>JALXJV020000010.1:4353582-4934811 GCA_024633595.2 Lepomis macrochirus | reverse complement strand
CTGACATCAGTTACCAAACTGCATCCTAATCTGCCCATAGGTGCGTGTTGAGGGATTAAACACGAAAAAAAGAATCCCCATGGCGTACATTCATTTTATATCTCCGGAACTGCAGGTTCGATTGACATCAAATTTGGGTCAAATCTTCCCCATGGCTCCCTGATTACACCTTACAAATTTTGTGATATTTGGCCAAAAGGTGGCGCTATAATCGAAGCTGGAATGCCATAAAAAGTCCCATTGAAATGAATGGGATTTCCAACCATGCCACAATTTACCTAGGTTAGGAATGGCCGATCAACACTTAACTTGGGGACCTTATGCGGCATGACTTCCTGAAGGGCTGTGTGACTTTTGAAGCCAATTAGGCTCCGCGGTTGGGACACAGGAAGTGGCGTAGAACACCGTCCGCGCAGCATCCGAAGCGCATAGCAAATTCACAGCCACAAAGGCAGAAGTGCGGAATTAGCAGCGACGCCTCACGCTCGACGCACCACATGTGCGAGGGCCACTATCGCTGCTTGCAGCTTTAATTAGGGCGCCGAGCTAACGCGTAACGACGTCGCGAGGACCCTATTGAAACTGTTAGGATTATTTTTTTTTTTCTTTCTTTCTTTCTTTTTTCTGCAAAGTAAGCTCACTTTTAGCGGCGCTAACATGCTCGAAAACTCACCAAATTTGGCACGCATGTCAGGACTGGTGAAAAATTTCAGTATTTTGTGGGTTTTGCGGACGGGCGATGGCAAAATGGCTCGCTAAGCGCCACCTAGAAAATTAGAAAAAATTAGCCCCTCGTCCACGTTCGACCTACATGCACGAAATTTGGTGGGGGCGTGTATCATATCAAGGCGCACAAAAAAAGCCTCAAGAACCCATACCCTAAACTCGACAGGAAGTCCGCCATTTTGAATTTGGCGGACATTTTGGGACGATTTGCACACTCCGTGCTTTAACGAACTCCTCCTAGGGATTTAGTCGGATCGACTTCAAATTTCTGCTGTACCTTCTAAAGGCATTGACGATGTAAAGTTGTTGCTATCTGCAGCGTTTTCGTCAATGGGCGTGTCCGTGGCGTCGATGATTAAGCCATGAAACAGGAAGTTGTTGTAACTTCGGCTGTACATGCTCAGATCTGCACGAAATTTTGCACGTTTGACAAGAGTCCCGCCCTGAACACATGTACATGCCGACATTCACCCATAGTCATAGCGCCACCTGCTGGCAACAGGAAGTGACCTTTAGCGAAGCAGCCCCGCTACGTTTGACCTACATGTACGAAATTTCTGTGGCACATGTATCATGTCCAGGCGCACAAAAAAGCCTCTTGGAGCAATTCCCTAAACTCAACAGGAAGTCGGCCATTTTGAATTTGTGTGGCCATTTTGGGATGATTTACACCTCCGTACTTTAACGAACTCCTCCTAGGGATTTAGTCGGATCGACTTCAAATTTCTGCTGTGTCTTCTAAAGGCATTGGCGATGTAAAGTTGTGTGCTCTCTGCGCGTTTTCGTCAATGGACGTGTCCGTGGCGTTGATGATTAAGCCATGAAACAGGAAGTTGTAGTAACTTGGCTGTACATGCTCAGATCTGCCGCGAAATTTTACACGTTTGACAAGAGTCCCGCCCTGAACAAATCTACATGCCGACATTCACCCACAGTCATAGCGCCACCTGCTGGCAACAGGAAGTGACATTTAGCGAAGCAGCCCCGCCCGCGTTTGACCTACATGTACGAAATTTCTGTGGTACATCTATCATGTCCAGGCGCACAAAAAAAGCCTCTTGGGCGATGCCCTAAACTCAACAGGAAGTCGGCCATTTTGAATTGTTACGACCATTTTGGGACGATTTACACACTCCGTACTTTAACGAACTCCTCCTAGGGATTTAGTCGGATCGACTTCAAATTTCTGCTGTGCCTTCTAAAGGCATTGGCGATGAAAAGTTGTGCTATCTGTGAGTTTTCGATCAATCGGCGTGTCCGTGGCGTGGCGTCAAAGATCAAGTCTTACGCCATGACACAGGAAGTGGTTGTAACTTCAGTGTACATGCTCACATCTGGCACCAAACTTTACATGTAGGATAACGAGTCCCGCCCTGAACTCATGTACATGCCAACATTCACCCACAGTCATAAGCGCCACCTGCTGGCAACAGGAAGTGAGGTACAAAACCTTCATGCAGCGTCGAATCGCGTAGAAAATGCTCAGCCGCACCGGCAGACCTCCAGAATATAGCAGCGACCGCATCACACCCGACGGCGCTACAGGTGCGAGGGCCGTCATCGCTGCTTGCAGCTTTAATTTTTTTTCTTTCTTTTTTTTCTGCAAAGTAAGCCTCAATTTTAGCTGGCCTCAACATGCTCGAAAACTCACCAAATTTGGCACGCATGTCAGGACTGGTGAAAAATTTCAGTATTTTGTGGGTTTCAGCGGATGGCGATGGCAAAATGGCTCGCTAAGCGCCACCTAGAAAATTAGAAAAAATTAGCCCTCGTCCGCGTTCGACCTACATGCACGAAATTTGGTGGGGACGTGTATCATATCAAGGCGCACAAAAAAGCCTCAAGAACCCATACCCTAAACTCGACAGGAAGTCCGCCATTTTGAATTTGGTGGCCATTTTGGGACGATTTACACGCCGTACTTTAGCGAACTCCTCCTAGGGATTTAGTCGGATCGACTTCAAATTTCTGCTGTGCCTTCTAAAGGCATTGACGATGCAAAGTTGTTGCTATCTGCGGCGTTTTACGTCAATGGAGCGTGTCCGTGGCGTCGATGATTAAGCCATGAAACAGGAAGTTGTTGTAACTTGGCTGTACATGCTCAGATCTGCACGAAATTTTGACACTATTGACAAGAGTCCGCCCTGAACACAATCTACATGCCGACATTCACCCACAGTCATAGCGCCACCTGCTGGCAACAGGAAGTGACCTTTAGCGAAGCAGCCCCGCCGCGTTTGACCTACATGCACGAAATTTTTGGGGACATGTATCATATCAAGAGGCACAAAAAAGCCTCTTGGACCATACCCTAAACTCAACAGGAAGTCGGCCATTTTGAATTGTTGCGCCATTTTTGGATGATTTACATACTCCGTACTTTAACTAACTCCTCCTAGGGATTTAGTCGGATCGACTTCAAATTTCTGCTGTGCCTTCTAAAGGCATTGGCGATCTAAAGTTGTGCTATCTGCGCGTTTTACGTCAATGAAGTGTCCGATGGCATTGACGATTACACCATGAAACAGGAAGTTGTAGTAACTTGGCTGTACATGCTCAGATCTACGCAAATTTTGCACGTTTGACAAGAGTCCGCCCTGAACACATGTACATGCCGACATTCACCCACAGTCATAAGCGCCACCTGCTGGCAACAGGAAGTGACGTTTAACGAAGCAGCCTCGCCAGCGTTTGACCTACATGTACGAAATTTCTGTGGTACATCTATCATGTCCAGAGCGCACAAAAAAGCCTCTTGGAGCCATGCCCTAAACTCAACAGGAAGTCCGCCATTTTGAATTGTTGCGGCCATTTTTGGATGATTTACACACTCCGTACTTTAACTAACTCCTCCTAGGGATTTAGTCGGATCGACTTCAAATTTCTGCTGTGCCTTCTAAAGGCATTGGCGATGTAAAAGTTGTTGCTATCTGCGCGTTTTCAGTCAATGAAGCGTGTCCGTGGCGTCGATGATTAAGCCATGAAACAGGAAGTTGTTAGTAACTTCGCTGTACATGCTCAGATCTGCACGAAATTTTACACGTTTGACAACAGTCCGCCCTGAACAAATGTACATGCCGACATTCACCCACAGTCATAGCGCCACCTGCTGGCAACAGGAAGTGACCTTTAGCGAAGCAGCCCCACGCCGCGTTTGACCTACATGTGCGAAATTTCTGTGGCACATGTATCATGTCCAGGCGCACAAAAAAGCCTCTTGGAGCGATGCCCTAAACTCAACAGGAAGTCGGCCATTTTGAATTTTGGCGGCCATTTTGGATGATTTACACACTCCGTACTTTAACGAACTCCTCCTAGAGATTTAGTCGGATCGACTTCAAATTTCTGCTGTGCCTTCTAAAGGCATTGGCGATGAAAAGTTGTGTGCTATCTGCGCGTTTTCGATCAATGGCGTGTCCGTGGCGTGGCGTCAAAGATCAAGTCTTACGCCATGACACAGGAAGTGGTTGTAACTTCACTGTACATGCTCAGATCTGCACGAAACTTTACATGTAGGATAACGAGTCCGCCCTGAACACATGTACATGCCGACATTCACCCACAGTCATAGCGCCACCTGCTGGCAACAGGAAGTGAGGTACAAAACCTTCATGCAACGTCCGAAGCGCGTAGCAAATGCACAGCCGCACCGGCAGAGCTCCAGAATATGCAGCAGCCACTGCTCACATGCCCGGCGAGCGCTACGTGTTGCGAGGGGCCAGCCTATCGCTGCTTGCAGCTTTAATTTTTTTTTTTTTTCTTTCTTTCTTTCTTTCTTTATTTTTCTGCAAAGTAAGCTCACTTTTAGCGGCGCAACATGCTCGAAAACTCACCAAATTTGGCAGCGTGTCAGGACTGGTGAAAAATTTCAGTATTTTGTTGGTTTCAGCGGACGGGCGTGGCAAAATGGCTCGCTAAGCGCCACCTAGAAAATTAGAAAAAATTAGCCCCTCGTCCCGTTCGACCTACATGCACGAAATTTGGTGGGGGCGTGTATCATATCAAGGCGCACAAAAAAGCCTCAAGAACCCATACCCTAAACTCGACAGGAAGTCCGCCATTTTGAATTTGGTGGCCATTTTGGGACGATTTGCACGCCGTGCTTTAACTAACTCCTCCTAGGGATTTAGTCGGATCGACTTCAAATTTCTGCTGTGCCTTCTCAAGGCATTGAACATGTAAAGTTGTTGCTATCTGCGGCGTTTTAGATCCATGGGCGTGTCCGTGGCGTCGACCATTACGCCATGAAACAGGAAGTTGTAGTAAATTGCCTGTACATGCTCAGATTGGTATGAAATTTTACACACTTCACAAGAGTCCCGCCCTGAATAAATCTACATTCCCACATCCCCAGTCATAGCGCCACCTGCTGGGAACAGGAAGTGACATTTAAGGAAGCAGCCCGAAGCATGTTTGACCTACTTATGCGAAATTTCTGTGGTACATCTATCATGTCAAGGCGCACAAAAAAGCCTCTTGGACCACTCCTCTAATCTCAACAGGAAGTCCGCCATTTTGAATATGGCGGCCATTTCAGGACGATTCACACACTCCGTGCTTTAGCGAACTCCTCCCAGGGATTTAGTCCGATCAACTTCAAATTTCTGCTGTGCCTTCTAAAGGCATTGGCGATGAAAAGTTGTGCTATCTGCGGCGTTTTACGTCAATGGAACGTGTCGATGGCGTCGATGATTAAGCCATGAAACAGGAAGTCGTTGTAACTTCACTGTACATGCTCAGATCTGCGCGCAATTTTGCACGTTTGATAAGAGTCCGCCCTGAACACATGTACATTCGAATTTGGCCCACAGTCATTGCGCCACCTGCTGGCAACAGGAAGTGACCTTTAGCGAAGCAGCCCAGCGCACGTTTAACCTACAGTTCTGGAATTTCTGTGGTATATCTATCATGTCCAGGCAGCACAAAAAAGCCTCTTGGATCACTCCTCTAATCTCAACAGGAAGTCGGCCATTTTGAATTGTCGTCCATTTTTAGATGATTTACACACTCCATTATTTTAACTAACTCCTCCTAGGGATTTTGTCCGATCGATTTCAGATTTCTGCTGTGCCTTCTAAAGGCATTGGCGATGAAAAGTTGTTGCTATCTGTGAGTTTTACGTCAATGGAAGTGTCCGTGGCATGGCGTCAAACATCGACTCTTAGCCATGACACAGGAAGTGGTTGTAACTTCAATATACATGCTCACTTCTGCACCAAACTTTATATGTAGGCTGAGAGTCGAGCCCTGAACACATGTACATGCCGACATTCACCCACACTCATAGCTCCACCTGCTGGCAACAGGAAGTGAGTTACAAAACCTTCATGCAGCGTCCGAATCGCATAGCAAATGCACAGCCGCACTGGCAGAGCTCTAGAATATGCAGCAGCGGCAGCATCACACCTAACGGCGCTCACGGGTGCGAGGGGCCATGCATCAGCTGCTTGCAGCTTTAATTATTTTTTTTCTTTATTATTTTTTTTCTGCAAAGTAAGCTCAATTTTAGCGGCCGCAACATGCTCGAAAACTCACCAAATTTGGCACGCATGTCAGGACTGGTGAAAAAATTTCGTATTTTGTGGGTTTCGCGGATGGGCGGGGCAAAATGGCTCGCTAAGCGCCACCTAGAAAATTAGAAAAAATTAGCCCTCGTCCCCGTTCGACCTACATGCACGAAATTTGGTGGGGACGTGTATCATATCAAGGCGCACAAAAAAGCCTCAAGAACCCATACCCTAAACTCGACAGGAAGTCCGCCATTTTGAATTTGGCGGCCATTTTGGGACGATTGCACACTCCGTACTTTAACGAACTCCTCCTAGGGATTTAGTCGGATCGACTTCAAATTTCTGCTGTGCCTTCTAAAGGCATTGACGATGTAAAGTTGTTGCTATCTGCGCGTTTTCGTCAATGGCGTGTCCGATGGCGTCGACGATTAAGCCATGAAACAGGAAGTTGTAGTAACTTCGCTATACATGCTCAGATCTGCACCAAATTTTGTACGATTTGACAAGAGTCCCGCCCTGAACAAATGTACATGCCAACATTCAACCACAGTCATAGCGCCACCTGCTGGCAACAGGAAGTGACCTTTAGCGAAGCAGCCCCGCACACGTTTGACCTACATGTACGAAAATTCTGTGGTACATCTATCATGTCCAGAGCGCACAAAAAAGCCTCTTGGAGCGATGCCCTAAACTCAACAGGAAGTCGGCCATTTTGAATTTTATGGCCAATTTTTGGATGATTTACACACTCCGTACTTTAACTAACTCCTCCTAGGGATTTAGTCGGATCGACTTCAAATTTCTGCTGTGCCTTCTAAAGGCATTGGCGATGAAAAGTTGTTGCTATCTGCGTCGTTTTAGATCAATGGGCGTGTCCGATGGCGTCGATGATTAAGCCATGAAACAGGAAGTTGTTGTAACTTCAGCTGTACATGCTCAGATCTGCACGAAATTTTGCACGTTTGACAAGAGTCCCGCCCTGAACAAATGTACATGCCAACATTCACCCACAGTCATAGCGCCACCTGCTGGCAACAGGAAGTGACCTTTAGCGAAGCAGCCCCGCCGCACGTTTGACCTACATGTATGAAATTTCTGTGGTACATGTATCATGTCCAGAGCGCACAAAAAAGCCTCTTGGAGCGATGCCCTAAACTCAACAGGAAGTCGGCCATTTTGAATTTTATGCGCCATTTTTGGATGATTTACACCTCCGTACTTTAACGAACTCCTCCTAGGGATTTAGTCGGATCGACTTCAAATTTCTGCTGTGCCTTCTAAAGGCATTGACGATGTAAAAGTTGTGCTATCTGCGCGTTTTTTGTCAATGGGCGTGTCCGTGGCGTCGATGATTAAGCCATGAAACAGGAAGTTGTTGTAACTTGGCTGTACATGCTCAGATCTGCACGAAATTTTACACGTTTGACAAGAGTCCGCCCTGAACACATGTACATGCCGACATTTACCCACAGTCATAGCGCCACCTGCTGGCAACAGGAAGTGATCTTTAGCGAAGCAGCCCCGCCGCGCGTTTGACCTACATGTACGAAATTTCTGTGGCACATGGATCATGTCCAGGCGCACAAAAAAGCCTCTTGGAGCGATGCCCTAAACCCAACAGGAAGTCGGCCATTTTGAATTATTGCGGCCAATTTTTGGATGATTTACACACTCCGTACTTTAGCGAACTCCTCCTAGGGATTTAGTCGGATCGACTTCAAATTTCTGCTGTGCCTTCTAAAGGCATTGACGATGAAAAGTTGTTGCTATCTGCGCGTTTTACGATCAATGGGCGTGTCCGTGGCGTGGCGTCAAAGATCAAGTCTTACGCCATGACACAGGAAGTGGTTGTAACTTCACTGTACATGCTCAGATCTGCACGAAATTTTACAGGTTTGACAAGAGTCCGCCCTGAACACATGTACATGCCAACATTCACCCACAGTCATAGCGCCACCTGCTGGCAACAGGAAGTGCGTGTACAAAACCTTCATGCAAGCATCCGGCTGCTAGCAAATTCACAGCCGCGACCGGAGAGGTGCCAGAATAGGCAACAGCGACGCCTCACACCCCGAGCGCTACATGTCGAGGGCCACATCGCTGCTTGCAGCTTTAATTAGGCCCAGCACTAACGTGCAGACCCTATTGAAATTGTAGGATTATTATTATTTTTTTTCTTTCTTTTTCTGCAAAGTAAGCCTCGATTTTGGCGGCCTCAACATGCTCGAAAACTCACCAAATTTGGCACGCATGTCAGGACTGGTGAAAAATTTCGTATTTTGTGGGCTTTCACGGACGGATGCGTGGCAAAATGGCTCGCTAGCGCCACCTACGAAAATTAGAAAAAATTAGCCCTCGTCCACGTTTGACCTACATGCAGCGAAATTTGGTGGGGACGTGTATCATATCAAGGCGCACAAAAAAAGCCTCTAGAACCCATACCCTAAACTCGACAGGAAGTCCGCCATTTTGAATTTGGCGGCCATTTTGGGACGATTCACACACTCCGTACTTTAACGAACTCCTCCTAGGGATTTAGTTGGATCGACTTCAAATTTCTGCTGTGCCTTCTAAAGGCATTGACGATGTAAAGTTGTGCTATCTGCGCGTTTTACGTCAATGAGCGTGTCCGATGGCGTCGATGATTACGCCATGAAACAGGAAGTTGTTCTAACTTCAGCTGTACGTGCTCAGATCTGCACGAAATTTTGCACGTTTGACAAGAGTCCCGCCCTGAACACATGTACATGCCGACATTCACCCACAGTCATAGCGCCACCTGCTGGCGACAGGAAGTGACCTTTAACGAAGCAGCCCCGCCCACGTTTGACCTACATGACGCGAAATTTGGTGGGGACATGTATCATGTCAAGGCGCACAAAAAAGCCTCAAGAACCATACCCTAAACTCGACAGGAAGTCCGCCATTTTGAATTTGGTGGCCATTTTGGGACGATTTGCACACTCCGTACTTTAACGAACTCCTCCTAGGGATTTAGTCGGATCGACTTCAAATTTCTGCTGTGCCTTCTCAAGGCATTGAACGATGTAAAGTTGTGCTATCTGCGCGTTTTCGTCGATGGGCGTGTCCGTGGCGTCGACCATTCAGCCATGAAACAGGAAGTTGTAGTAACTTCGCTGTACATGCTCAGATCTGCACGAAATTTTACACATTTGACAAGAGTCCCGCCCTGAACAAATCTACATGCCAACATTCAACCACAGTCATAGCGCCACCTGCTGGCAACAGGAAGTGACCTTTAAGCGAAGCAGCCCCGCACACGTTTGACCTACATGTACGAAATTTCTGTGGCACATGTATCATGTCCAGACGCACAAAAAGCCTCTTGGAGCAATTCTCTAAACTCAACAGGAAGTCCGCCATTTTGAATATGTGTGGCCATTTTGGGACGATTTACACACTCCGTACTTTAACTAACTCCTCCTAGGGATTTAGTCGGATCGACTTCAAATTTCTGCTGTGCCTTCTAAAGGCATTGACGATGTAAAGTTGTGCTATCTGCGCGTTTTCGATCAATGGGCGTGTCCGTGGCGTCGATGATTCAGCCATGAAACAGGAAGTTGTTGTAACTTCACTGTACATGCTCAGATCTGCACGAAATTTTACACGTTTGACAAGAGTCCCGCCCTGAACAAATCTACATGCCGACATTCACCCACAGTCATAGCGCCACCTGCTGGCAACAGGAAGTGACCTTTAACGAAGCAGCCCCGCCCACGTTTGACCTACATGTACGCAATTTCTGTGGCACATCTATCATGTCCAGACGCACAAAAAAGCCTCTTGGAGCAATGCCCTAATACCCAACAGGAAGTCGGCCATTTTGAATTGTGCGACCATTTTGGGATGATTTACACACTCCATACTTTAACTAACTCCTCCTAGGGATTTAGTCGGATCGACTTCAAATTTCTGCTGTGCCTTCTAAAGGCATTGACGATGAAAAGTTGTGCTATCTGTGAGTTTTCGTCAATGGCGTGTCCGTGGCATGGCGTCAAAGATCGAGTCTTCGCCATGACACAGGAAGTTGTTGTAACTTCAGTGTACATGCTCACATCTGCACCAAACTTTACATGTAGGATAAGAGTCCAGCCCTGAACACATGTACATGCCGACATTCACCCACAGTCATAGCGCCACCTGCTGGCAACAGGAAGTGAGGTACAAAACCTTCATGCAACGTCCGAAGCGCGTAGCAAATGCACAGCCGCACTGGCAGAGCTCCAGAATATGCAACGCGGCCGCATCACACCCCGACGCGCTACGGGTGCGAGGGCCCGCCCATCGCTGCTTGCAGCTTTAATTTTTTTTTTTCTTTCTTTCTTTTTTCTGCAAAGTAAGCTCATTTTTCGCGGCCGCAACATGCTCGAAAACTCACCAAATTTGGCACGCATGTCAGGACTGGTGAAAAATTTAGTATTTTGTGGGTTTCACGGACGTTCGGTGGCAAAATGGCTCGCTAAGCCACCTAGAAAATTAGAAAAAATTAGCCCTCAGTCCACGTTCGACCTACATGCACGAAATTAGGTGGGGACGTGTATCATATCAAGACGCACAAAAAAGCCTCAAGGACCCATACCCTAAATTCGACAGGAAGTCCGCCATTTTGAATTTGGCGACCATTTTGGGACGATTCACACACTCCGTACTTTAACGAACTCCTCCTAGGGATTTAGTCGGATCGACTTAGAATTTCTGCTGTGCCTTCTGAAGGCATTGACGATGTAAAGTTGTGCTATCTGCGCGTTTTCGTCAATGGGCGTGTCCGTGGCGTCGATGATTCACCATGAAACAGGAAGTTGTTGTAACTTCAGTGTACATGCTCAGATCTGCACGAAATTTTACACGTTTAATAAGAGTCCCACCCTGAACACATGTACATGCCGGCATTCACCCCCAGTCATAGCGCCACCAGCTGGCAACAGGAAGTGACCTTTAACGAAGCAGCCCCAGCCGCACGTTTGACCTACATGAATGAAATTTCTGTGTCACATGTATCATGTCCAGACGTACAAAAAAGCCTCTTGGAGCGATGCTCTAAACTCGACAGGAAGTCCGCCATTTTGAATTTGGCCGCCATTTCGGCACGATTTACACACTCGCGTACTTTAACGAACTCCTCCTAGGGATTTAGTCGGATCGACTTCAAATTTCTGCTGTGCCTTCTAAAGGCATTGACAATGTAAAGTTGTGCTATCTGCCCATTTTCGTCAATGGGCGTGTCCGTGGCGTCGATGATTCGCCATGAAACAGGAAGTTGTTGTAAATTCAGTGTACATGCTCACATCTGCACGAAATTTTGCACGTTTCACAAGAGTCCCGCCCTGAACACATGTACATGCCGACATTAACCCACAGTCATAGCGCCACCTGCTGGCAACAGGAAGTGACCTTTAACGAAGCAGCCCCCGCCGCACGTTTGACCTACATGTACGAAATTTCTGTGGTACATCTATCATGTCCAGACCCACAAAAAAGCCTCTTGGAGCGATGCCCTAAACCCAACAGGAAGTCGGCCATTTTGAATTTTATGGCAATTTTTGGATGATTTACACACTCGGTATTTTGACGAACTCCTCCTACGGATTTGGTCGGATCGACTTCTAATTTCTGCTGTGACGTCTAAAGGCATTTAAGATGAAAAGTTGTGCTATCTGTGAGTTTTTGTCGATGGGCGTGTCCGTGGCGTGGCGTCAAAGATCAAGTCATCGCCATGACAGAGGAAGTGGTTGTAACTTCACTGTAGATGCTCAGATCTGCACGAAATTTTGCACGTTTGACAAGAGTCCCGCCCTGAACACATGTACATGCCGACATTCACCCACAGTCATAGCGCCACCTGCTGGCAACAGGAAGTGAGGTACAAAACCTTCATGCAACGTCCGAAGCGCGTAGCAAATGCACAGCCGCACCGGCAGAGCTCCAGAATATGCAACGCGGCCGCATCACACCCCGACGCGCTACAGGTGCGAGGGCCCGACCAACGCTGCTTGCAGCTTTAATTTTTCTTTTTTCTGCAAAGTAAGCCCCATTTTCGCGGCCGCAACATGCTCGAAAACTCACCAAATTTGGCACGCATGTCAGGACTGGTGAAAAATTTCGTATTTTGTGGGTTTCGCGGACGGGCGGGGCAAAATGGCTCGCTAGCGCCACCTAGAAAATTAGAAAAAATTAGCCCCTCGTTCCCGTTCGACCTACATGCACGAAATTTGGTGGGGACGTGTATCATATCAAGATGCACAAAAAAGCCTCAAGAACCCATACCCTAAACTCGACAGGAAGTCCGCCATTTTGAATTTGGTGGCCATTTTGGGACGATTTGCACACTTCGTACTTTAACGAACTCCTCCTAGGGATTTAGTCGGATCGACTTCAAATTTCTGCTGTGCCTTCTCAAGGCATTGAAGATGTAAAGTTGTGCTATCTGCGCGTTTTCGTCGATGGGCGTGTCTGTGGCGTCGACAATTCGCCATGAAACAGGAAGTTGTAGTAACTTCGCTATACATGCTCAGATCTGCACCACATTTTGTACATTTGACAACAGTCCCGCCCTGAACAAATGTACATGCCAACATTCAACCATAGTCATAGCGCCACCTGCTGGCAACAGGAAGTGACCTTTAACGAAGCAGCCCCCGCCGCACATTTGACCTACATGTACGAAATTTCTGTGGTACATCTATCATGTCCAGACGCACAAAAAAACCTCTTGGAGCGATGCCCTAAACTCAACAGGAAGTCGGCCATTTTGAATTTTATGGCAAAGTTTTGGTGATTTACACACTCCGTATTTTAATTAACTCCTCCTAGAGATAGAGTCGGATCGACTTCAAATTTCTGCTGTGCCTTCTAAAGGCATTGACGATGTAAAGTTGTGCTATCTGCTCATATATGTCAATGGACGTGTCCGTGGCGTGGCGTCAAAGTTCAAGTCTTCGCCATGACAAAGGAAGTGGTTGTAACTTCATTGTAGATGCTCAGATCTGTACAAAATTTTACACATTTAATAAGAGTCCCGCACTTAACACATGTACATGCCGAGATTCACCCCCAGTCATAGCGCCACCTGCTGGCAACAGGAAGTAAGGTACAAAACCTTCATGCAGCCTCCGAAGCGCAAAGAAAATTCACAGTCGCACAGGCAGGGGTCCACAATAGGCAACGCGGTAGCAACACACCCCGACGCGCTACAGGTGCGAGGGCCCGACCATCGCTGCTTGCAGCTTTAATTTTTTTTTTTTTTTTTTTCTGCAAAGTAAGCTCAATTTTCGCGGTCGCAACATGCTCGAAAACTCACCAAATTTGGCACGCATGTCAGGACTGGTGAAAAATTTCGTATTTTGTGGGTTTCGCGGATGGGCGGGGCAAAATGGCTCGCTAGCGCCACCTAGAAAATTAGAAAAAATTAGCCCCTCGTCCACGTTCCACCTACATGTACGAAATTTGGTGGGGACTTTAACGAACTCCTCCTAGGGATTTAGTCGGATCGACTTCAAATTTCTGCTGTGCCTTCTAAAGGCATTGACGATAAAAAGTTGTGCTATCTGCGCGTTTTCGTCGATGGGCGTGTCCCTGGCGTCCATGATTCGCCATGAAACAGGAAGTTGTTATAACTTCAGTGTACATGCTCACATCTGCACGAAATTTTGCACGTTTGCCAAGAGTCCCGCCCTGAACAAAAGTACATGCCGACATTTACCCACAGTCATAGCGCCACCTGCTGGCGTCAGGAAGTGACCTTTAACGAAGCAGCCCCCGGCCCACGTTTAACCTAGAGTTACAGAATTTCTGTAGTATATCTATCATGTCCAGACGTACAAAAAAGCCTCTTGGACCACTCCTCTAATCTCAACAGGAAGTCAGCCATTTTGAATTGTGTGTCCATTTTTGGATGATTTACACACTCCGTACTTTAACTAACTCCTCCTAGGGATGTAATCAGATCGACTTCAAATTTCTGCTGTGCCTTCTAAAGGCATTGACGATGTAAAGTTGTGCTATCTGCGCGTTTTCGTCAATGGGCGTGTCCGTGGCGTCGACCATTCGCCATGAAACAGGAAGTTGTTGTAACTTCAGTGTACATCCTCAGACCTGCACGAAATTTTACACACTACACAAGTGTCCTGCCCTAAACAAATGTACATGCCGACATTCACCCCCAGTCATAGCGCCACCTGCTGGCAACAGGAAGTGAGGTAACAAAACCTTCATGCAGCCTCCGAAGCGCATAGAAAATTCACCGCCGCGCAGGCAGGGGTCCACAATAGGCAACGCGACCAGCTCACACCCCGACGCGCTACAGGTGCGAGGGCCCGACCATCGCTGCTTGCAGCTTTAATTAGGGCCCGAGCACGAAGCGTCTGAAGGACCCTATTGAAACTGTTAGGATTATTTTTTTTTCTTTATTTTTTCTGCAAAGTAAGCCCCTTTTCGCGGTCGCAACATGCTCGAAAACTCACCAAATTTGGCACACATGTCAGGACTGGTGAAAAAATTTCAGTATTTTGTGGGTTTCGCGGACGGCGTGGAAAAATGGCTCGCTAAGCGCCACCTAGAAAATTGGAAAAATTAGCCCCTCGTCCACGTTCGACCTACATGGACGAAATTTGGTGGGGACGTGTATCATATCAAGACGCACAAAAAAGCCTCAAGAACCCATACCCAAAACTCGACAGGAAGTCCGCCATTTTGAATTTGAAGGCCATTTTGGGAAGATTCACACACTCCGTACTTTAACGAACTCCTCCTAGGGATTTAGTCGGATCGACTTCAAATTTCTGCTGTGCCTTCTAAAGGCATTGACGATGTAAAGTTGTGCTATCTGCGCATTTTCGTCAATGGGCGTGTCCGTGGCATCGATTATTCGCCATGAAACAGGAAGTTGTAGTAACTTCGCTATACATGCTCAGATCTGCACCAAATTTTGTACATTTGACAAGAGTCCCGCCCTGAACAAATGTACATGCCGACATTCACCCCCAGCCATAGCGCCACCTGCTGGCAAAGGAAGTCACCTTTAACGAAACAGCCCCCGTCGCACGTTTGACCTACATGCACGACATTTTTTGGGGACATGTCTATATATAGGGGATCGAGCTGAATCTCCTGGTATAGGCCACGCCCATTTCTGCCTTCAATTTTTTGCGCAAAATCACGAAAACTGACCAGCCACTCAGAATTAACTCCTCCGAAACCGCAAGTCCGATCGACACCAAATTTGGCATGGACCATCTCTGGACACACATCATACTGGCTTGTGCTCCCCAGATTGATACGCAAAAAAACTGTTCCCGCTATAAGCTAACGATTACTCACGCAAAAGCGCTAGCAAGACTAACTGATGTCATATCTTTGCTTTGGAATGGCCAATCGACACCAAACTCGGACGACCTATGTGGGACGTCGCCCTGAGGGCCTGTGCAAAATTTGGTGCAACTAGCCTCTAGGTGGCACTGTTTAACGCGAAAAATATGTTCTGGTATAACCGCAAGTCGCATTGACGTGAACTTTGTTCCAAATTGTTCAGCATGGTCCCCTGACCTCAGGTACCAAAGTGCATCCTAATCTGCCCATAGGTGGCGCTGTTATTGGGGATTAAACACGAAAAAAAGAATCCCCATGGCTTACATTCATTTTATATCTCCGGAACTGCAGGTCCGATTGACATCAAATTTGGGTCAAATCTTCCCCATGGGTCCCTGATTACACCTGATAAATTTTGTGATATTTGGCCAAAAGGTGGCGCTATAATCGAAGCTGGAATGCCATAAAAAGTCCCATTGAAATGAATGGGATTTCAAACCATGCCACAATTTGCCTAGGTTAGGAATGGCCGATCAACACTTAACTTGGGGACCTTATGCGGCATGACTTCCATAAGGTCTGTGTGACTTTTGGCGCCAATTAGGCTCGCGGTGGGACACAGGAAGTGACGTATAACACCGTCACGCAGCATCCGAAACGCATAGCAAATTCACAGCCACAAAGGCAGAGGTCGGGAATTAGCAACGCGGCCGCCTCACGCCCCGACGCGCCACATGTGCGAGGGCCCGCCCATCGCTGCTTGCAGCTTTAATTAGGGCCCGAGCACGAACCGTGCGAGGACCCTATTGAAATTGTAAGGATTATTTTTTTAGGGCCCGAGCACGAACCGTGCGAGGACCCTATTGAAACTGTTAGGATTATTTATTTATTTATTTTTTTTCTTTCTTTTTTCTGCAAAGTAAGCCCCATTTTCGCGGCCTCAACATGCTCGAAAACTCACCAAATTTGGCACACCTGTCAGGACTGGTGAAAAATTTCATATTTTGTGGGTTTCGCGGATGGGCGGGGCAAGATGGCTCGCTAGCGCCACCTAGAAAATTAGAAAAAATTAGCCCCTCGTCCCCGTTCGACCTACATGCACGAAATTTGTTGGGGACGTGTATCATATCAAGACGCACAAAAAAGCCTCAAGAACCCATACCCTAAACTGGACAGGAAGTCCGCCATTTTCAATTTGGTGGCCATTTTGGGACGATTTGCACACTCCGTACTTTAACGAACTCCTCCTAGGGATTTAGTCGGATCGACTTCAAATTTCTGCTGTGCCTTCTAAAGGCATTGACGATGTAAAGTTGTGCTATCTGCGCGTTTTCGTCGATGGGCGTGTCCGTGGCGTCGACGATTCGCCATGAAACAGGAAGTTGTAGTAACTTCGCTATACATGCTCGGATCTGCACCAAATTTTGTACATTTCACAAGACTCCCGCCCTGAACAAATGTACATGCCAACATTCAACCATAGTCATAGCGCCACCTGCTGGCAACAGGAAGTGACCTTAAACGAAGCAGCCCCCGCCCCACGTTTGACCTACATGCACGAAATTTGGTGGGGACGTGTATCATATCAAGACGCACAAAAAAGCCTCAAGAACCCATACCCTAAACTCGACAGGAAGTCCGCCATTTTGAATTTGGTGGCCATTTTGGGACGATTTGCACACTCCATACTTTAACGAACTCCTCCTAGGGATTTAGTCGGATCGCCTTCAAATTTCTGCTGTGCCTTCTAAAGGCATTGACGATGTAAAGTTGTGCTATCTGCGCGTTTTCGTCAATGGGCGTGTCCGATGGCGTTGATGATTCGCCACGAAACAGGAAGTTGTTGCAACTTGGCTGTATATGCTCAGATCTGCACGAAATTTTGCACGTTTGTCAAGAGCCCAGCCCTGAACACGTGCACATGCCGACATTCACCCACAGTCATAGCGCCACCTGCTGGCAACAGGAAGTGAACTTTAACGAAGCAGCCCCGCCGCGACGCTTTACCTACATATACGAAATTTCTGTGGCACATGGATCATGTCCAGACGCACAAAAAAGCCTCTTGGAGCAATGCCCTAAACCTGACAGGAAGTCGGCCATTTTGAATTGTGCGGCCATTTTGGGACGATTCGCACACTCCGTACTTTAACTAACTCCTCCTAGGGGTTCCGTCGGATCGCCTTCAAATTTCTGCTGTGCCTTCTAAAGGCATTGACGATGTAAAGTTGTGCTATCTGCGCGTTTTCGTCAATGGGCGTGTCCGTGGCGTTGATGATTACGCCACTGAAACAGGAAGTTGTTGCAACTTGGCTGTATAAGCTCAGATCTGCACGAAATTTTGCACGTTTGTCAAGAGCCCAGCCCTGAACACGTGCACATGCCGACATTCACCCACAGTCATAGCGCCACCTGCTGGCAACAGGAAGTGAACTTTAACGAAGCAGCCCCCGCCGCACGTTTTACCTACATATACGAAATTTCTGTGGCACATCTATCATGTCAAGACGCACAAAACACCCTCTTGGAGCGATGCCCCAAACCCAACAGGAAGTCGGCCATTTTGAATTTTACCGCCATTTTTTAGTGATTTACACACTCTGTACTTTAACGAACTCCTCCTAGGGATTTTCTCGGATCGGTTTCAAATTTCTGCTGTGCCTTTTAAAGGCATTGACGATGAAAAGTTGTGCTATCTGCGCGTTTTCGTCAATGGGCGTGTCCGTGGCGTCGATGATTCGCCATGAAACAGGAAGTTGTTATAACTTGGCTGTACAAGCTCAGATCCGCACGACATTTTACATGGAGCATGACAGTCCCGCCCTGAACACATGTACATGCCGACATTCACCCAAAGTCATAGCGCCACCTGCTGGCAACAGGAAGTGATCTTTAACGAAGCAGCCCCCGCCCCAAGTTTAACCTACAGTTACGCAATTTCTGTGGTATATCTATCATGTCCAGACGCACAAAAAAGCCTCTTGGACCACTCCTCTAATCTCAACAGGAAGTCGGCCATTTTGAATTGTGCGTCCATTTTTGGATGATTTACACACTCCGTACTTTAACTAACTCCTCCTAGGCATGCAATCAGATCGACTTCAAATTTCTGCTGTGCCTTCCAAAGGCATTGACGATGTAAAGTTGTGCTCTCTGAGCGTTTTCGTCAATGGGCGTGTCCGTGGCGTCGATGATTCACCATGAAACAGGAAGTTGTAGTAACTTGGCTGTACATGCTCAGATCTGCACGAAATTTTACACGTTTGACAAGAGTCCCGCCCTGAACACATGTACATGCCGACATTCACCCACAGTCATAGCGCCACCTGCTGGCAACCGGAAGTGACCTTTAACGAAGCAGCCCCCGGCCCACGTTTGACCTATATGTTCAAAATTTCTGTGGCTCATGTATCAAGTCGAAGTCGCACAAAAGCCTCTTGGACCACTCCCCTAAACCCAACAGGAAGTCGGCCATTTTGAATTTTACGTAAATTTTGGACGATTTACACACTCCGTACTTTAACGAACTCCTCCTAGGGATTTAGTCAGATCGATTACAAATTTCTGCTGTTCCTTCTAAAGGCATTGACGATGCAAAGTTGTGCTATCTGCGCGTTTTGCCGATGGATGTGTCCGTGGCGTGACGTCAAAGATCGACTCATCGCCATGAGACGGGATGTGGTTGTAACTTTACTGTACATGGTCAGATCTATATGAAATTTAGCACGTTTAATAAGAGTCCCGCCCTGAACACATGTACATGCCGACATTCACCCACAGTTATAGCGCCACCTGCTGGCAACAGGAAGTGAGTTACAAAACCTTCATGCAGCCTCCGCGAGCGCATAGAAAATTCACTGCCGCACAGGCAGGGGTCCACAATAGGCAACGCGACCGGCTCACACCCCGACGCGCTACAGGTGCGAGGGCCCGCCCATCGCTGCTTGCAGCTTTAATTTTTTTTTTTTTTTCTTTTTTCTTTTTTCTGCAAAGTAAGCCCCATTTTCGCGGTCGCAACATGCTCGAAAACTCACCAAATTTGGCACGCGTGTCAGGACTGGTGAAAAATTTCGTATTTTGTGGGTTTCGCGTACGGGCGTGGCAAAATGGCTCGCTAGCGCCACCTAGAAAATTGGAAAAATTAGCCCCTCGTCCACGTTCGACCTACATGCACGAAATTTGGTGGGGACGTGTATCATATCAAGACGCACAAAAAAGCCTCAAGAACCCATACCCTAAACTCGACAGGAAGTCCGCCATTTTGAATTTGGTGTCCATTTTGGGACGATTCGCACACTCCGTTACTTTAACTAACTCCTCCTAGGGTTTAGTCGGATCGCCTTCAAATTTCTGATGTGCCTTCTAAAGGCATTGACGATGAAAAGTTGTGCTCTCTGCGCGTTTTCGTCAATGGGCGTGTCCGTGGCGTCGATGACTCGCCATGAAACAGGAAGTTGTTGTAACTTCAGTGTACATGCTCAGATCTTGACGAAATTTGGCATTTTTGACAAGAGTCCCGCCCTGAACAAATCTACATGCCGACATTCAACCACAGTCATAGCGCCACCTGCTGGCAACAGGAAGTGACCTTTAACGAAGCAGCCCCGATGCACATTTGACCTACATGTACGAAATTTCTGTGGTACATCTATCATGTCCAGACGCTAACAAAAGCCTCTTGGAGCAATGCCCTAAACCCGACAGGAAGTCGGCCATTTTGAGTTGTGCGACCATTTTGGGACGATTTACACACTCCGTACTTTAACGAACTCCTCCTAGGGATTTAGTCGGATCGACTTCAAAATTCTGCTGTGCCTTCAAAAGGCATTGACGATGAAAAGTTGTGCTATCTGCGGGTTTTTGTCAATGGGCGTGTCCATGGCGTCGCGTCAAAGATCAAGTCTTCGCCATGACACAGGAAGTGGTTGTAACTTCACTGTACATGCTCAGACCTGCACGAAATTTTACATGTTTGACAAGAGTCCCGCCCTGAACACATGTACATGCCGACATTCACCCACAGTCATAGCGCCACCTGCTGGCAACAGGAAGTGAACTTTAACGAAGCAGCCCCCGCCGCACGTTTTACCTACATATACTGAAATTTCTGTGGCACATGGATCATGTCCAGACGCACAAAAAAGCCTCTTGGAGCGATGCCCTAAACCTGATAGGAAGTCGGCCATTTTGAATTGTGCGGCCATTTTTGGATGATTTACACACTCTGTACTTTAACTAACTCCTCCTAGGGGTTTTGTCCGATCGACTTCAAATTTCTGCTGTGCCTTCTAACGGCATTGATGATGTAAAGTTGTGCTCTCTGCGCGTTTTCGTCCATGGGTGTGTCCGTGGCGTCAACGATTCGCCATGAAACAGGAAGTTGCTATAACTTGCCTGTACATGCTCAGATTGGTACGAAATTTTACATGTTTGACAAGAGTGCCGTCCTGAACAAATCTACATGCCGACATTTACCCCCAGTCATAGCGCCACCTGCTGGCAACAGGACGTGACATTTAACGAAGCAGCCCCCGCCGCACGTTTGACCGACATCTACAAAATTTCTGTGGTACATCTGGCATGTCCAGACGCACAAAAAAGCCTCTTGGAGCGATGCCCCAAACCCAACAGGAAGTCGGCCATTTTGAATTTTAGCGCATTTTTTTAGTGATTTACACACTCTCTACTTTAACGAACTCCTCCTAGGGATTTAATCAGATCGACTTCAAATTTCTGCTGTGTCTTCTAAAGGCATTGACGATGAAAAGTTGTGCTATCTGTGAGTTTTCGTCAACCAGCGTGTCCGTGGCGTCTATGATGCGCCATGAAACAGGAAGTGGTTGTAACTTCAGTGTACATGCTCAGATCTGTACGAAATTTTACTAGTTTGACAAGAGTCCCGCCCTGGACACATGTACATGCCGACATTCACCAACAGTCATAGCGCCACCTGCTGGCAATAGGAAGTGAGGTACAACACCTACATGCAACGTTCGAATCGCGTTGCAAATCAAAGCCGCACCGGCAGAGCTCCAGAATATGCAACGCGGCCGCATCACACCCCGGGGCGCCACATGTGCGAGGGCCCACATGGCACACATGTCAGGACTGGTGAAAAATTTCGTATTTTGTGGGTTTCACGGACGGGCGGGGCAAAATGGCTCGCTAAGCCACCTAGAAAATTGGAAAAATTAGCTCTCGTCCACGTTCCACCTACATGCACGAAATTTGGTGGGGACGTGTATCATATGAAGACGCACAAAAAGCCTCAAGAACCCATACCCTAAACTCGACAGGAAGTCCACCATTTTGATTTTGGTGGCCATTTTGGGACGAATTGCACACTCCGTACTTTAACGAACTCCTCCTAGGGATTTAGTCCGATCGACTTCAAATTTCTGCTGTGCCTTCTAAAGGCATTGACGATGTAAAGTTGTGCTATCTGCGCGTTTTCGTCGATGGGCGTGTCCGTGGCGTCGACGATTCGCCATGAAACAGGAAGTTGTAGTAACTTCGCTATAAATGCTCAGATCTGCACCAAATTTTGCACGGTTGACAAGAGTCCCGCCCTGAACGCATCTACATGCTGACATTCACCCCCAGTCATAGCGCCACCTGCTGGCAACAGGAAGTGACTTTTAACGACGCAGCCCCCGCCGCACGTTTCACCTACATGTACGAAAGTTCTGTGGAACATCTATCATGTGCAGACGCACAAAAAAGCCTCTTGGAGCAATGCCCTAAACCAAACAGGAAGTCGGCCATTTTGAAATGTGCGACCATTTTGGGACGATTTACACACTCTGTATTTTAACTAACTCCTCCTAGGGATTTAGTCGGATCGACTTCAAATTTCTGCTGTGCCTTCTAAAGCCATTGACGATGAAAAGTTGTGCTATCTGCGCGCTTTCGTCAATCGGTGTGTCTGTGGCGTGGCGTCAAACTTCAAGTCTTCGCCATGACAGAGGAAGTGCTTGTAACTTCACTGTACATGCTCAGATCTGCATGAAATTTTACATGCTTGATAAGAGTCCCGCCCTGAACCAATCTACATGTCGACATTCACCCCCAGTCATTGCGCCACCTGCTGGCAACAGGAAGTGAGATACAAAACCTTCATGCAACGTCCGACTCGCGTAGCAAATGCACAGCCACACTGGCAGAGCTCCAGAATATGAAACACGGCCGCCTCACGCCCCGACGCGCTACATGTGCGAGGGCCCGACCATCGCTGCTTGCAGCTTTAATTTTTCTTTCTTTCTTTCTTTCTTTTTCTTTTTCTGCAAAGTAAGCTCAATTTTCGCGGCCACAACATGTTCGAAAACTCACCAAATTTGGCACGCATGTCAGGACTGGTGAAAAATTTCATATTTTGTGGGTTTGGCGGACGGGCGGGGCAAAACGGCTCGCTAGCGCCACCTAGAAAATTAGAAAAAATTAGCCCCTCGTCCACGTTCGACCTACATGCATGAAATTTGGTGGGGACGTGTATCATATCAGGATGCACAAAAAAGCCTCAAGAATCCATACCCTAAAATCGACAGGAAGTCCGCCATTTTGAGTTTGGCGACCATTTTGGGACGATTTACACACTCCGTACTTTAACGAACTCCTCCTAGGGATTTAGTCGGATCGACTTCAAATTTCTGCTGTGCTTTCTAAAGGCATTGATGATGAAAAGTTGTGCTATCTGCGCGTTTTCGTCAATGGCCGTGTCCGTGGCGTCGACGATTCGCCATGAAACAGGAAGTTGTAGTAACTTGGCTATACATGCTCAGATCCGCACGAAATTTGACACGTTTGACAAGAGTCCCGCCCTGAACAAATCGACATGCCGAGATTCACCCACAGTCATAGCGCCACCTGGTGGCAACAGGAAGTGATCTTTAACGAAGCAACCCCCGCCGCACGTTTGACCTACATGTACGAAATTTGGTGGGGACGTGTATCATATCAAGACGCACAAAAAAGCCTCTTGGAGCGATGCCCTAATCTCAACAGGAAGTCGGCCATTTTCAATTGTGCGGCCATTTTTGGACGATTTACACACTCCGTACTTTAACGAACTCCTTCTAGGGATTTAGTCCGACAGACTTCAAATTTCTGCTGTGACTTCTGAAGCCATTGAGGATGTAAAGTTGTGCTATCTGCGCATTTTCGTCGATGGGCGTGTCCGTGGCGTGGCGTCAAAGATCAATCCATCGCCATGACACAGGAAGTGTTTGTAACTTCACTGTAGATGCTCACATCTGCACCAAACTTTACAAGCAGGATAGGAGTCCCGCCCTGAACTCATGTACATGCCGACAATCACCCACAGTCATAGCGCCACCTGCTGGCAACAGGAAGTGAGGTACAAAACCTTCATACAAAGTCCGAAGCGCGTAGCAAATGCACAGCCGCACGGGCAGAGCTCCAGAATATGCAACGCGGCCGCATCACACCCCGACGCGCTACAGGTGCGAGGGCCCGCCCATCGCTGCTTGCAGCTTTAATTTTCTTTTTCTTTTTCTGCAAAGTAAGCTCAATTTTCGCGGCCGCAACATGCTCGAAAACTCACCAAATTTGGCACGCATGTCAGGACTGGTGAAAAATTTCGTATTTTGCGGGTTTCGCGGATGGGCGTGGCAAAATGGCTCGCTAGCGCCACCTAGAAAATTGGAAAAATTAGCCCTCGTCCACGTTCCACCTACATGCACGAAATTTGGTGGGGACGTGTATCATATGAAGACGCACAAAAAGCCTCAAGAACCCATACCCTAAACTCGACAGGAAGTCCACCATTTTGATTTTGGTGGCCATTTTGGGACGAATTGCACACTCCGTACTTTAACGAACTCCTCCTAGGGATTTAGTCCGATCGACTTCAAATTTCTGCTGTGCCTTCTAAAGGCATTGACGATGTAAAGTTGTGCTATCTGCGCGTTTTCGATCGATGGGCGTGTCCGTGGCGTCGACGATTCGCCATGAAACAGGAAGTTGTAGTAACTTCGCTATAAATGCTCAGATCTACACCAAATTTTGCACGGTTGACAAGAGTCCCGCCCTGAACGCATCTACATGCTGACATTCACCCCCAGTCATAGCGCCACCTGCTGGCAACAGGAAGTGACTTTTAACGACGCAGCCCCCGCCGCACGTTTCACCTACATGTACGAAAGTTCTGTGGAACATCTATCATGTGCAGACGCACAAAAAAGCCTCTTGGAGCAATGCCCTAAACTCAACAGGAAGTCGGCCATTTTGAATTTTATGGCAATTTTTTGGTGATTTACACACTCCGTACTTTAACGAACTCCTCCTAGGGATTTAGCATAGACATAATATACATAGACGCCGCATCGACCGCCGGGAAGCGAGAAATGCGGCCGCCATCTTGGTCCGGTCAAACTCCCCGTCGCGCAGCTGAAGAAAGCATTATGTCAGAGCTGTGCAGCATATTTATGCTTAAATCGGCGGACCATCGCAAGCAGGGCTCGGGAGATTACTTTTCACAAGTAAGATTTTACATTACCTTACTATTGGTTGTATTTTGTGAATAGAAAATTACCAGAGAGTTGAGAAGGAGCGAGGATCTTTGAATCACTGTACTGAAATCGTAGCCAGCCAGCTAGCTAACGTTAGGCTATGTTTACTGCACCGGCCGGTGTTCACCGGCTATGAACTGTTTATATACAGTCTATGAGCTGAGACTTAATAAATTATATTCCATATTTGCATTTTAAGGTTGCTTTGTTCTTATTTTCTCTGTTATGTAACGTGTCTTTGAGCACTGTGTAAAGCGTTATATAAATATAATGTAGCCTATTATGTTTTTGTATTATTATTATTATTATTATTATTATTATTAGGTGCTGAGGGCTACAGAGACGGTGAGCTTCAACAGTGCAAGCTCTTAAGATGTCACACACATCGTCCGGGAGGAGATTGGATCGGAGGATGTTAATCTGCTCGGGGACAGATTGAGGAGACAGTTTGGCATCGACAGCCATCGTTCTGACTTGTTGTCATTGGTTGTGTCTGTGTTTCTCAGGATCAGGCTGCACCACATTGCCAAACTCACCTCTCTTGAACTGCAGAAAGGGAGCACGAGAAAAAAGTTCTGGAAAACAGTCCTCTTTAAGGGCTTTTAGCTCATGCAAAGTTTTCGTGTGTGTGTATTGGTCTGCTAAATGTCAAGGGCTGGGAGGAGATGATGTAGAAGAACGTGTTCGTACAGTGTGACAGAGAGAGACAAATATAAAAAGCTTCAAGTGGACTGGAGATATAATTTAATCATATGTTGTTTGTTTGTCAATCATATATATATATTGTTTCAAATTATTAAAATATCTGACTCTGACTATCTGTTTCTGCTTCTCTATCATATTTATAGTGTGTGATATATATATATATATATATATATATGCCTGTCCCTGGCTAAATACAGAAAAAAAACTTGGAATAGAAATAATAATATTAATTTAAAATGGAAAAACAATTTATAGTCAAACTGGAAATGTCCCCGTTTTCCCCCTTTTCGGGGATTATGTAATGTTCTCGGACGTCTGGTCACTTTATATCGTATATCAGAATATTCTATTACTGTTAAGCCCACTGTGAACATTAAAATACACCGAAATGTATCCTGGGTCATAGCTACATGTATAACCTTTGCAGCAAAAAAACCCGCGTGAAAATCAGTTCGGTATTCAGTGAGTTATGATTAATTAAATGCGCTGACAGCTCGTTGCACCTGCCAAACAGATTAGACTGAGTGGAGCGGTTGACCGGACCAAGATGGCGGCCGCACGGCTCGTCAGCGCCAATAGGCAGCAGCGGTCGATGCGGCGTCTATGTATATTATGTCTATGGGGATTTAGTCGGATCAACTTCAAATTTCTGCTGTGCCTTCTAAAGGCATTGACGATGAAAAGTTGTGCTATCTGCACGTTTTCGTCAATGGGCGTGTCCGTGGCGTTGATGATTCGCCATGAAACAGGAAGTTGTTGTAACTTGGCTGTACATGCTCAGATCTGCACGAAATTTGACACTATTGACAAGAGTCCCGCCCTGAACCAATCTACATGCGGACATTTACCCGCAGTCATAGCGCCACCTGCTGGCGACAGGAAGTGACCTTTAACGAAGCAGCCCCCGCCGCACGTTTTATCTACACGCACGAAATTTTTGGGGGACATGTATAATGTCAAGAGGTACAAAAAAGCCTCTTGGAGCGATGCCCTAAACCCAACAGGAAGTCGGCCATTTTGAATTTTATGGCAATTTTTGGATGATTTACACACTCGGTATTTTGACGAACTCCTCCTACGGATTTGGTCGGATCGACTTCTAATTTCTGCTGTGACGTCTAAAGGCATTTAAGATGAAAAGTTGTGCTATCTGTGAGTTTTTGTCGATGGGCGTGTCCGTGGCGTGGCGTCAAAGATCAAGTCATCGCCATGACAGAGGAAGTGGTTGTAACTTCACTGTAGATGCGCAGATCTGCACGAAATTTTGCACGTTTGACAAGAGTCCCGCCCTGAACACATGTACATGCCGACATTCACCCACAGTCATAGCGCCACCTGCTGGCAACAGGAAGTGAGGTACAAAACCTTCATGCAACGTCCGAAGCGCGTAGCAAATGCACAGCCGCACCGGCAGAGCTCCAGAATATGCAACGCGGCCGCATCACACCCCGACGCGCTACAGGTGCGAGGGCCCGCCCAACGCTGCTTGCAGCTTTAATTTTTCTTTTTTCTGCAAAGTAAGCCCCATTTTCGCGGCCGCAACATGCTCGAAAACTCACCAAATTTGGCACGCATGTCAGGACTGGTGAAAAATTTCGTATTTTGTGGGTTTCGCGGACGGGCGGGGCAAAATGGCTCGCTAGCGCCACCTAGAAAATTAGAAAAAATTAGCCCCTCGTTCCCGTTCGACCTACATGCACGAAATTTGGTGGGGACATGTATCATATCAAGATGCACAAAAAAGCCTCAAGAACCCATACCCTAAACTCGACAGGAAGTCCGCCATATTGAATTTGGTGGCCATTTTGGGACAATTTGCACACTTTGTACTTTAACGAACTCCTCCTAGGGATTTAGTCGGATCGACTTCAAATTTCTGCTGTGCCTTCTCAAGGCATTGACGATATAAAGTTGTGCTCTCTGCGCGTTTTCGTCAATGGGCGTGTCCGTGGCGTCGATGATTACGCCATGAAACAGGAAGTTGTTGTAACTTGGCTGTACATGCTCAGATCTGCACGAAATTTGACACTATTGACAAGAGTCCCGCCCTGAACCAATCTACATGCGGACATTTACCCGCAGTCATAGCGCCACCTGCTGGCGACAGGAAGTGACCTTTAACGAAGCAGCCCCCGCCGCACGTTTTATCTACACGCACGAAATTTTTGGGGGACATGTATAATGTCAAGAGGTACAAAAAAGCCTCTTGGAGCGATGCCCTAAACCCAACAGGAAGTCGGCCATTTTGAATTTTGCCACCATTTTTGCATGATTTACACACTCCTTACTTTAACTAACTCCTCCTAGGGAGTTACGCGGATCCACATCAAATTTCTGCTGTGCCTTCTAAAGGCATTGACGATGAAAAGTTGTGCTATCTGCGCGTTTTCGTTGATGGGTGTGTCTGTGGCGTCGATGATTCGCCATGAAACAGGAAGTTGGAGTAACTTCGCTATACATGCTCAGATCTCCACCAAATTTTGTACATTTGACAAGACTCCTGCCCTGAACAAATGTACATGCCGACATTCAACCATAGTCATAGCGCCACCTGCTGGCAACAGGAAGTGACCTTAAACAAAGCAGCCCCCGGCCCACGTTTGACCTACAATTACGAAAATTCTGTGGTACCTCTAACATGTCCAGACGCACAAAAAAGCCTCTTGGAGCGATGCCCTAAACTCAACAGGAAGTCCGCCATTTTGAATTTTATGGCAAAGTTTTGGTGATTTACACACTCCGTATTTCAACTAACTCCTCCTACAGATAGAGTTGGATCGACTTCAAATTTCTGCTGTGCCTTCTAAAGGCATTGATGATGTAAAGTTGTGCTATCTGCGCATAAATGTCAATGGGCGTGTCTGTGGCGTGGCGTCAAAGATCAACTCTTCAGCCATGACACAGGAAGTGGTTGTAACTTCACTGTAGATGCTCAGATCTGCACAAAATTTTACACGCTTGACAACAGTCCACGCTGAACAGATATACATGCTGACATTCACCCACAGTCATAGCGCCACCTGCTGGCAACAGGAAGTGACCTTTAACGAAGCAGCCCCCGCCGCACGTTTGACCTACATGTACGAAATTTCTGTGGCACATCTACCATGTCCAGACGCACAAAAAAGCCTCTTGGAGCGATGCCCTAAACCCAACAGGAAGTCAGCCATTTTGAATTTTGCCGCCATTCTGGGACGTTTTCCACACTCGGTACTTTAACGAACTCCTCCTAGGGATTTAGTCAGATCGACTTCAAATTTCTGCTGTGCCTTCTAAAGGCATTGATGATGTAAAGTTGTGCTATCTGCGCGTTTTCGTCAATGGGCGTGTCCGTGGCGTCGATGATTCGCCATGAAACAGGAAGTTGCTGTAACTTGCCTGTACATGCTCAGATTGGTAAGAAATTTTACATGTTTGACAAGAGTCCCGCCCTGAACAAATCTACATGCTGACATTCACCCCCAGTCATAGCGCCACCTGCTGGCAACAGGAAGTGACCTTTAACGAAGCAGCCCCCGCCACACGTTTGACCTACATGACCGAAATTCCTGTGGCAAGTGTATTATATCCAGACGTACAAAAAAGCCTCCTGGAGCGATGCCCTAAACCCAACAGGAAGTCGGCCATTTTGAATTATACGAACACTTTTGGACGATTTACACACACTGTATTTTAACGAACTCCTCCTAGGGATTTAGTCGGATTGATTTCAGATTTCTGCTGTTCCTTCTAAAGGCATTGACGATGAAAAGTTGTGCTATCTGTGTGTTTTCGTCAATCGGCGTGTCTGTGGTGTGGCGTCAAAGATCAAGTCTTCGCCATGACACAGGAAGTGGTTGTAACTTCAGTGTACATGCTCAGATCTGCACGAAATTTTACACAATTGACAAGAGTCCCGCCCTGAACACATGTACATGCCAACATTCACCCACAGTCATAGCGCCACCTGCTGGCAACAGGAAGCGAGTTACAACACCTTCATGCAGCGTCCGAATCGCATAAAAAATTCACAGCCGCACAGGCAGGGGTCCACAATAGGCTACACGACCGGCTCACACCCCGACGCGCTACATGTGCGAGGGCCCGCCCAACGCTGCTTGCAGCTTTAATTTATTTTTTTTTTTCTTTATTATTATTTTTCTGCAAAGTAAGCCCACTTTTCGCGGCCGCAACATGCTCGAAAACTCACCAAATTTGGCACGCATGTCAGGACTGGTGAAAAATTTCGTATTTTGTGGGTTTCGCGGATGGTCGAGGCAAAATGGTTTCGCTAAGCGCCACCTAGAAAATTAGAAACAATTAGCCCCTCGTCCCCGTTTGACCTACATGCACGAAATTTGCTGGGGACGTGTATCATATGAAGACGCACAAAAGCCTCAAGAACCCATACCCTAAACTCGACAGGAAGTCCGCCATTTTGAATTTGGTGGCCATTTTGGGACGATTTGCACACTCCGTACTTTAACGAACTCCTCCTAGAGATTTCGTCGGATCGACTTCAAATTTCTGCTGTGCCTTCTAAAGGCATTGAAGATGTAAAGTTGTGCTATCTGCGCGTTTTCGTCGATGGGCGTGTCCGTGGCGTCGATGATTCGCCATGAAACAGGAAGTTATTATAACTTGGCTGTACATGCTCAGATCTGCACGAAATTTTTCACGTTTGACAAGAGTCCCGCCCTGAACAAATCTGCATGCCGACATTCACCCACAGTCATAGCGCCACCTGCTGGCAACAGGAAGTGACCTTTAACGAAGCTGCCCCCGCCGCATGTTTAACCTACATGCACGAAATGTTTTGGGGACATGTATCATGTCCAGACGCAATAAAAAGCCTCAAGAACCCATACCCTAAACTCGACAGGAAGTCCGCCATTTTGAATTTGGTGGCCATTTTGGGACGATTTGCACACTCCGTACTTTAACGAACTCCTCCTAGAGATTTCGTCGGATCGACTTCAAATTTCTGCTGTGCCTTCTAAAGGCATTGAAGATGTAAAGTTGTGCTATCTGCGCGTTTTCGTCAATGGCCGTGTCCGTGGCAACGATGATTCGCCATGAAACAGGAAGTTGATGTAACTTATGTGTACACGCTCAGATCGGCACGAAATTTTGCACGTTTGACAAGAGTCCCGCCCTGAACAAATCTGCATTCACCCACAGTCATAGCACCACCTGCTGGCAACAGGAAGTGACCTTTAACGACGCTGCCCCCGCCGCATGTTTGACCTACATGTACGAAATTTCTGTGCCATATCTATCATGTCCAGACGCACAAAAAAGCCTCTTGGAGCGATGACCTAAACCCGACAGGAAGTCAGCCATTTTGGATTTTGCCGCCATTTTTGGACGATTTGCACACTTCGTACTTTAACAAACTCCTCCTAGGGATTTAATCAGATTGACTTCAAATTTCTGCTGTGCCTTCTAAAGCCATTGAAGATGAAAAGTTGTGCTATCTGCGCGTTTTCGTCAATGGGCGTGTCCGTGGCGGCGATGAGTCGCCATGAAACAGGAAGTTACTGTAACTTCTGTGTACATGCTCAGATCTGCACGAAATTTTGCACGGTTGACAAGAGTCCCGCCCTGAACGCATCTACATGCTGACATTCACCCCCAGTCATAGCGCCACCTGCTGGCAACAGGAAGTGACTTTTAACGACGCAGCCCCCGGCCCACTTTTTACCTACATGTACGAAATTTCTGTGGCACATCTACCATATCAAGACGCACAAAAAAGCCTCTTGGAGCAATGCCCCAAACCCAACAGGAAGTCGGCCATTTTGAATTTTACCGTCATTTTTTAGTGATTTACACACTCTGTACTTTAACGAACTCCTCCTAGGGATTTAGTCGGATCGATTTCAAATTTCTGCTGTGCCTTCTAAAGGCATTGACGATGTAAAGTTGTGCTATCTGCGCGTTTTCGTCAATGGGCGTGTCCGTGGCGTTGATGATGAAAATTAGAAAAAATTAGCCCCTCGTCCACGTTCGACCTACATGCACGAAATTTGGTGGGGACGTGTATCATATCAAGACGCACAAAAAAGCCTCAAGAACCCATACCCTAAACTCGACAGGAAGACCGCCATTTTGAATTTGGCCGCCATTTTGGGACGATTTACACACTCCGTACTTTAACTAACTCCTCCTAGGGATTTAGTTGGATCGACTTCAATCGACTATCATCTCCAGACGCACAAAAAAGCCTCTTGGAGCGATGCCCCAAACCCAACAGGAAGTCGGCCATTTTCAATTTTACCGCCATCTTTTAGTGATTTACACCCTCTGTACTTTAACTAACTCCTCCTAGGGATTTAATCTGATCGCCTTCAAATTTCTGCTGTGTCTTCTAAAGGCATTGAGGATGAAAAGTTGTGCTCTCTGCGTGTTTTCGTCAATGGGCGTGTCCGTGGCGTCGACAATTCGCCATGAAACAGGAAGTTGTTGTATCTTCAGTGTACATGCTCAGATCTGCACAAAATTTTACACGTTACACAAGAGTCCCGCCCTGAACAAATGTACATGCCGACATTCACCCCCAGTCATAGCGCCACCTGCTGGCAACAGGAAGTGACCTTTAACGAAGCAGCCCCCACCGCACGTTTGACCTACAGTTACAGAATTTCTGTGGTATATCTATCATGTCCAGACGCACAAAAAAGTCTCTTGGAGCTATGCCCTAAACCCGACAGGAAGTCGGCCATTTTGAATTTTACGTCAATTTTTTTGGTGATTTACACACTCCGTACTTTAAATAACTCCTCCTAGGGATTTAGTCGGATCGACTTCAAATTTCTGCTGTGCCTTCTCAAGACATTGACGATGTAAAGTTGTGCTATCTGCGCGTTTTCGTCAATGCGCGTGTCTATGGCGTAGATGATTCGCCATGAAACAGGAAGTTGTAGTAACTTGGCTGTATATGCTCAGATCTGCACGAAATTTTACACGATTGACAAGAGTCCCGCCCTGAACACATGTACATGCCGACATTCACCCCCAGCCATAGCGCCACCTGCTGGCAACAGGAAGTGACCTTTAACGAAGCAGCCCCCGCCGGACGTTTGACCAACATCTACGAAGTTTCTGTGGTACATCTGGCATGTCCAGACGCACAAAAAAGCCTCTTGAACCCATACCCTAAACTCGACAGGAAGTCGGCCATTTTGAATTTTAGGGCAAAATTTTGGTGATGTACACACTCTGTACTTTAACGAACTCCTCCTAGGGATTTTCTCGGATCGGTTTCAAATTTCTGCTGTGCCTTTTAAAGGCATTGACGATGAAAAGTTGTGCTATCTGTGAATTTTCGTTAATCGGCGTGTCCGTGGCGTGGCGTCAAAGATCAAGTCTTCGCCATGACACAGGAAGTGGTTGTAACTTCAGTGTACATGCTCAGATCTGCACGAAATTTTACACAATTGACAAGAGTCCCGCCCTGAACACATGCCAACATTCACCCACAGTCATAGCGCCACCTGCTGGCAACAGGAAGCGAGTTACAACACCTTCATGCAGCGTCCGAAACGCATAGAAAATTCACAGCCGCACAGGCAGGGGTCCACAATAGGCAACGCGGCCGCCTCACGCCCCGACACGCCACATGTGCGAGGGCCCGCCCATCGCTGCTTGCAGCTTTAATTTCCATTGTGGTTCTTTTTTAGAAGGCAAATGGGTAGGAGCATCATGAAAAGGCAACCAGTTAACCACTGCTACCACTGCTAGCACTTGGCCTGCCATCTGCCAGTCTCAGTTAATACATGCAACTCTGAGGCTCAGCCTGTTGGAGCTGTTTGGACATTTCTACTTGCAGACACTGGATGAATAATGGCAGGCTGTGCAGTTTATTGATGAGAGAACCTCCAGGAAGTCTGTGTTCCAGGTGGTGAGTGAAATTTATTTATGTGTTATAAATATTTAACAGGTATCTGCTCATTACGCTAGCTAGCCAGATACAAGCAGCCCCAAGCTGCTAACGATGCTAAGTTAACAGGAGTTAGTGTGTTCTAACGACAGCTTTTAAGCTCAGTCAAAGAAAAGTCAGCATGAAGAGAGAAGGCAAAATGTATTAGATTAACTTTATTGTTAGACATTAAGGTCATAATGCTTTGAAGAAAAGGCATCTGTGTGAAGTTGTAAAGACTCAGCCAAATGTCTCTGGCTCAGCTTTTAGTTAGCTGACGTTATGTTAACTATAAACTTTATAAACGGTCAATGTGAGATTTAGCTACGTCCTGTAACGGAGTCACTGTTCAGTTAGATACTAGTCAGGTACTAGTGTAAGTGGCTGCATCTGAACCCGATGGACACAAAGGTTTTAAAGGCAGAGAGGGGGGAGCGGCTGCAGAGTTCTGCTTGAAACTGTGACACTTGCTTGCTGAGGAGAGCCATGCAACTCCGAGTGCAACGTTACTGTTTAATAATGATGTACAATTTGTGGGGCATCAGTGGGGATGATTGAAGTATATATTGAAGGATGTAGTCATCAATAAGTTAAACGGGGCAACTTTTTGAGCAATGTTGCTGGGCAATCTAAACGTTGCTGTCTGTATAATCTTTATTAGATGCAGCATTCCTTGAGATTCAGCAAACACTCTGAGGTGATTACTGCATTTGATCAGCAACGTTTCCAATAAGGAACTTAAGCGGATGATACACGGAGCAACTGCTGTCAATGGTAATGAGTAAGATTACTACCTTAATTCCCTTCTTCCACCGCTCCGTGACCCGCCCCATCCCACCGCTATCCACTGAAAACATAGTCAGACTTGGCATCCACAAGATTGCCCAGCAAAATTGCTCAAAAGGTTATGCCTGCAGACAGGTAGTTGGGCTGTAACTAGGGCGATGGTTAAGTTAAGAAATTATGTGAGAGCTGCCTCTGAGTTTGTTTGGAGGGTTAGAATTTGCCTAAATAGGTAGTACAGTTCAATAAGAAATATAAAATAAGATCCTTATTATAAACGTTCAATAAGATCTGACTTGAGTAGTCAACAGATGTCTAGTAGCATGGATTATTATTGCCCAGTGTCCAGCAGCAAACCGATTGCACATATTAGTAAACACTGTAGTTCACATAACCACCCCTAATTACTGTAACGTGCCTTAGAGGTTTTCATGCTAAGGCGACCTCAGAGTTCAGTAGCTTTATAGCAGTTGGCAAGAAGCTGCTTAACTGTCTACACATTGTTGTCTTACAGGTATCAGAGGAGCTTTTTGCAGAACCCTCCAGATGTGATTTGCTGTGTCCAGCTCTACAGGAGATAACAGCTCCAGCCTCCAGCTCTTCAACTCCTGCTTTGCTCAAACTTTTCTTTAACTCAGAACACCTGAACACCACTGATGTGAAGTTATAACACTAGAATCGACAGATTCTGTCACTACAATAACTCTTACAACACATTATTTCAAGTCATACAAAACTACTTTTACATTTGTAACCTTTTAATATTGATGTTTTCATATATGCAAGACAAGAGAAGACAATTTGTTAAACTATTGCTTGTGTACTAGGAATACTTTGTTATAAAATTAATCAGACTAATTATACATTTAATAAAATCACAAGTTAGCTGTATTTATAAGCTCCGACCGTTATGATTTTCGAATTTTGGAACCTGGTCCTACGGTACTGTGTCTTGATCCTCATCCCTGGCTAATGTTTGCACTATTTGAAAGCCACAGCGTTACTCCTGCTGTAGCATCAGCTATCATGCTGCATTCATTTATTTTTTCTCTAAACTATTGAAGTAAAGTTTAGCAGGTTGGATTAAGTTAAGGCTTTTACTTGTAAAGGTTTTATTGCACTCAGAGTACTTTTGCCTATAAGGACTTTGCTTGTCCATTTAATGGCACATTGTAGCTAACATTAGCCATCAACTCTGTCACCTTAGCCCTTCATAATTCTTGTGTTTTAAGACATACAAACGGCTGCAGTGCACATGAACATCAATAGTTATTATACAATGCTGCTTCTATTGAAATGCAAGACAATGGTTTAATAAGTAATTTAGAGACACTTACCACACGAGAGGAAAATGTCATAGTGGAGGAGGACCCAACCTTTCCGTCTGAAGCCCATGTAATTTTTTTTATAGTAACTTTTATCAGAGGAGAAATGGAAGAACAGAGTATGTCTTTCACTTTTTATTTGTTAAAATCATTGCTTCTTCACTGGTTTTTGACATAAATGTAGTTCTAAATACAGTAACAAAAGAAGCAAGCGCAAAGATTTTGTAAGCAGAAGTTACACATACCCTGGGGACTAAGCCCCCCCATCTTTCAATTCTAGTCCCTGGATTGTATGAAGGTGTTCACACCTTTGTAACAGTTACCTGTTCTGTCTTCATGTACAGCTTTTAATGTGATGGTGAACGCTTTGTGTGTGATGGTTTTTTTCTTCACATATAAAAAGGAAACTGTTAAATCAGAGGCCTGTGGTGTAACCATGGATTGTTAAATGGATTATCCTTTATGTATTTTTTTCTCATTATTGTTTTGGTGCCAGATAGGTCTTAAAAGGAGAATGGGAAGTGATGTTTAGTGGAGACTCAGGAGTGTGATAGGTGAATAGATCAGAAGTTTAATGGCCTCTGTGTTACAGGATTGCCAGACAAACTCAACGAAAAAATGCTGTTTGGTGCATTATATGTTGGGAATTTTCTGGACTACTGCATTATCCCATCGGCTAAACAGACTGGCAAGTTTGCGTAAGTTAACTGTGGAATATTATTGGCATGCTTCACCTGGTGTCTTTGTTTTTTCTAATGAGGAGGACAGCTATATATATTGAATCCAGACAATTTAGTCTGTTCACACTGATATAAACTAATAAAAACGTAGAGTAGAATATTCTAGAATATTTTGTACTCTTTCTACCTCTGGTGTTAATATTTCAACTTTGAAAAGAAAACTATCCTTCTGGGCACAAGAAGAGAAAAACTCAATGACGGTACCACAGTCAGGTAAACTTATTTTCTCCACTCTCGAAGTCTGTTGTCAGCAGATAATACTCGTGTAATGTCAATGTGCAGCTGCAGAGAATCTCTCTACTCTGTGTTGCAAACCCAGCTGATCAAGTGCATCTCTTGGGCTGTCTGTGTCTTGGTTGCTCGCCAGACTATGTCAGACCAATCTTAGCGTGAAATACAACTAACGATAACCGTGTCGTGTGTGAACATGCGCTCATATGCATGCATGAAATAAAACTCATCCCAGCAATAAATATCTGTGGGACCAGTCCTGACAGCACACAGAAGTGATGACACTCCTCAGGTACACATCATCGTAAACAAGACAGTGATTATCTGACTCTCAGTCAAGGTTCAGCCAGTTTGAATGGGCCTGATGGAGATAACAGTAATATCTTGCAAGCAGGGGCGGACTGGCACAAAAACTCAGGTGGAAAAAACTGCACAGATCCAGTTCTGACATCTTCAGCAGGTCTCACAGACCCATGTAAAACATAGGCAGCCTCATCCAGTACCAGCGCAGATCTATTCCAGACATCTTTAGCAGTTCACGCAGACCCAGTGAAACACAGCCTCAGCCAGAGATGTACAGCATCAGATACAAGCAGCTCAGACACTAATGGAACAGATGCTGCTCCACCACATGACCCCAGCAGATTGGCGCCCAGTCTTAACAGACTTTATGAGGACTGGGTTAGCGCACTGGGTTGTGCACAGATCCATTCAAAATAGCACTGGATTTTTCTAGAAGATATTTCCAAACAGGCTTCTCACAGAGACAGACTATTTTAATGATGATTGTAGTGAAAGCACTGTGGAGTCAGGTGTGATCTTTCATCAATGGCAAATAGTTTACATAGCTCAAAAGTCTAAAACATTTCACCACCAAAACAGTGGTGATAGCTAGTGTGGTCTAAACAATTGGAACTTCACTTGTGATCAGATCACCCAAGAAAGTATAGTAGTGTAGTATAGCGCACATGTGCATAGGCTCAATACCCAAAAAACAAAAGCTATATTTTAAAAAAAACTGTAGTTGGTAACACTGCTATGCCTGCAGGTGGTGCTACAGCAGCTATTACTCTTCTTGCCTATAAGTGGCGTACATTAGCATATCATCTGCCTATACTGGAACAAGTATTTTGGTTTTTGGTTTTGATCCTTCTGCTGTTTATGTTAATGTATTCAATTGCTTGTTCCAGACCACAAACTTAGTAGAGTGTATCTGACTTGTGTGGTAAGATTTATAATAACACAATTTACCTGAACTTGGTAATCATCATAAAACATGGAGCATGGGGCTTGAAATCAGTTTTCAAACTTTCAGTCAGTAGAAACATTATACAGAGATAAGATTTTCTAACTGTTTCATCTTTGAGCATCAAGTCAACGAATTTTGGTACTGACCTTCCTGCTATAACAGGAATGCAAATGAGCAGCTCTCTTTGGTGTTTGCCCTTTTGTAATTTCACAGAACAAATGCAAATATGTATAAAAAGCCCAGTCTTGTTCCCTGGTTGTCCATGTACCCACCACTTTTTGAAATAGCTGATTTTCTCCCCACCACTTTTTGAAAGCATAATTTGTTTAAAAAACATTCTGAAATATAGCTTGCAGATAAATAACAAATGAAAATGCCTTTAGAAATGGTCATATGCACATTAAGAAAACATGCAAAAAAAAGAACCAAAATGATGTAGCACCAATCAGCTAAATCAGGACTCAGCGGGGATGATATTATATGAGAAAAGTTGATCTACATAAGAAACAGATCTAAAATCAACACAGAATGCCTGAGAGCTGCACTTAGATTCTATGATATTTAAAAATTTTGAAATGTCACTTGCTACCTGAATTTTTCGTTTCCTTTTTTCATAAAAAAGGATAAACTGGGGCAGAAACTTTCACCGGAATGCAGGAAATTAAGTGTTTAATAATCAAGATTTCCTGGGGCAGTATCCACCAGACTTCCTGCTCATATTTCTCACCATTGAGGATATCTTTAAAATACTATTTAAGGATATTTTCGTCTCGTTCTTGTGAACCTAATATCACATATCGTGATGTCTCATGAGCCAAGTGTCTTGACGCCCCTAATCTGAGGACCTTGTTACTGTTCAACACAAAGTGAATCTGTTGCCAACAACCCTAATCACAACGCCTCTCTGACACAAACTAACCACAATAGTATAGGATAGCTTATTATTATTATTATTAACTTATTTAAAGAAAGACTTACATTGTAGAATGGGTATTTCTCCCGGTCCAGAATATCAGTAATGCGTACAAACCCGGTGTCATGGTTCACCACAAAAAGGTTGAAGGGTGGTTTGTCAGCTCCTGGTCCAGACAGATAGTACTCAACCTTTGCATCGTGGTCTTTATCAGAGCGAATCTGGCAACAAAACACACAATGAGAATTCAAGGATTCTTAAACACTTATGCTTATTTTTATTTCAGTATTTTAGTTTGGTCTAATATATGTGCCTTCAGCCCACGGCCAAATTCTTTATTGTGGTGCAGCTGTGGACTGGAAATGACTGAAGCGGCCTCTTTCCAACAAGTGGAAACAGGTTATGCCCTGCAGGGTTAGTACCTAAACCAGTTCTTTGTTTGATGCTTTTGAGAACTTTGAAGCTCATCCATCCAGGCACTTTTCTTAACACATTATGATGTGACCATATGGTAATTGTGGGAAGATAAGACTTTAACGAGGAAAAGACGAATTACCTTGGCAATGAACTCCCTGTTAGTGTAGTCAGTGTTTTCGTACAGCTTGGTAGGAGGAAGGATCCACTCTCTCTTCTTCCTCCTCAGTGTCTTTGGCCTCTTTTCTCTTGCCTCAGCACTGAACATCTAAAACCAAAGAGCAGGCATACACTTGAATTTGCTTAAATAGAGCCTGTAGTGATCAGTACAGTGTGCAGTACTGTATAGTATGTATACTCTATGGGAACTTTAAAGACCAAATGGTGCAATTTAGTATCGCATGTCTATAAAGTTGTGTCACTTAAAGAGCAAGATTTAAAAAGAGTAGAACAGAGGCTGAGATCTTGACTTTCACTTCCTGGTATGATTCAAGATCCTTCTTTTCCCATAATGCAACTCAAAGGTCTCTTATGTCCTGCAGAGCCACAGAGGACATTTTATAGCTTTTTCTCAGGCTGAATGGTACTCTTCATAATGTTGATCTTTATATGGGAAAATCAGTGGAATGCGCTGTGTGCTACTTTATACACACCGATTTTATATTTAGTATATAAATCATGTAGTGTTCTGTAAGTTCCACATACAAATAAAATAATAGTAAGGGTAGTGCTAATAATAAAAATATCAACAAAAGTAATAATAATGGCTGACAAAAGCCACTCTGATCACCTCAACATCAAAATATGAGCATCTTTCAGAGGCAAGATAACACAAATCAGGTTTCATTTTATCCAGAATGTGCATGAGCCTCTGTGTTTGGACACTTTCTCTCTGCCTAAGACTGCTATGATGGATTTTGCTGCTGTTAAAAATGCTCAAAAACAAAGTTATGCAACTAAATTCCTCCACCTGTACTTGACCTTATCATCATTACCTCTTTTAAGATGTGCTAAAATAAATCACTCCCTGCTGAATGGTATTTTGCCCCTGGCACTGAAAACTGCTATTGTGAAACTTCTCCTAAAGAAAAGGAACCTGGATTCTTTAGGGCTAATTTCATACCAACTTCTCTTTTCAAAGCACAGTTCTTGAGAAACTAACATTTAAACAGCTACATGATTAACAAATAATGTTAAGTTTCAGTCTGTCTTTTGTGCTCACCACAGCTATCATGGTTTTGGCTTTGAGTTCAACTATTTTCTGTTTTATTGTGTAAAATGAGTATTCTGCCTTATTACAACAAACTGGCATGGGATGTGCATGTTCTGTAAAAGGAACTAAAGTTTCATGGGGACACACAGACTGTTCTGAAGTTGACACATGGGTGACCAGTAAAGGTTCCTGCAAAGCATGCACCAGCTGTCAGTGTCTTTATTCGGTACATACACTCGGCATACGTAACAAAAAATGGTGTCAGAAGAAAAACGGAGAGGAAAATGGATAGAGAAACAACAGTGCAACAGTTATTTCAGTTCAACTTCTCCGATGCTAATGAATGGCTGAGAAGGATTAAGTGCTATACAGAATAGTGTCAGGATTGGATAAACAATCATCAGAGTTTTAAGTGAACGCCTTTATGTATGTAGCCGGTAGTGATGCCAAAGATATCCTAAAAGTGTTACAGATAAACAGAAGAAGTCCTACACCACAGCACACTGCGATAGCAAGCAGAATGTTATCTTTGAAAGAGCACACTTCAACAGACGAAACCAATAGCCCGGTGAAAGTGTTGAGTCCTTTATTACAGTGGTGGCTGAACACTGTGAATTTGGGGTTTTAAAAGAACAGTTAATTAGGGATGAGATTAGAGATGCTAAGTTATCAGAAAGTCTACAGTTGGATGCTAATTTGACACTAGCAAAAGACATGACAAGAGTGAGACAGTAGTAAAAAAACAGCAGCCAGTGTTACGAGTGACATAGCAAGCAACCAGACCGGTTGAAGCAATACAGCAAAAACACACTAAATGGTGGAAAGGGCCAAAGAAAAAAGTGACACAAAGACATCTGAATGCAGCAGGTGCTGACTTTCAAGAAAATATCTTTGGAAGGACTGCCCTACCCGTGATGCAGAGTGTTGTTGAAGGTTTAACTAAGGCGCTTTTGTGACTTCCTGCTATAAAAGCACTCTAGCTAACAAGGCGTGTCCACACTGTACAAGCCCGGCAAGAGGATTTTAAGGCTCAGTAAGGCTACAGTGTTTTCAGGCTTGGGAAAATTAAAAGAGCCGTAAAAAACAGAACTGGAGCCAGGTGCTGTCCTGAATGCTCTGTCATCCCCACGCCACGTGACACTGCGAAACAAGGTGCAGGTGGAGCTGAAGCTTATGTAGGACATAGGGGTGATTTCAAAGGTGACCCAGCCCACACCCTTGTGCGCAGGTTTGGTTGTGGTGCCAAAGGCCAGTAAGGTGTGGACCTGACGCAACTGAACAAGTGAGTGTGGAGAGGGAGACACATTGTCCCCGCAGTTGACCACACACTAGCCATGCTGGTCGTGGCAAAAGTGTTTACAAATCTGGACGCTCCTCACTACATTCATCACCCATTTGGGCAATATCCATTCAATCGCCGACCATTTGGGATCTCACCAGCCCCGGAGCACCTCCAGCGTCACACGTCGCAGATGTTGGAGGAGTGCAACGGAGTGTTGTGTCATGTGGACGTTGTGGTAGTCGTGTATAGAGAGGACATACAGCAGCACAACGAAAGACTGTACCAGGTGCTGGAGAGACTGATAGATCTGAAGAACTCCCACTGAACAAAAAGTGTGACTTTACAAAAGATAACATCATGTTTGTGGGTCATCATGTCACAACAGGTGGCGTGACACCTGATCCAGATATGGTCAGAGCCATCATGGAGATGCCCGAACCAAAGGGCGTGGAAGACGTGAGGAGAGTGATGGGGATGGTGAACTATCTGGGCAAGTTTTTACCCCCACCTTGCGTCATACACCAGACCAACCTGGGACCAGACCTGGGGCCGTATTACAGAAAGTTTCCTAAATCAGGTTTTAAGTTAAGATAGGAAGTCTAGTCTAGATAGGATTTTTCTCAGTTTGGTATTACAGAAGCAAATCCTAACAAACTTTAGGAATCCTATCTTATCTTACTTCATCCGTCTTATCTCAAGGTTAGGAAATCCTAAATACGCAATCCAACATCGGTTATCAACTTTTATGTCTGTTACCTAGCAACCGATGACGCTTTTCTCTCGTCGCCGAGCTAAACTGATTTTAACTGCTGTATTTTGTAGTTTTTTTAATGAAACATACACTGAAAATGGAGCAAAAACAACAACTATCATTGAACTTCAATTAAGACGACTTTGTTGGTAACCACCGTCTAGAAATCCAAATCCACATAACGCTTAACGCTGCTGAGATTCAGGCTGAGACTGATGAAGTTCACGTTTTACATTGTGCATGTGCCAGGCAAGTGCTTAATAACAGCAGACACATTATCAAGATTATCAAGACACACACCCAGGAGGAAAAAGATAATGAGGCAGAGGTTAAAGTTTTTGTGGATGCTGTCATTGAAAGCCTCCCTGCCACTGAAACATTACTGAAGGTACAAGAAAAACACAAGGGTCAACAGGGTAAAGATCAACACAAGTGACCCTGTGTGTGCAAAACTCATCAGATACTTCAAGACAAGCTGGCCTGAGAAAAATGCCTTTCTCCAGAGCTGGGGCCATAATGACCTCAGAGAGTGACACTATTGTTAGCAGGGGAGTTGCTTCTCAGGGGCCAAAGAATCATCATTCCTCACAACATCAGACAAAATCCTCAACAACCTCCACAATGGCCATCAAGGTATGGTCAATTGCAGAGCGAGAGCACGGCAGCTCGTCTGGTGGCCAGGACTGCCTGTACACATCAGTCAGCTGGTGGTCAGCACAGGGAAGAACACAGAGAGCCTTTGCTGACCACCCCGGTACAGGAGAGACCCTGGCAAAGAGTGGGTACAGACTTCTGGGAGAAGAAGACTTATCTTCTTATAGTGGATTATTTCTCACATTATATCGAAGTCCCCAAACTCCACATTGCCTCAGCCATACAGCTGTGAGTTATTCAGAGACTTTTCCACAGAGTACGGGTTTACACACATCACGAACAGCCCAAGATACCTGCAAGTGAATGGAGATGTAGAGCGTGCGATGGCGAAACATAAAAGGACTGTGGAAAGGAGGTGAGAAACTAAAAGCTTTGATGGCATATCAAACCACACCTCTGGAGTGTGGTTACTTCGCTGCTCAACTCCTTATGGGCAGACAGCTACGCATGGCCATACCTCAGCCTCCAGCATCCCTGCTTCCCCTCTGGTCAAACATCAGAGGGTTCAAGAAGGTTGAGAAGCTGTTGAAAGAAAAACAACAGTCCGCTACAACCTATGCCACAGAACCCGCCCCCTGCTACCTTTGCAGCCAGGACAAAACTTGAGGTTCCCATGAGAGGAGAAACAAGGGATAGTCGCTCAGCAGGCCACAGCACCCAGATCTTACATCATTCACACAGATGAAGGACAGATCAGGAGAAACTGAACGCACCTATGTACTGTGCACCAACCACAACCTCAGGTGCCGTTGGATAAGACTGAAATAAGTACAGAGTCAGACAACTGGGTCACACACTAACATGAGAACAATGACACAGACAATCATAGACAGGCAGCCACATCCAACACTCCATATGTGACAACCTCAGGAAGAGTGTCATGTCCGCCAGAGCGTCTAGACTTGTGAGAGACTGGGGGAAGAGGGAAAAAGGCATTATTCTATAAATGTTCTGTTTTGAAAAGTTCTGTTGGACAAGAATTTCCCAACAAGTGAGTAAGTTTAGTGAATAAGTTTTAAGGGCTTTGACAGATGTCAGATGGGGGCATTCCTACTTAAGAGGGGAGGTGTTCTGTAAAGGGAACTAAAGTTTCATGTTGAAACATAGACTGTTTAAAGTTGACACATAACTGCGCAGGAAAGATTCCTTCAGAGCATGCAGGTGTCTTTATTCGGAACATACACTCAGCATACGTAACAAAACAGTGCACGACCCAGGACCAGAGGGCTCTGCAGTGGGTGATTAAAACTGCTCAGAAGATCAAATACGGTGGGCCGTTATCAGCGTTAATGTGCTGCGTTAACGTGAGACTCTTATCGGGCGACAAAAAAAAAAATTGCGTTAATCTATTCTCAAAGTTGGGTTGGGAGCTGGGTCTATACTACGCAAGCTATGATGACTTTCACCTTGATATTTTAGCGCAGATGTACACCGAATTGCACTGTAGGGGGCGAGAACAAGTCTTCGAACCTGTGTGTCTGCCTACTGTGAAATTACCACATCAAACGTGACGTGTTAACATGGATGCAGCTGTTGCTGCGTTCCATTTACCTCGGAGGTCGGAGCTGGGAATGATGTCACACCTGAGCTGACGGCGTTCCGGTTACAACCTCGCTCGGCCAGCTGTTTGTTTACAACTAGCCAGGTTAGTTATTGATACGCTGGTTGATTAAAAACTCATTGTGCGGTATTTACTCACACTAACTGTAGCAACACGTCCACAGACAGCTGTTGGACAGCACTTTGTGTATGAACATTTCTGAAGCCGCCTGGTTTGCACCTTGTGCAATGCGGAATTAGTTTACTGTAGGAGTTCTTACAGTCTCAAGTAGCCTACCACCTAAATGCAAAGCACATCACACGCTACACACAAGTACATCTTATTGAACATGATTTATTTTCATCACCAATTATCATAGTAGAACAGCTTTCTCAAGCAGTTTGTGATGCATTTTGGAAACAGGAGATGAGCCGCTGGTCTAATGTGCCACCTGGCTTGAAACCTGGCTTAAAATCCGTTCACACACATACTTTAAATGCCTTCGGCAGAATTCAAATGAGCCATTTTAATCTAGATTAATCTAGATTAATTTCAAGATTAATCTAGATTAATCTAGATTTTAAAAAATTAATCTATGCCCACCACTAGTTTGTACTGTCTGCCTGATTGTGGGCCTTGGTCTGCCTCATCTTACAACACATTCTCACTTCTGACTTGTCACATATTGACGTTTGGTCAAGGCCCTTTGGCATCACTTTTTAATGCCCTAGGTTCCTAGGTTTTTCATAAATTTCATAAATAATAGCACAAGCTGCCAGTAATGTCGTATTTGATCAAGTACCTTGTAAAGTAAATATTTTATCACAGTAGGTGGTTGCCCACCTATGTTTTTCAGGCAGTATGTGGAAGTGTAAAGAGAGTATACAGTTTTTTTGTGATCCTTTTGTGATTCCTATGATAATGCTTCATACACTCCTTATACAAGGTACATGATCACACAAGGTTTTAGAAAGAGACAGAGTTTAGTTTGATTCTTTTTCTGGGAGTTAGTTTCTCAGGTCTCTTTGCAGCCCCTGTGTTAACTGTGTGTGTGTGTTTTATGAAAACCATATAGATGGCGGCCCTGAGAGTCCATAACTTGCTTTTCCAGTCTGCCCAGTTGAGAACTCGTGCTTAACTGTTCCCACCTTCAGTTTTGTGCCAAAGGTGAGCAGGTCAAGGCCTCTAGGCTGTGGAATGTCCTGTGTGGGAAGAGCAGGTGCTATTCTGCTTCATCAGAGCTTCTTCCCCCTGACATTATTGGAACAAGCTGTTCCACTGCACTGCTTCTGTTAATACCTGTCCTGCTGACCTGGGAAGATTGTAGACCGCCATGAGCCAAACAGCATGAAATGTGTTTCAGTTCAAGTTAAATGATCTGTTAACTCCTTCATAACATTTCCCACTAACACACACACACACACACACACACACACACACACACACACACAACACACACACACACACTAAACCATAAGACTGTAAATTTTCTATTCCTAATTTTCCTGTTTTTTTTTCTTCTCAAAACCTGTTTCCTGGATATATGTTATCCAGAACATGGACAGTAGAAGTAAATCTGTGAGTTACTGATAATAATCATTACAGTTTCTGCTCGCAAAAAATTGCCAAATTGCAAAAACTACCACACCTGTAATGGGTGTCTTTGTAACTTAAGTTGAGTTGTTTACTGTTTGAAGGGGATAGTGAACCTAGTGAGAAAGAAAATGTTTTTTTCTTCACAGGTATTCTTTGTAATTCTAAACTACTCACTGACACCAATGTGCCCACAGATCGAATAACAACAATAACAACAACAACAACAACAATATTGCCCTGTACTTATTTAACCAGAGCCCCGTTTTAAAAAGCAGCATTAGTGAAAATTCTGAGTATGTTCAGCCTGAGATGAGGGAAACTCTGACTTTTCTGTTTCAGAGAGCGAGATCAGATAGATCAATAACTTTGTAACTGACTAACCTAGAACACTGATCAGTAACCAGTAATCTTTCATGTTGTAGTCGTACTGATTGGAACATTCCTATCATAGTTGTCATACTGGAGATAAAGTGAATATTTGTGAGTGAGGATGACTGTGGTGCAGCTGAAACCAACAGGCTTAAATGTACTTTTAAGTGAGATTTTCATCATTACCTGCTGATATTCTGAATGTGTTTTGACAGCATTAATAAAATACAAAATGTTGCAGAATAAAACATGTTTAGAGCCTGCACTTCGTGACAACTGTGAGGGGGTGAATGTTTTTTATAACTCAGCTGTTTAAATTATATTAAGCCTTAAAGCCTCCTCTCCGGTGAACCATCACCTTATCGTGGTGGAGAGGTTTGCGTGCCCCGGTGAACCTGGAGGCTGTGTTGTCTGGAGCCTAGTGCTCCTGGTAGGGTCTCCCAAGGCAGAGAGGTTCCAGGTGAGGGGCCAGACCAAGAATGGTTCACACAAACCCCTGATGGAAGACCATAAAAGAGGAGGACTAACCCTGCCCGGAGGAAGCCCGGGGCCCCCGTCTGGAGTCAGGCCCAGAGGGAGGGCTCGTCTGCGAGCGCCTGGTGGCCGGGTTTGCCACGGAGCCCGGCCGGGCACAGCCCGAAAAAGCAACGTGGCACCCCCCTCTACATCCCTTAGACCCACCATCCATCGGAAGATCCGCAGAGGTCTGGTGCGCTGCCACATGGGTGGCGGTGAAGGCCAGGGGCCTCAACGGACCAGACCCGGGCGGCAGAGGCTGGCTCTGTCACCTCTCTGTGGGGGAAGGAGCCGGAACTTGTGCGGGAGATAAAACGCTACCAATTAGATCTGGTGGGGCTGACCTCCATGCAGAGTCTTGGCTCTGGAACCGTGCTTCTCGATAGGGGATGGACATTATTCTTTTCTGGAGTTGCTCAAGGTGTGAGGCACCAGCGGGTGTGGGGATACTCACAAGTCCCCGGCTGAGCACCGCAACGTTGGAGTTTACTCCGGTGAACGAGAGGGTCGCCTCCCTACGCCTTCCGGTAGCGGGGGGGAAAACTCTGACTGTTGTTTGTGCGTATGCACCAAACAGCAGTTCGGAGTATTCAGCCTTCTTGGAGATCCTGAATGGAGTCCTGTATGGGGCTCCAGTGGGGGACTCCATATTTGTGCTGGGTTCGGTGGGCTTGGGATCTCATCACTGCTTTTTGCGGATGATGTGGTCCTGATGGCATCATCGGTCCGTAGCCTTCAGCTCTCACTGGATCAGTTCGCAGCAGAGTGCGAAGCGGCTGGGATGAGGATTAGAGCCTCTAAATCTGTGACCAGGGTTCTCAGCAGGAAACCGATGGAGAGCCAACTCCAGGTAGGGAATGAGTCCTTGCCCCAAGTGAAGGAGTTCAAGTACCTCGGGGTCTTGTTCACGAGTGAGGGGAGACTGGAGCAGGAGATCAGCCGTAGAATCGGAGCAGCTTGGGCGGTATTGCACTCGCTTAACCGTACCGTTGTGGCGAAAAGTAGAGCTGAGCCGTAAGGCAAAGCTCTCGATCTACCGGTCAATTTTCGTTCCTACCCTCACCTATGGTCATGAAAGCTGGGTCATGACCGAAAGAACGAGATCGCGGGTACAAGCGGCCGAAATGGGTTTCCTCAGGCGGGTGGCTGGTGTCTCCCTTAGAGATAGGGTGAGAAGTTCGGCCATTCACGAGGAGCTCAGAGTAGAGCCGCTGCTCCTTTGCATTGAAAGGAGCCAGTTGAGGTGGTTTGGGCATCTGGTAAGGATGCCTCCTGGGCGCCTCCCTAGGGAGGTGTTCCAGGCACGTCCAGCTGGGAGGAGGCCTCAGGGAAGACCCAGGACAAGGTGGAGAGATTATGTCTCCACGCTGGCCTGGGAACACCTCGGGATCCCCCACTCAGAGCTGGTTAATGTGGCTCGGGAAAGGGAAGTTTGGGGTCCCCTGCTAGAGCTGCTGCCCCCGCGACCCGACTCCGGATAAGCGGATGAAGATGGATGGATGGATGGATAAGCCTTAAAATTCTGCATGATTGACAGGCGCCTCTAGCCTCTGTCACTGCTAGCACTCGGTCCACTGTCTGTTAGCCTCACTCAGCTACACGGAGCTCTGAGGCTCAGCCTGTTGGAGCCGTTTGGAAATTTCTACATGCAGATACCGGATGAATAATGGCAGGCTGTGCGGTGTATTGGAGAGAGAACCTCCAGGAAGTCCGTGTTCCAGTTGGCAAGTGAAATTCCTGTATTTTATTTATGTGTTAACAATATTTAACAGATATCGCAGTCGGCATGCAGCTTGTTAGCTTAGCTTGTTATGCTAATTACCAAAATATGAGCAGCCCTGAGCTGCTGATGATGCTAAGTTAACGGGAGTTAGTGTGTTCTAACTAGTGGTGTAGTCTACGTGGTACGCAGGTATACGCCGTATAACCACTAGGAACGGTCAAAGATTTCAGTATACCTACTTAAAATAGCAAAATGATACGTAATGACATTGTTTTGTGACAGGACTTTCATGCATTCATTCATAAATTCACCCCGTCTGTGTTGCGAAGCTCTGAACTGACGTTTTGGGGTTCCGTGGTCCGTGACCAGGATCTGACATCACCTACCAAACAACAACACAGCTGCGTGGCGGTCACTCAGCGCACGTTTAAAATTAGCTAATGTGAATCACTGAAGGGGATGTGAAACGCGAACAAACTCTTTTGTAAGCCTGCAGCTAAAGCTGCAGCTGCACCTAGTGACACTACAGCTGCAGCAGATGACACGAACGTTAAAGTTACTGAAACACAGAAAACGAGCCAGATGAGACTGATGTTATCGTAACATTACCTGGTGAGTGAAAAGCATATAGGCCTATTAACGCTACCATTAACGGAACTGTAACTACATAATTGGTCTATTGAATTGAATCTAGAACTAGTTAACTAACGTTAATGTGGTGGATCAATGAATGAGGGATTCTGTGTGTGTGTGTGTCAGTGTACAGTAGTATAAGTAGCATTTAAGCTGATACAGTACATGAGGAGGATAGTTTATTTGCACGATCAGAATGATTTATCCATTTCTATTTTTTTGTTCTTTGTATTCCTGTTTGGAGTCGGGCTTAGAGATTCACCTGCTGTGTGCGGAGGACGACACACTCACACGAACGCGGGATACAAGATGGCGAGCCAAACCCACGGTGGAGATTTCTAGTAACGACTTAACTTCTTCATGCCTGGAAGAATCTGCATCATGCGGTTGGACAGTTGGTAAACTCGCTGCCAGAGCGGTAGGAGTTGGATTATTTCTCTTTGAACTAAACTGAACTGATCTGAACCTTGAACTTGACTTGAGCTAAGCTGATCTGATTTGAACTTGAGCACGAGAGTGGAACTAAACCTTGGACTGAACTTAAATTGATGCTTTATGTTATGTCTCGTTTTCATAATTGTGTATTATGATTTAAGGGTTTAAGTGTTTCACTTGGTTTTTGATTTGGAAATTGTGAAATTCCTTTCTTGCCTGTGAAAGGGAGGGGAAAAAAGAGTTAACTCAAGAAACAAAGAAACTAGGATAGGTAGAACTAATTTACCTAAAATAAGATAGTTACCTATTGACTGGTCTAATATAAAAAGCTATCTAAACTTAGTCTTTTATAACTTAAAAAGAAAGAGGGATAAGAGTAAGGGAAGGTGAGTTTTACTTACCGTTTGTTAATTAAGCTGTTCACTGGTTCTGATGTCTTTCAATGTCTACATTTAATATTCAGTAAACTGCGGCTTTTGTGTTAAAGTACCTGGTCTCTGGCTTAATTTGGTATTGTTGCCTCCACTCCATCTGAACCTAGAATTGGTCCAGTAGCATTATAAATAGAGTTGTGTTAGAGTACACGGATGCTACACATAGCCTAAGCAGTCCTTCAGAATGCTCTCTATTACATGTAGATGATTACTGTAAGTATTAGTGAGTGTAGTGGTGCTCATGGGACAACACTCAGGGACGGGTGAGTATGAGACTGGGATCGAAAAATCACAGTATACTCACCAGAAAAATCTAGACTACACCACTGGTTCTAACCGCAACTTTTAAGGTACCAGAGGTACCAGAGTAGCTGATTGCAGAACCCTCCAGATGTGATCTACCGGAGATAACAGCTCCAGCTTCCAGCTCTTCAGCTCCTGCTTTGCTCAGCCTTTTCTTTAACTCACGACACCTGAACACTACTGATGTGAAATTATGACACTAGGTTCTTATAATTAAAATAGCTCTTATAACAGATCAGTTCAAATCATACAAAACAACTTTAACATTTGTAACCTTTTAAAATTGATGTTTTCATTTATGCAAGACAAGAACTGGAGAAGAGCTCTCTAATCAGCTAATTAACTCAAAACACCTGCAAAGGTTTCTGAAACCTGTAATCTCAGTCTAGTTCTGGTGCTGACAATGAACTTTTCCATGGTATTCTAAATTTTTGAGATGCTCCTCTAAAAGATGCCTTAGTGTTTTAATGTTGACAGCACTATTATGTACGAGGGAGAAAATGGAACAAGAGAGAAAGTCTTTAAATGTTTTTGTGTTGTTCTTCTAAGGACTCTACCTTTAGCTTATTATGTTTATTACAAGTAACATACTGAGGTGACATCCAAATAAAAGACTCGTAACCAAAGTTATGTAAAAGGGTTAATTGATTTGCTTCAAATTGTTTGTTTGAGATGTAAACGTTAACATAGTTAATAACTGATTCATAGTTAATTGTTAATGTCTCAACAAAATCTGAAGTATGTTACAGTATTTTTAATCTATTCAATACAAAATACTAAAGTATTTTAATACAAAATGTCAAGTAATCAAATATAAATTACACAATCTTATTTATATTTCAAGTACATATATTAAATACATTTATCATAAATACTGTCCATCCCAGCCCACAAATAATAACAAAAGTTAAGTTCTGTGAAACACATTTACATCACTTTAAGGCTTTCAAGGCTTTAAAACATCATGCATCAACTTTACTTTATCATATACTGTGACTTCCCTTTTCAACAGAAATAATCTCAACACAAGAAGATGATAAATTATGATCTGCAAGTTAAAAAACTTCAGTGAGTTTACATCCGAACTTGTGAACACTGCATTACAGAAGGTAATATAAACAACACAGGCAGACCAAACTTCTCAGCTGTTCCTGCATCTTACACTTCCAACACAGCATTATTGTTCAGGCATGTCTCAAAGTAGGCTCAATTTTAGTATGGTTCATTTAGGCGGCCACAATCTAATACAAGCTAATAATAATTAAGGACAAAATGCACTAACTGTCCTCTGTCTCTGTTAATCAATGCATTATTTACTGATGCAGCCTTTTATTTAGTATGTTGATGCTGTTTTTGAAAATCTGTTCTGCCTTTGAAAAAATAAAAGTTGACCAATAATGTATTATTTCCTCAGGGTGAATACTCACCAAAGCCAGTAGTACTAGAAGCAGCAGGCCCACTTCTGCGAGGGAGAGTCGAGCCATGAGTGCAGGGAAGTTCAGCACACAGCAGCCTGTGGAAAACCACTGAGGACTAGAGTCAGGTTGCCCAAACAGAACAAAGTAATGAGCCTTAAATCATTTGTGTCTAACACACCTCTGCTTCACTCCCCTCCCATCACTCCTACAACCACTCCTAGAGGTGTAGCCCCCACCCCACTTCATGTATGCTTTTATGACTTCAACTGTCACATGCATGAATGTTTTTCAAAGGTGTGTCTGCTCACTGTAGTTTGAAAGGTTGAACACTGGACAAGGATTCTTTGCTGCTTCTTTTTTCTATATATATGAATATATATACAATGTATATTTTTGCAATGTCTGTTGGTTTTCTACAGTCTTTACAGTCAATCTTTACAAAACACAGTTCTCCCAGTGAGGTTAGAACATATGAAGTCATGTAACAAAGCCCACACTTCACTGTAATCTAGTTTCTTTTTCTCCCATTTGTCACAAGAGGGGACCTTAAAGGTTCAGTGTCTAAGTTGACCATATTTATAAAGATTTTGCATTGATGGCAAAGAATGTGGTAGATTGCTTTTATAGTACTTTATAATAAATTTATTAATTCTAATGGCAAAATTCCACATACATAAATTTAAATTTAGCAGTACAAAAATGAATTTTGTACTTTTTCTCCATGTGGTTGTATCTATTTAATTTCTAAATCTAACAAGGCTGTGAAAACTGTTGACATATGATCCTCTTTTAATATCTTTATATAATATAGACTTCCACTGGCAAAGTTTTTACTATTTGTGTTTATTAATGTATTTGTATCCTTCTTCTTCCTTCTTCATATGTATTCAATGTAGTGAGGAAACCCGCACCGTATAGCAGTTTGTCTGTTTGTACTACTGTAGAAACATGTACAACATGGAGATTTCCATTTAAGACGACCTACAGTGTATGTAGATAGAAATGGCTAATTCTAAGATAATTAAAACATAATGATTCATTATGTAAGGTCTTTATAAACCAGTTATGTATATAATATTGCATTGATGTCAATATTACATCTATTGATATGCTAAATTTTACACACTGGACCTGTAAGCCTGATGGCTGCAGCCCTAAAAACGCCTAATCTGAGTAAGAAAAGAACCACATCATCTTTTCAGAAGTTTGGAAATGTTCAATCCTGGAAATTGGCTATACGGACTTTTTGCTGAGAAATGATAATGGCCAGGTGGTGCCTTAGGTAAGATCTGAACACCCCTCCCTTTCTGGGCCATCGTGTGTCCTTGCAGCTTGCTGAGCTAAAGGCTGCAAATAGTTTGCAAAAGTTTCTTCTCAGTTTCACACTCACTTGACTTTATTGCATATATTTGTTCATTTCTTCTCCTTCTCTTATAATCATTAGGGCCCGAGCACGACCCGTGCGAGGAACCTATTGAAATTGTAAGGATTATTTATTTATTTTTAGGGCCCGAGCACGAACCGTGTGAGGACCCTATTGAAATTGTAAGGATTATTTATTTATTTTTAGGGCCCGAGCACGAACCGTGCGAGGACCCTATTGAAACTGTTAGGATCATTTTTAGGGCCCGAGCACGAGCCGTGCAAGGACCCTATTGAAACTGTTAGGATTTTTTTTTAGGGCCCGAGCACTAACGGTGCGAGGACCCTATTGAAATTGTAAGGATTATTTATTTATTTTTTTTCTTTCTTTCTTTTGTTTTTCTGCAAAGTAAGCTCCATTTTCGAGGCGGCAACATGCTCGAAAAGTCACCAAATTTGGCACGCATGTCAGGACTGGTGAAAAATTTTGTATTTTGTGGGTTTCGTGGATGGGTGTGGCAAAATGAGAAAGAAAATTAGCCCCTCGACCTACATGCACGAAATTTGGTACCCTAAACTCGACAGGAAGTCCGCCATTTTTAATTTGGCGGCCATTTTGGGATGATTTACACACTCTGTACTTTAACGAATTCCTCCTATGGATTTAGTCGGATTGACTTCAAATTTCTGCTGTGCCTTCTAAAGGCATTGACGATGTAAAGTTGTGCTATCTGTGAGTTTTTGTCGATGGCCGTGTCCGTGGCGTCGATGATTCGCCATGAAACAGGAAGTTGTTGTAAGTTCAGTGTACATGGTCAGATCTGCACGAAATTTTGCACGTTTGACAAGAGTCCCGCCCTGAACACATGTACATGCCGACATCTGCCCACAGTCATAGCGCCACCTGCTGGCAACAGGAAGTGACCTTTAACGAAGCAGCTCCCGCCGCTATGGGATTAAAATCCTGCCAGGATTCAAAACTGAAAATAAAGTTCTGAAAGGTTGAAACTAAGTGTTTAAGTTTAAAATAAATGCTAAAGTAGTTGCCTTTACATCCAAGGGTCTCTTTGAGGGTGAACTGATGAATGGCAACTCATGTGTTAATGACTATTGGTCATTCATTGTAGACAATAACAATAAACTCCAGGATGAAGCTGTATGTCTCCTCTGTCCGTCCTCCTGTGAGTGATGACCACAGCATGCTGCCTCGTCTTCAGTGCTTTATAAGAGAAAAAACAACACAAACAGTTGTTACTGGTTAAAGTCAACTTTAAAATGACTCCACTGCCACACACAAAACGTGGCTTAATAGAATAATCCCACTTAACAAAGGCATACATTCTGGCGTAATAACTGTGGAGATTTGTCTGGCTGATAGTCTCCACTGATAGTCACTGTAAACTGTTTACTGCCTGCATGTTGCGCAGCATAAATTAGCCTCGCGGCTAGCGGACTTTTCCTCTCCTCCTAGCTTAACAAATGATATGTTATTTACTATTTCTTACTCACCGCTGGTTCAGTTCCTGCATCTCCCGACACAACACCACGGGAGACATCGCGCTGATGAACAAACCGCCCTGAGCTTCCACCCGTCGCACATTTCCTCTGCACATCCACGCACCGCTTGGACGGAGACAGCCAGCCCGTCCGGGGAGCCGTGCTTCCTGAACACGGATCCTGTCCACGTCTGTCATTGGCGGAGCAGTCTGTCAATCCCTCTATCCAGTAAATATGACTTGTGATTGGACTGTACATCAGCAGACAGCCAAGCATTGGCCAAGAGCAGAAGGCCCTGCCTCCAGGTCTTTTTTAAGTTGCAAGGTTGCGAAGCTTCATTTTCGCTCAGTCTGATTTTCAGAGTTTCAGAGCGGAGCTGCGAGACAACGCTGCCACAAATCACGTGAGTCGCAAGCTCGCAACTGTGTGGGCGTATCTCCGCAAAGTGGGTGCTGTAAACTCAGCTCTGAAAAAATAGTCTGCCGTAGGAGTGCAAATTTAATGTAATGTAATAAAGTTTTGCCCTTTTGAAGCTCAGTTTTCAGAGTTTCAAATCTTTTTTTCACACATTCACACACCAGTTTTCAGATTAGCATTTACAAGGTTTCAAACCTGGAAAACAAACTAATGCATCATAAGATTCGGCCTTTCGAACCACAATTTTCAGAGTTTCAAAATTTTTTTCACACATTTGCACACCAGTTTGCAGGTCGGCATTTACAAGGTTTCAAACCTGAAAACCAAACTAACACACTGGGAGAACACTGACAAATTTGAAACTCTGAAAAATTGTTTGCGCAACGTTGCGCAACATCGTAAAAAAATGTTGCAGTTCTGAAGAAGGAAAACTCAAAAACAGAATAATGTTTGCAGAGATTTTTTTTTACTTTTTTACGTTTTGCAAGCTTGCAAATCTTAGTTTTCGATCTTGCAAAACTTTTTTTGTAAGATTTTGAGTTTTCAAACACTTAGTTTCAACCTTTCAGAACTTTATTTTCAGTTTTGAATCCTGGCAGGATTTTAATCCCATACGCCGCACATTGGACCTACATGTACGAAATTTCGCTGCATGCGCTACATGTGCGAGGGCCCGCCCATCGCTGCTTGCAGCTTTAATTTGAAATTGAATTTATTAGTTTGAAACTCAATTTCAATAAACTTGAAACTGAATATAATTTTATGAAAATGAATCCAGTTGCAACTAAAACTGTAGCCTCACTGAGCCTCACTAAAAATTCAGTTCTTTACTACTTTCAGTTTGAGTTCTCTCAATTCAAATTTGGTTTGCTCATTTCAAATTGAGCAATTCAAATTCAGATTCTAAGCGTGACCTCATTACATTTAGTTCATTTAGCTGACTCTTTTATCCAAAGTGACTCACAATGCTATTTATGTCAGAGATTGCTTGCCTCTGGAGCAATTAGGGGTTAGGTGTCTTGCTTACACTAGGAAGTTGAACCCGGGCCTCTCACACCAAAGATGTGCATCTTACAGGCCTAACACATACCTGTCAAGTTTTGGATTTGAAAATAAGGGAAATTTTACGGTGCCCACCGCGAGCAGTCTCACCACCCCGACCAAGCTCCAGTAGGCTATCCCTTACGTTTTAAGAGAGTTGTTATAGCCTAAATGAAAACACAAATTTATTTAAATGCTTATTTGCATATTTTCTGTTCATTTAACATTGCTTGTCTTTACATTTATATTTTATTTTCATTCCACACATTCTTTTCATTTCATATTGCTTTTCTTTTAAAGTTTTTCTTTTAATTTCACGTAACTTTTCTTTACTCTTTTAGTGAGTTATTGTACAAATTTGCATTCTTTAAGATTGTTTTGGAAGGAGCGTATTGGGGTGGGCTGGGCCAGAGTGGTTCATTTTACATGAGTAGAGCAGTTCTGGGGCCGTAGCCTATTACAGAAAGTTCCTATCTTAAGTCTTAAGATAGAAGAGTCTAGATAGGATTTTTCTAAATTTGGTATTACAGAAGCAAATCCTAACAAACTTTAGGAATCTTATCTTACTTCATCCTATCTTTTCTCAGGTCAGGAAATCCTAAATACTCGATCCAACATCGGTTATCAACTTTTATGTCTGTTACCTAGCAACCAACGACGCTTTTCTCATGTTGCTGAGCTAAACTGCTTTTAATCGCTGTTTTTTTGGATTTTTTTAATGAAACATAAACTGAAAATGGAGCAGAAACAACGACTATCATTGAACTTCAGGTCTCAAACGTGTTGGTAACCTCCGCCGAGAAATCCCAACCCACATAACGCTTAACTCGGGAGATTACAGATATAGAGTGGGCTAAAATAGTGGACACAGTCACCGCCGCAAGTCCAGCATGCAGCTGAGAATTAATGCTGCCAAAAAGAAAACAAGTCCATTTACAAGTGATACAAAGAGAAAGGCAACTTTTTTGTCTAACGAGCAGAGGAAAGCTGGTGGTCGCTCCTCCTGCCAACAGCCTTTATACTAACGGGTTTTATCATCAAACACATCAGTAGAATCAGTTAAGTTCGGCCTGTTGACATTTTATTGATTTTGATTTAAAAGCAAGTAAACAGCGACAATGTGGATTAAACGAGTGAGTAAATACTAGCTGGTGGAAAAGTAAAAGTTAGGACAGCTCAACAGTTCTCCTAAAGTTAGGAGAGTTTATTTAAGATTTTATGTAGTTAGGATGCTTCTGTAAAACACTTTTCCTATCTAAAGTTAGGAAAGGAATATTGACTTAGGAACTGTTAATCTGTAATGGCCTTTTTCCTAAATCAGTTCCTAACCCTTATAACCATGGTTAACAAGCAGTCAGGATAGGATCTGCCGGTTAGGAGGTTTCTGTAATTCTTTCTGTTATCACCAGGCTAGTGACAGAGCTCAGATTGGTAATGTTTTTTGTTTTTTTTTACTCTGCCCGGGCCCTGGGTATTATTATTTTTAATAACGCAGGTTAATACAAGAGATTTACTGGAAAATACTAAAACGGGAGGACGGCGGGAAAGATGGGTAAAATACGGGACTTTCCCGGCCAAAATGGGAAACTTGTCAGGTATGGCCTAACAGGTCAGTGGATGATGCAGTCAACTTGGGCCTGCATTACATCCTGCAAAACCTTGATTCTCCAGGCACATATGCAAGGATCCTGTTCATGGACTTCAGCTCAGCATTCAACATGATAACACTGTGGACCGTACTCTGCCCCCATCACCATACTCAACAGCCCTGTGTCTGTAATCCTTCAGGTTTCTGGGATCCACTATATCCCAGAAACTAAATTGGGAGCCCAACACTCACTACGTTTACATGCAGCCAATAACTGGTTCAAAACCGGGATATCACGCACGGCCCTGTAAACACCGGCAAAAACCCGGATATGCTCATAACCCGGTTTTTAAAAACCCGGATATTACCCCTGGGGTACCCCTCTTCTGACCCGAATATTTAGTCATGTAAACGCGTATCGGCATATCCCCATCAAAAGGAACATTGATTTGTGTTCTGCGCATGCTCTATTCGCAAGGAATCTTGGTCTTTTGAGTATAGGAACTTCTTGTATGCGCCAAACCCGCGTGCAGTATACCGGAAGTAAACGAGGTAAACATGGCGAGACGCAACACAGCACCGGACTTCTGGAGCGAGGAGGAAACCAATTTTTGAATTCATGTTGTCAAAAACATGAATATAATGTCTTTGTTGTTTTGCAGAAAGTACAGAGATACTGACATTTACATTTAGAATCGGAAATGACGCATATTGCGTCTTAAGGTTGTCTGTACATCCAGACGTTAACTGTGCGTCGCCGTTTACATCAGGGTATTGCCAATTGATTACAAATTCCATGTATACAGGAGAAACTCTCTCTGCTCAGGCATGTAAACGGGTTATCCCGAATGTTTCAGAAACCCGAATCGTGACCTTAACCAGACCATAACCTGAATATTGACAGCATGTAAACGTAGTCACTGACACATCATCAAGAAGGCCCAGCAGAGGATGTACTTCCTGCACCAGCTCAGGAAGCTCAACCTGCCTAAGGACCTAAGGCCATATAGTAAAATTATTTACATGTGCTTTAACTCTGATGCCCTGTGTTTTAAGATTGATAATTGATGACTCAGATTGTAAAAGTACAAAGTTAAAGTAAGAGAGATGTTTTGTATTTGCCCTCCAGAAACCTATCATTGTACATGATCAGATTTCAGATTAGATGTTGATGTCCAGTAAAGAGGAAGTAAAAGTCTCTTGCTGGCAACTCGACCCTGTAGAGAATTAAAAAAGGTCTCCCTGATCTCGTGCACATGAGTGGAGGTGTGAAAGGAGGGTCAAGTTTTCATTTTTAAAATCTATTTTACAATATTCATTAATACATTTTAAAACTTGTTTTTGAGATAACATATTTTATATGTATCCCCTGATGATGTCTGAATAAGTGGTCTATTTGCTAATGTGATATCAACAGTTGTGAAGAGACAAGCACCGTCATTTTGTGACTATAGGAACAGGGGAGGCCTTTCTCTCCTTTCGAAGTCAGAAAGAGATGAGAATAGAATGAGTGATGACATGAATTGATTTAATGTAATCTGCATTCCAAGTGATGCATTTAAAATTGTTTTTATTTGTACATGCGTTTAAGATTATGTAAGAGAAGAGATTTTCATTTGTTTTGTTTGAGAAGTGTGGCCTACTATATTTGGCCTCTAAACATTTAAATGATTATACTGACATGAGTAGGTTTTATTACCTTAGTTGGAGAATGTTGGACTGAGACAAAGGGGTGTTGCAACTACTGGACAGAAGGACCCTCCCATAAAAGGAAAAGTAGTGTAAAAAACAATCAATGTTATGATCAAGTCCTGATAGCCAATGATTGTTTGAGAAAAGGGTGAGGTCCTCATGGTCTATTTCTTTATATAATTTGCTGACCCAGCTTCTGACTTGACAAGTCAGAAGCTACGGAATATAAATCCATTGTATATTAATATATTTATTTTACTTTTACAGACTACATGGGATGCAAAGAAAAAATGTGATATTTTTATCCTTGCCTGATAAAAAAAAAGCTATATTTTAATTAGTGGTGGGCCGTTATCGGCGTTAACGTGCTGCGTTAACGTGAGACTCTTATCGTGCGACAAAAAAAATATCGCCGTTAATCTATTCTCAAAGTTGGGTTGGGAGCTGGGTCTATACTAACGCAAGCTATGATGACTTTCACCTTGATATTTTAGCGCAGATGTATACCGAATTGCACTGTAGGGGGCAAGAACGAGTCTTCGATCCTGTGTGTTTGCCTGCTGTGAAATTACCACATCAAACGTGACGTGCTAACATGGATGCAGCTGTTGCTGCGTTCAATTTACCTCGGAGGTCGGAGCTGGGAATGACGTCACACCCGAGTTGACGGCGTTCCAGTTACAACCTCGCTCGGCCAGATGTTTGTTTACAACTAGCCAGTTTAGTTATTGATACAGCGGTTGATTAAAAAACGCATTGTGCGGTATTTACTCACAATAACTGTAGCAACACGTCCACAGACAGCTGTTGGTACAAACATTTCTGAAGCCGCCGGTGTTGTGCCGAATTCTGCCTGCCTGCCGAGAATTGCATGCACCTCGTGGGTGCTAACGGTCATCTATGCTGAGAAGAGGTGGATGCAAATCTCGGCAGGGAGCCTACAAAATCTGATCTGCCGAATTATGCATCCACCTCTTAAGGTCCTTCTCAGACACTTTGCTGTGCTTATGGATCAAACAGCTTTATCGCCACATATATGTAGTGAATGTCAAAGAATGGTCCTTCTAGCCTACTAAGTGTATTAAAATATTAAAGACTCTAAACGTTCATAAAATATATACTTCAAATCAATTTATCACCATTGATGAAGTCCACAAAGAATTTTACAGCATTTAAAAGCATTATTTGGAGGTGCATGCAATTCTCGGCAGGCAGGCAAAACTCTGTCAGTCTCAAGCAGCCTACCACCTAAACACAAAGCACATCAAACGCTATACACAAGTACATCTTATTGAACATGATTTATTTTCATCACCAATTATCATAGTAGAACAGCTTTCTCAAGCAGTTTGTGATGCATTTTGGAAACAGGAAATGAGCCCTGGTCTAATGCGCCACCTGGCTTGAAACCTGGCTTGAAACCCGTTCGCACACATATTTTAAATGCCTTCGGCGGAATTCAAATGAGCCATTTTAATCTAGATTAATCTAGATTAATTTTAAGATTAATCTAGATTAATCTAGATTTAAAAAAATTAATCTATGCCCACCACTAATTTTAATGCAATAAACCATCAAAACCATTATGAGGAAGCTTTTAATGCAACTGAATATCAATTAATACACATAGAATGCAATTGTAACTGTAAATCTGATGAAAATAAATAAAATACAACATTTATCATACAACATTTTCAAATATACCAAGCGAATGTCCATATTTTTGCAATATTTACTGTTAAAATGTTGACTTTTATTTATAGATATCTTTAAAACACTTTTTCTGTTCATACAACCAAGTTCCAGATAACAAAACATTAAATTATTGATAAATACAGGACTATTCCTCAACATTTCTGTCACCAAAAGCACTCCCATGCTTTACAGGCCTGTAGATTGAGAAAGGAACATCCCACAGTAATGGGGGGGGCATCAATCGATCTGGCTTGAGCAGACCTTTCATTTGGTTCCTACATATCTTCAACGGATCGGTCACAAAATGGCGAAAAACACTGTGTGTTCTCAAGCGGCATATTTCCCTTCTGCAGAAAAAGACGACAGCAGGCAGGCCACTCGCAGGTGTTGTGCAATTATCAAGATGGCGCCCGCTTAGACTCGGAGCAACAACATCGGCAGGTTAAAACGACGAAAAAAGATTTTTTCAATCTGTAATTTCTTCCAGAGCACCATTGCCCCATGGTAATGGGGGCATCTGTTTTCAAATTTGTCTTTGGGTAGACACCTTAAGAAAACTAGAGTTATTTGTCTCATTTTTTGTCTTTTCTTCCCCTCTGTCATGATACTTTTCTGAGTTCTCTGTGTGCTGTTTCTGTCTGCCTGTCTGTTAATTGTTAGTTCTTGTTTTCTGTGTGTTATGTCTGTTCTCCTAGTAATCCCTCTGCCTCACTGTCTCTCTGTTTTCCCCTGCTGTTTCTCTGCTTGTCTGTGTCTCGTTAGTCTCATCCCTGTAACCTATGTTGCTCCCGCCCTGCTTGTTAGTCCCTGGTGTATACAGTATATGCTTGGTGTTTCTGTTCAGTCCCTTCCTCTTCACAATACCCCGTCGATTTTCTGTAGGGTTAAGGTCAGGTGAGTTTGCTGGCCAATTAAGAACAGGGTCCTTAAACCAGGTACTGGTAGCTTTGGCACTGTGTGCAGGTGCCAAGTCCTTTTGGAAAATGAAATCTGCATCTCCATGAAGTTGGTCAGCAGGAGGAAGGATGAAGTACTCTAAAACGTCCTGGTAGATGGCTGCGTTGACCTTGGACGTCAGAAAACACAGTGGACACCAGCAGATCACATGGCACCCCAAACCATCACTGACTGTGGAAACTTTACACTGGACTTCAAGCAACATGGATTCTCTGCATTATCTGAAGAATTCAGATGAAAATGTTTTTGTATTATATTTAAAAAGGAAAGCAGCCACTAAAATAGCATTCCTTTTAATATAAGAGTTGGGTCAGTTATTTAAAATATTTATTATGTGGAGAGATTTAAATGCTATGTTTGACAATTTCTGTTTATAGTAAGAGGGTATTTCAGGAGTCACCCAAAACAGGTAAACCTTTGTGGTAGCTACCTTTTGAAACATACACTGAACCCATAACACCCCATCAGTCAGGTCTAAAGTTAATCATTGTCGCTTGGGCGCTTATACCAGATGGTGGGGTGCTACACAAAAAAATCAGTTGGAGAATTAAGCAGAAATAAAATGGACTGCAATATATTTTCAGCTCCTTCAAATGAAAATGTTATTTTATAATCAGTGTTTCATTCTGACCATACAATTGAGACCAGTGAGAATAGCTAACATTTATACTGGTGCTGATGGGGATCCTAATAAAAATAGATTTTTCCACCAAATAGTTACAAAAATGTCTGTGTATGCCGTCAGTTATAATCCTGTGTTTGAACTGATATAAGGCTAATACCATAGATCTACGGCGTTTTGCGCATTATGATAAGTGGCAGATCCGTTAACCTGCTGCCGTATGAACTTAAGTCATATTTAAAGAACTGTTGCTTTGTGTTGTAGGCCAGAAAATACTAAGACTTCTCTCTGTGTACACGTATCCTATACAAGTATAATTTTGGCTGTATTATTTGTGTTAACATTTTAATTACGTCTGCAGCACAATGTCGCAATTGTGAAAAATAAACTAGAAGCGTAGAAAACGCACATTCTGGCATAGTTTCCTTTGCCATTGCCTGCTTCTGTGACAAACCCAGTGAATACAAAAGAAACTGTGGTGAACTGATTATGTTGAGTATTAAACAATTGTGTGAGTGTATGGGAATTAAATTGGTTAGGAAGTCAGAGTTGTGTTAATTTATTTTAAAAAAATTTAAATAAATTAACCCAAAAACCTTTTTAAATTTTTTAAAAAAATTATGAAAAGTGCCCTGTGTCTGTATGCCCTATCAACCGCCAACACCTATATTGGTGGCAATGGTTTTGTTTTATACAAATAACGCTAAAATTTTCAATCTGATTGCACACATTTTGTTTATTAGCATTCATTTAATTTCAAAGGCAGAGCTAGAGTTTGAAACTGCCTTTTATACTCCACCACAGGAAGTGTCATTAGAAGCACGCACAGATGTTGTCGGGAGTGCATATAGGCACTAGTGTTGTTCCCCTTCGAGGGGAACTCGAACTGCGTCGGTGACGACACTATGGGAACGCCTTTAGGCGTGGCAGGGCTGAATGCGAATGAAAACTACTCCAATCCTATTGGTTTAATGAGAGCACGCCGGCACATAGGTACGTTAGCTTTTTTCTATTCAGCAGGCACTTTGGCGTATGTTGTTTGTGAAAGCTCCCCCATCCAAGAAGAAATGACTAGTAATATTCACCTGGAAGTGAATATTACTAGTGAAGTGAAGTGAAAAGCGTGTCCTCTGAGTCGAACCAGTTCCGCAGATGTGTGCATTCCTGCAGAAGGCTTCTCACGGTAGGAGATTCTCACGAACTGTGTGTTGCTTGTCTAGGTCTGCTGCACGTTACAGCAGCTCTTGAGGGAGCTGGGTGTGGTCATTGCAAGGCCTTGCTCATGCGGGTACTGAGGTCCCGCTTGGCACTCTTCTCAGAGGACGGCAGGATACGCTCTCCCCGTGGCTTAGAGCCCCGCGGTTGCCGAGGCAGACCGACGGCTTCGGTCATGGGGATTGTAGCAGGACCTGCTGGAGGATCTTGAGACGGCTGATGCCCTTTCTCTGCCTTCATCTGCTGATTCCGACTCTCCTCATTTCCGTTCGGGAGCCCGTTCTCGGCTTTCTCCGTTCGGCGAGACAAATGCACTCTAGCTCTGAGGAGCTAGATGTGTTTAGCGTGATGGCGGAGGAGAATGACTTCCGGGTGTCGGGCCGACGTCATCAGAAGAGCGCCGCGGCCGACTATGATAAGCTGCTGGAAGTGGTGACGCGGGCTGTGGCTCAGCTCATCCCTGATTGGCCACAGGCTGTGAGGAAGCTTAATGCCGGTACATTGTAAAAATTATCAGTGTAGTAACTAGATGATCGCTTCCTGAGGAACCACTCGGCATCCCCATGCCGTCTTTTTCCAGACTAAAATGCATAATGAGTCATGTAAGTCTTGGGATAACATTTCTCCGCCCAGCTGTCTACTCCCCAGCTGCTGGAGTACAGCGAGCGGTGGGGATCAAGGACCGCGGCTGCGGGACGATGCCGCGGGTAGAGGACGCTCTGGGACTAGCGCTGCTCCCACCGTTGAGGCGCTCATGACGCGCTAGCCCTCACCATTCTGCTGGCCCCGAGGGGCTGCAGTCAGCCAGAAGGTCGGCTCCCAGACTGCAGTTCATCGGCGGCTTTTTCCTGGCAGCCCGCTTCAGGAGACCGTCCGAGATCGTCTAGGAATACCGGCCACCAGCCCCGAGGGGTTGGTTCCGCCGGCGATGTCACAGAGGCGTGGCGGAGCATGATGGCTGACCTAGGTCCCCTCCGTCATGGCAACGGGTGACATTATCCCGCTGTTTACACGTTCGGGACGCAGAACCATTGAGTCCACACCGTACTGCCTGCCCCGAGGGTCTGCGGTCAGGCGGCATCCAGACTCACTCACCGTGGATCTTCGGTGGCTCTCCCCTGCCATTCTGGCACTTCAGGGGTCCACCTGGGAATCACACGAGATACCGACCACTAGCCCCGAGGGGCTGGTTCCGTTGGCAGACTTTGCAAGAAGAGTGTGGTTTCTCGGGGTCCCCCTCGAGCAGCTTGGGACGCGAAGTGACGAGGCAGACCGACCGCAGGCCTCTCCCCCCGGGGGGGGGGAGGGTGCGCAGGAGCCAAGCGAGCAGGTCCTGACTCTGTGTTTCAGCCCCGGAGGCCGACTGAGGTCCCCTCCAGAGTGGCCACTAGCGCAGTTTTCCCGCCGCCGAGGCGCTCGGGACGCGCTAACCACCACCGAACCTTCGCCATTCGGCCGGCCCCAAGGGGCGGCTGTCGGCCAAAGGTTCGGCTCCCAGACTGCGAGTCCTCGGGGTTCCTTTCCTGCCAGTTTGCTTCAGGAGACCTTCCGAGACCAGCACGAGGCATCGGCCACCAACCCCGAGGGGTTGGTCCCGCTGGCGGATTTCGTGGAGACCTGGCGGAGCATGTCAGACATATCTCCCGGGGTCCTACGCACCGTCATCGAGGGATACAGACTGCAGTTCCGGGTCCGTCCCCCCAGGTTCTATGGGGTGGTCCAGACCAAGGTACTCCCGGAGCAGCGCCCGGTGCTGGGACAGGAAGTGCGCACGCCGCTGGAAACAGGGGCGGTGGAGGTCGTTCCCCCGCTGGAAGGCGAGCTTTACAGCCGGTACTTCATCATCCCCAAGTAGGACGGAGGCCTGCGCCCGATCCTAGATCTGCGGGTCCTGAACCGATCTCTGAGGAGATACAGGTTCAAGATGCTCACCATCCCCGCCATCGTGAGTCACATCCGGTCCGAGGACTGGTTTGTCACCATAGATCTCAAGGATGCGTACTTCCATATCCCCATCCATCCATCCCACAGGAAGTTCCTGAGGTTTGCCTTCGGGGGCGTGAATCCTTCCCTTCGGCCTAGCACTCTCTCCTCGCACCTTCACCAAATGCATAGATGCAGCACTAACCCCCCTGAAACTCCAGGGCATCAGAGTGCTCAATTATATCGACGACTGGCTAATCCTGGCGCAGTCTCGGGAGTTGGCGGTTCGGCATCGAGATGTCGTTCTCGCTCATCTTCAACGTTTAGGGCTGAGGCTCAACGTGAAGAAAAGTGTGAAGCCCACCCAAAGAACTGTGTTCGTAGGGGTGATGTGGGACTCAGGAACGATGCAGGCACAGCTGTCTCCAGCACGTATCCAGTCCATCTTGACCACAGTAAGAGAGTGAAGTTGGGCCACGCCATCACAGAAAAACACTTCTGGAGGATATTAGGCCTCATGGCAGCAGTTTCCAGCATAATACCTTCTGGTCTACTGCACATGAGGGCCCTACAGTGGTGGCTGAAGAACAAGGGATTCTCCCCAAGGGGAAATCCGTTCCGCCTGATACGGGTCACGCACAAATGTCTTCGTGCCCTATCAGAGTGGAAAGAGCCTTGGTTCTTGTCCCAGGGACCCAAGTTAGGGGCATCTTGTCGCCGTGTAATCGTTTCGACAGACGCTTCCCTCACTGGGTGGGGCGCGGTCATGGGAGACCGCTCGGCACAGGAGCATCATTCGTCATGGCACATCAATTGCCTCGAGATGCTGGCGGTGTTCCGGGCTCTGAGGAGCTTCCTGCCCGAACTCCGGGGTCACCACGTTCTTGTCAGGTCCGACAACACGGCAGTGGTGGCCTATCTGAATCACCAGGGGGGTCTGCGCACGCGCCCTCTTTGCAGACTGGCGCACCAGATCCTCCGGTGGTCCCGACGGAAGCTACTGTCCATCAGAGCGATGTTCATTCCGGGACTTCAGAATCAGGGAGCAGTCTTGCTGTCGAGGCAGGGGCCGAGGCCCGGGGGAATGGAGACTCCACCCCGAGGTGGTGGAGTCATTGTGCGTAAGGTTCGGGCCCATAGACGTGGACTTGTTTGCGTCTCAAGAGACTACGCACTGTCCTCTATGGTTTTCCCTGACACCTCCGGCCCCACTAGGGCTGGACGCCATGGTGCACTCATGGCCGAGGCTACGTCTGTACGGTTTTCCCCCAGTCGCTTAGCTCCCGGGGATCCTGGAGAGGGTCCGTTAGGACGGTATTCGGCTACTACTAGTAGCGCCGTTTTGGCCGACCCGGGTGTGGTTCTCAGACCTGCTGGATCTCCTGGAAGGTCCGCCATGGCAGGTCCCTCTGAGGAGAGACCTGCTGTCCCGGAAAGGGGGCTGGGTTCTTCACCCTTGCCCCGCCCTGTGGCGGCTGTGGGTCTGGCCCTTGAGGGGGCGCAGTACCTAGAGGCGGGCCTAACGACAGGAGCTGTCGAGACACTCCTTAGCTCCAGGGCTCCATCCATACGGAGGATGTATGGCATCAAATGGAAGGTTTTCTCTACATGGTGCAGAGAACGCACGCTGGACCCAGTTACCTGCCCGGTGGTTCAGGTGCTGGAGTTTTTGCAAGACTGCTTCTCTGCAGGCCTTTCCCCATCCACCCTCAAGGTGTATGTGGCAGCTATATCAGCTTTCCACACCCTTTGTAGGGATGGGTCTTTGGGGAGGCTTCCACTAGTCGTACGATTCCTCTGTGGGACCCGGAGGATGAGACCTGTGACTCGCCCCAGAGTTCCCACCTGGGATCTGGTAGTGGTGCTCGAAGCTTTGGCTGAGGCCCCCTTCGAGCCCCTTGAGTCGGCTGAGGCCAAGTACTTGACCCCAAAGATGGCTTTCTCCTCGCTATCACTTCTCTGAGGAGGGTGTGGGGACCTTCAGGCTTTGTCAACTGCTCCACAGTGCCTGGAGTTTGCCCCAGGGAATAGGAGGGCCATCCTGCACACTTTTCCAGGATACATTCCTAAGGTGCAGTCCAACGCAATGGGTCCCGTGGTACTGCAGGCATTCCATCCTCCACCTCATGTGACGGCAGAAGATGAGAGACTGCATTTGCTCTGCCCCGTCAGAGCACTGAGTATTTATACTCAGAGGTCCTCTCAATGGAGGAAGGCAGACCAATTGCTGGTGTGTTTCGGGTCCCCCAAGGCTGGGCTCCCCGCTTCCAACATACGATCAGCAATTGGATCGTTCAGACTATCTCCCTGGCTTATTAGGTGCGCAACTTGCCTTCACCTATGGCTGTAAGGGCTCACTCCACGAGAGGCATGGCAGCCTCCACGGCTCTCCTCTCTGGAGCATCTCTGCAGGAGGTCTGTGATGCAGCTGGCTGGGCCACTCCTCACACCTTCATTCGTTTCTATAGTCTGGACCTTCCCTCCGCACCCGGCACCCGTGCGCTCTCTCTCTAAGTCGTGCCCACTGGTTGCCTGCACGCTAGGGCAGGCGGGGGTTCGGCGCGGCATAGTGGGTATCTCGTTCCCATAGTGTCGTCACCGACGCAGTTCGAGTTCCCCTCGAAGGGGAACGTCTCGGGTTACGTAGGTAACCCGCACCTCTCCCCGCCTGGAGTGCCTTGCTTCATAGTAAGGGCTAACGTACCTATGTGCCGGCGTGCTTATATACGCCTACGGTCACGCCGTCACATGCTACCGTTCTCATTAAGCCAATAGGATTGGAGTAGTTTTCATTCGCATTCAGCCCTGCCACGCCTAAAGGCGTTCCCATAGTGTCGTCACCGACGCAGTGTCTTGTTCCCCTTTCTCGGGGAACAAGGGTTACCTACGTAACCCGAGACGTTTTTGGCGGCCTATTTTAATTTTAGTTTTAGTCTAGTCTTAGTGTCGAGCTGTCATTTTAGTTTTTATTAGTTTTAGTCACGTTCATAATCTTTTTAGTCTAGTCAAGTTTCAGTCGACTAAAAGTCTGACCATTTTAGTCTAGTTTTAGTCAATGAAAATTGTATTTTATTCTCTTTTTAGTAATGCAATTCTATTTAACCCAGTCAATATAATATAACTACCTACTAGTAGTATAAACTAAACCAACATTTTCTTTTAGTCAAACCCATTTCAAACAAGGTTATCTTATATTATTGTTGCCTTAAAGACTCAAGAATATACATCCATTCAGACACGGAAGTGACGGAATGGAAGATGCACTGATTTGAAATTACAACATTTATTTTACCAACCAAACATGTTAGAAGTGCACACATATAAATTTAAATAAAATAAATAAAAACAATAAATAAAATAGCATCACATGACAATGGCAGAAATAAATGAATACATTCAAGTTTACCATAAAGAGAAACAAGGTGCTTGAATGCTCGAGCAAAAATAACATATTAAAAAGTGCAAATAAAATGTGTGTCTGTTAATTACTTGTATTGCTTGAAAACTGAATTCAGATTTTGCATCCTAAGAACTATTAAAAGATATAATAATACTGTGGCGAGCAGGCCGAGGGATGTGAGAGAACGTCGCGAGGCCGGTGGCGTGAGTGTTAATGAACGTCACCTGTGAGACGCACCGGTCTTGCATCTCTTATGGAGATTCTGTGTCAGGCTTAACTTACGACTTACTTACGCTAACTCACCACCGCTCTGCATCCGCATCTTCTAAACAATGCCGCGAGTGGGGCTTGAGGAAGTGACTTTGCCTGCGTCTGCGCAGTGCGATCTGATGCGCCTGAAGTGTAAAGACTGCAGAAATACTTGCAAACACGACTAAATGAGACGAAATAACGGTATAACATTTCGTCTCGTCTCGTTTTGGTCAACGAAAATGTAGAGACATTTTATCATAGTTTTCGTTTTGTAAACCATATTTAGTCTCGTTTTTATTCGTTAATGAAGGGAGGCGATGGCGCATTGGATAAGCCACATGCCTTTAGTGTAAGAGACCCAGGTTCAATTCGCACTGTGACACATCCACCAATGTGTCCCTGAGAAAGACACTTTACTCCTTGTTGCTCCAGAGGCATGTGACTTCTGAAATATAGCTATTGTAAGTTACTTTTGTAGCAACAAGTGGCCCACTGCAAGGAACCCTGCTGGCTTGGGTCACCATCTCCAGGCGTTCTAATGAATTCAGATACCTGTTGGAATCATTATGTATATAAGTTATCTCATATTTACTCAGTACATGGAAATACATATATGGAAATATATGTATTGTATTTTAATATGAATCCTTGAGTTTGTTCACAGGAAACCTGCAGTGGATGGGTCACAGAGCCAGACACCCAAAGAAGCAAGAACCAAAATAACTACTGATATGCAGCTCAGCTGTTTTACATAGTTTCTGGAACATTCTGCACAGCACCATAGCCATAACAACATATTTTAATCTAACTGTCTCAAGTTCATGTCCTTGTTTATTCCCTTGTCCCATGTAGCAGCAATGTGTATGTAACTAGGGACCTCCTTGTTCATAATAAAAAGAGAGGAAGCGGCGGAGATGCCTCAGAACGGTTGGAGTTTGTAACTGAGTACATCTCTGCCCGTTCTCCTCGCGAGTAAAAAGCCAGTAACTCTCTTGTGTCTTTCTTCCTTGTTTGATAATTTAGGTGTCTAAACCTGACATTTATTTGGTCCTTCGAGCCGGATACCAAGATACCCGAGGTTTCCAGTGGGTGAGTTAGAAACTGGGAAAGACCATGGCCACGGCAATAGATCCTTTTCCAGGACCGAGTTTCAACTCACAACAGTGGTGAGTAGGCTTTTGTGTTAAACGTGCAAGTGTGACTGAGGGTCGAAGCGCGTTGTGAAAACCCTGTGAATCCATAGGCACTGACAGGTGAAGGGACGGCGGAGTCCTACTGGGATATAAAATCCGTGACATTTGGACTGGACGGCGGAGTCCGTTAAAATCCGTGCATAAAAATAGGCCTAAAAGTGGACGGCGGAGTCCAGCAAAATCCCGATAAAATCCGTATAGAGACGGCGGAGTCCTGAAAGGCACTTGGGAAGTGGCCTATAAAATCCGTAAGGGGACGGCGGAGTCCTATAAAATCCGTAAGGGGACGGCGGAGTCCAATAAATTCCGAAACGTATAGAGACGACGGAGTCCTACAGGTACCCGACAAATTACGTGTAAACATCTGGATGGGGAGTAGAGGGCCGATAAAATCCGTGGAAAGGAGTGAATGAGTGAGTGATTGGGAAAAGAGTTCCACTTGGAACCTTCTTCCATATAAAACAGTGGGGTTGTAAACAGTAAAACTGACGTGGATGCAGAGGCAAGAATTCTCCACTCGTGAGAGTTGAAGTGAGAATTACCACGACAGGTATTTTATTACTGTCCTGCTGGGTAAATCACCAACGGTAGAACACCCTAGGTGTTGAAACGTTGGACTAAATTTTGCAAAAAGGGACAAGGGGAAAGTAAACTTTAACTAAGGAAGATTTAACGTGCAAAGACTGGAAGTATGTTGAAAAATTAGATCCAAAACATGTAGAGCATCTTGACAAATGGATAAATGACTATGGGTTTGAGGGACGCCTCAATACAAAAAAAAAATTAGTTGAATTACAAGATGCAATAATAAAGAATATACAGAGTGACTCAAAGAAAAAAGAAAAAAGAAAAGCCGGTTATTATTATTGTTATATAATATTATACTATGTTATTATTGAGCATGTTGGAATAGTATTGATTTTTGGAAACAAATAGCAAGTAAACGAGAAGAGGGAAGTAGAGGAGCTAAAGAAAAAGATAATAATGATATGATATGAATCAAACATAACTCCTGAGTCAACAGAACCTATTGAAATAAACAATGAGGAGGTAATGATAAATTACCAGGATCTGGTAGCGATAGACAGTGTTAAACCTGAAGTAACAGTGTTGGTAAATGGAAAACCCATTATCTTTTTGTGTGATTCTGGAGCATGCAGAACCACCTGTAATGAACCAATACCGAATTCTAAACATAGTGGCCAACAAATCGTGGTGTGATCAGCCAGTGGAAAACTGACTGAAATACCTGAATCTGAACCCGTGTGGATACGAGATCCTGAGGGTCTGTCATGCCAGATGTCCATCTTAATGTTTCCACAATGCCCAGTAAACTTGCTAGGAAGAGATGGTCTTTTGTTGCTAGGATTAGCATTAATACCATCAGCTGAGGGACAGATTGTGGTAAAAAGAAAAGCTGAACTGCTGCAGGGGGACATATGTGTCCTTCAAGGGATAGGAGAGCAAAAACACTACTATTCCCTTGACATAACAAACAGGCCACCACACAGTACTGCCACAGTCCTATTAAGTGAAGGAAGAAATGCACTATCTGAGTTACAAAAAACACAACAGGCCCAGAAAGAGACTATGAGAAAAGCCTGACACAAGTTACCCTATTAAAATCACCATCAACTACATTTATTCTGATGCAGACAGCACATCAGTTGCAGGAGTAGCTTTAAATATATAAAATATATAATGATAGAATCATGCAGTTCTACAGAATGAGAGTACCACCACACATTTCTCTGTATAAAAGCAAAACATGCAGTGGAAAGATTCCACAGTTCAAACACATGAGAATTAATGATGTTAATACAGGAAGATGAGGATTTGTTACAAGACTTCTTCTGGGATGAAGAAGTGTGGTCTAAGGGACCTAGTGATGTAGGCCTAGTAAAAGGAGCAATACCTGTAAAAATAAGACCAAAATCAGATTATAGGCCTCGCATAAGACAATACCATTAAAACAGGATGCACAAGAAGGAATAAAACCAGTAATAGAAGATTTATTTAATGCAGGAGTAATAATAAGATGTGAAGACTCTCCTTGTAATATTCCAGTCTTCTGCGAAAGACCAACTATTTCTTTCCAAGTTATGAGTGCTAGTATGGCTAAATTCCAACCTCCTGGTAATAGTCAAATCTTACTTTATGTGGATGACATTTTGTTAGCATGTCCAGATGAAGAAACTTGTAAGACAGATACAATAGCACTACTAGAGCATTTGGCAAAGGAAGGTCACAAAGTGAGCAAAAATAAACTTCAGCTGTATAAAAGGGAAGTGAAATATTTAGGCCATAATTTAAGTGCAGGGGGAAAAACTCTCTTTGAAGACAGAAAAGTAGCTGTCCTTCAAGCACCCAAACCACAGACAAAGAAACAAATGATGTCTTTTCTAGGCTTAACTAATTACTGCAGGACTTGGGTGCCAAATTATGCAGAAATAACCTCACCTTTAAGTAAGATAATGTATGAAGAAGATCTTAAAATGAATTCACCATTAAAATGGACAGAGGAAGCTGAAGAAGCTTTCTGTAAAATAAAACAAGTTTTGGTTTCTAGTGCAGCTCTTGCACTACCTGATTATAGTAAACCCTTTATCCAGAAGGTAGATTGTAAAGAATATTTTATGACATCAGTACTAACTCAACAATATGGACATAAAACAAGACCTATTGCATACTTCTCCTCCAAACTAGACAGTGTGGCATGAGCTCTGCCACATTGTGTGCGTGCTGTAATAGCAGTCTCAATGGCTGTAGAAGTAAGCGCTGCAATTGTATTCTTTATAGAAAGATGTACTACGTTACACCCAGCGACACTTCTACCGACAGCAGATGACGGAGAGAAGCATGATTGTCAGAAACTAGCTGAGGAAACAGCTAAAAGTAGGTCTGACCTCAAAGATCAACCCCTTCAAGAAGGGGAAAGTGTTTTTGTAGATGGTTCATCTCGAAAAAATGAATAAGGCAAATTATTAACAGGATAAGCTGTGATCACAAACACCACAGTATTAAAGGCAAAACAGCTACCCTCCAACTACTCAGCACAGGCAGCTGAGTTAGTAACACTTACTGAAGCATGTAAACTAATGAAAGGAAAAAAGGTAACTATATATACGGACAGCCAATATGCATATGCCACAGTGCATATCTTTGCCCAGTATTGGAAGAATCGTGGTATGATAACGTCCACAGGAAAACCAGTAACACATGCCAAACTCCTAAGTGAACTGCTTGATGCTGTACAGCTCCCAGAGGCTATAGCCATATGTAAATGTGCAGCACACACATCAGGGACAGATGAGGTGTCTCTTGGAAATGCTTTTGCGGATAAAATAGCTAAAGAAGCAGTTACAGGGAAACAAGATGTTCTTCTAATGACAGAACACACAGACATAGATCAATCAACCCTTAAAGAAATGCAACAACAAAGTCCCCAGTTTGAAAAAGATGTTTGGTTACGTAATGGTGCACAGTTGAAAGATGATCTGTATGTATGACCAGACAACAAACCAATATTACCTAAGAATCTATTTAAATGGGCAGCCATATTGAGCCATGGAGTTACTCATGTCTCAACAGGAGGGATGGTGACTCAGGTTCAACAACATTATACTACATATGGATTTAATGCCTTTTCAAAGAATTTTTGTAGAGCATGTCTGATTTGCGCTAAACATAACTTACAGGGGAACCTTAGACCAAGAAGGGGCCGGTTCCCTGAGCCTCAGTATCCGTTTCAAGCAATACACATGGACTTCATAAATAAGAGTGAAGGGAAAAATACTGTCTAGTGATAATAGATGCTTTTTCCAAATGGATAGAACTTTTTCCTACTCAGCATCCAGATGCACTGACGGTAGCAAAAGCATTGTGTAAAGATATTATTCCACGATATGGCATCCCAGAAAGAATCTATAGTGATAACGGAACACACAACAAACCAATTAATTGAAAAAAATAGGAGTTATGTTTCAACAGATGGACAACAGGATTAACTCCATATGAAATTCTGTTTGGATGAAGAAATTAGAAAAACAGCAATTAAAATAGCATCTGACGCACTGTAAGAAGGTCATTTCTGCTGTCTCAAGCTCCAACAAGGGAAGCGAGCCAAAGTCTGATAATAGGACGGATTCGGGTGTTTAGAACCTGGATAGGCCCGAAAGTCAGTGAAGAAACCCACGGGCTGCTTACCTTATTAGGGAGTAAGAGCAGTGAGATGACTTTTAAGGTGTGGCGCATGTTAGTGGTGATCTCCCTGGAGGTCCTACTTTTGGCCACATCAGAAATGCACTTTTGCCAGGGAAGTAATTATTACATTTTTAAGTCTTAACAGTAGGGAAGCGAAGGGCAGTGATTATACTACTCATACATGGTATATGACAAATGATCTAAAGGATACATCATGGTCGACTCTAGTGGCAAATGAAAATGATAACTGGACACCTTGTTGGGCAACTACTGAATGTGCACAACATCATAGACGACTGCTTAAACTGACACACACAAACACCGGACTTTTGTTGACAGTAGATTTGACATCTAATACTCTGACGCCGCCTTCCTATTATTCTACGGGAAGATCACCAACCAGTTGTTGGGGATTCCTGTTATGGGCTTTTAGTTCATGATATGATCCAAAATTTGTCGTTTACATATGTGAAGTGAATAATGTAAACATTACAGAATCCTCCTTATCTCCTGTGTCATTGAAAGGCGGAATACGCATTAAGAGTAGCACGTGGAAACTTCACATGCATAAATATGACAGGGACAGGTGCAAAATTGGGTAAACTATTCAAAGAATGGTGTACTGTTATAATATCTGTGAAAACCACATTCAGACCAATTTCTCGAGGAGATATCTGGTGGTGGTGTGGAGATGATAGATTGTTTGATAAATTACCATATAATGTGACAGGACTCTGTTCACTAGTGACACTGATCTTACCAGTCTCAGTATATCCCATGACAGTTGCAAATTTAATCATTGACTTGAAGAGTGTAATGCCACATCAGTGGCTGCATAAGAGAAGAAGCATCCAGGATAATACCCCTTGGCTATCTATAACAGATCCTACTTATATTGATGCTATTGGAGTTCCTAGAGGGGTTCCTGATGAATATAAATTAGCAAATCAAATATTATCTGGTTTTGAATCAGCACTCTGTTGGTGGTGTACAACTAATAAAAATGTAGACAGAATAAATTACATCCACTACAACGTTCAGAAACTAGGAAATTGGACCCAGAGCGGTTTTGAGGCCATTCATGACCAACTTGCTGCCACCTCCCTCATGGCGTTCCAGAACCGAATAGCCATAGATATGGTATTAGCAGAACAAGGAGGTGTTTGTGCAATGTTCGGAGAGCAATGCTGCACGTCCATACCTAACAATACGGCTGCAGATGGCAGTCTCACTAATGCCATTGCAGGACTTCGATCCCTTAACGGGAAAATGAAAGAGCACTCAGGAATAGATAATTCACTGTGGGGCTCCTGGTCAAGTGTGTTTGGTCGATGGGAAGCTCTGATAACCTCCGCTTTGGTGTCCATAACTGTTTTTGCGACCATTCTGACCTTTTGTGGATGTTGTTTTATTCCTTGTCTTAGAACACTGGTACACCGTATCATTACCACAGCTATATCACCTATGGAGCACAGAGTGGCTCAGTTATATCCTTTGTTGGGTGAAATGGATCAATTCGAAGAATTCAAAGACAATGATACTGATAATGAAGAAAATGATCAATTACATCAAGTACCAGATTTGTTTTCTTATCCATGAGATTATGAACGAGTCTCCTCTCACCTGTAACATTGAACTCTGAGTGTAAGCATATTGGAGCTTATAAAAATGATCTTGCAGTCGAAAATCTTAACAGAAGTGACTGACTTAAGTGAAATGAGAATTTGAGCAAATATGTGATAAACAGGAGGGAAATGTTGGAATCATTATGTATATAAGTTATCTCATATTTACTCAGTACATGGAAATACATATATGGAAATATATGTATTGTATTTTAATATGAATCCTTGAGTTTGTTCACAGGAAACCTGCAGTGGATGGGTCACAGAGCCAGACACCCAAAGAAGCAAGAACCAAAATAACTACTGATATGCAGCTCAGCTGTTTTACATAGTTTCTGGAACATTCTGCACAGCACCATAGCCATAACAACATATTTTAATCTAACTGTCTCAAGTTCATGTCCTTGTTTATTCCCTTGTCCCATGTAGCAGCAATGTGTATGTAACTAGGGACCTCCTTGTTCATAATAAAAAGAGAGGAAGCGGCGGAGATGCCTCAGAACGGTTGGAGTTTGTAACTGAGTACATCTCTGCCCGTTCTCCTCGCGAGTAAAAAGCCATTAACTCTCTTGTGTCTTTCTTCCTTGTTTGATATTTTAGGTGTCTAAACCTGACAATACCACTCAGGAAAAAGGGCGACCTCTGAGCTAGTTTCAACACCAGGTACTGGCCTGACCGTCTGTATCCGGTTGTTAAGTCGTGACGTAATCACGCTCCGATAATACTGTTTCCGGGTCCAAATGCCGGGTCCTCTCTATCTACTTACCGCTTTCGCCCGAGTTTTAACCTGGTTTTAACATGCCACAGTGCTGTGTCCCGTGTTGTTTAAATAGATCGGAGTTAAAAAAACAAGTGACATTCAACTGTCATTCTACCGCTTTCCCTGTGACGAGAAAGAAAAGAGAAAATGGCTGCAGTTGATAAGGTAAGTTACAATTCTTTCCTTTATCGCACACTGGCGCTGAAGCGAAACCAGACCTTTAAGAAAAGGGCTTATGTAGTCTAACGTTATGGATATTATATGTTGTTTGTTGCTACAAACCCAAATCTTGCATTATTTTTCGGTTGTCAGGCCTAGTTCTGCCGCCTAGTTAAGATGAAACGAAGTTAGCTAGCTAAGGCTAACGTTAGCTTTGCCCACTGTCTATGTACTGTAGTATATAAGTTAGTGCTGTGTAAACGAAAATGCCAAATAATGTACCACGAAGCACGTTATAAAATGATAACAAAAACAAGAACACTAGTCTATAGACAAATCGAAGCATGAAGATGTGTACATAACTAGAAAAAACATTAGACCAGTTTTAGTATGATAATCTGCTAACGTTTGTCATTTGTCTGAGATATAAGATCAGACTCGTGTATTAACGTACTACAACCTGAAACAAACAAACCTCCTTTTAGTGAATTACAGTATCATAATATTATGTTATATTGTATATGTAAATTATTATAATAATATTAGGTATTACAGAAATTTCACATGTAGTGAGTTAGTCAGGTCACTAGGAAAATACTACAACCTTTGGAACATGAAAAAGTACTTAAGGTGAATTACAGTAATTCATAAACCTATTTGATTGTTGTATGTAAAGCAAGCGAGCTGCTAGATATTGTCAGATTTTCACCTGAAATAAGTCTTTCTGGTCAATAGGAACATGGTACAACCTTTAAATAATAATTAAAAAATCCCTTTGGTGAATGAATGTAAATATTATAATTATAAAAAGTAATATTTAAATGATAAAATTATAAATCTATTTTTTACAGACGTGAAAACTTCATCCCAAACTGCAACTCTAGGGTGTGCAGTTGGCATTTCCCCAATGGAAAAGCTGCTGGGCCATCAAGATTTGCTTGGAATGAGGGGAAGACTTTCCAATTCCCAGAGAACCTCAGCCATCCTCCAAAACGCAAGAAACAAATGGTCCCTAGCAACAGTGAGGATGAGGGACCGGATGCTGACATGGTGGCAACTGTAGAGACCCCATGTACTTCAAAAAGTCTTGTGGCACTTGAGGTTGAGAATGAGATGCTCAGGGAAGAGAATGAAAAACTGAAAAAACAATTGGAGAAACAGAAGCAAAATTTTTCCTTAAGTCAAATTTCTAATAGTCCTGACAGAGTTCAATATTTTACTGGATTGCCTGATGTTGCCACTGTCCTGTTTTTGGAATCGCTTCTTTCTAAATTTGAGCTACAATATCATTCTGATTGGACTGTCCAAATTATGCCATTAGTTGATCAATTGCTCCTGACCTTAATGAAGCTTAGACTAAATTGCGGCCACATAGACCTTGCAACAAGGTTTAATTGTAGCACAGCCACAGTAACCAACATCTTCACCACCATCGTTAGTGCCCTGTATGAGATTTTGTATGTCGGTTTGCTTGAGAACAACATCCCCTCCATAACCAAGAATCAAACATCACTGCCAGACTGCTTCCAGCCCTTCCCTAACTGTAGGATCGTGCTCGACTGCACAGAGGTTGCCGTCTCTAACACGGAGAGGCTTGATGCACAGTGCCATTTGTACAGCCAGTACAAAGGAAGAACCACACTTAAGGCTTTGATCGGTGTTAGCTCTAATGGATTTATTACCTTTGCCAGTGACCTGTATGGTGGGAGTGCCTCAGACAAGGCAATAACAGCTGACTGTGGACTTCTCCAACACTTACATTCTGGCGATATGGTTATGGCAGACAAGGGCTTCACAATTCGGGACATTTTGCCAGAAGGAGTTTCCCTGAACATCCCGTCTTTCCTTGTCAATGGACAGTTTACGCAGGAGGAAGTGAACTATAACAGATTAATTTCAAAAGCTAGGATACATGTGGAGCGTTCTATTCAGCGACTGAAATTGTTTCACATTTTGGACCACATTCCATACCAGTTCAAACAAAATATAAACAAGATACTGAAAGTGTGTGTGTGTCTTACAAATTTACAAACGCCCATTCTTCGTGAAATTGGATAGGTTAACTGTATTGTATATACATGAATTTCTGGGTTTAATTCATGTCTGTATATGAATAACTGCATTTATAGTTTTATTTTAAAGGGTTAGTTCACCCAAAAATGAAAACTCTGTCAGTAATTACTCTCCCTCATGTTGTTTAACCCCGTAAGACTTTCGTTCATCTTCAGAACACAAATTAAGATATATGATCCAGCTCTCAGATTTAATCACAAAATCTTAATTTGTGTTCTGAAGATGAACGAAAGTCTTACGGGGTTAAACAACATGAGGGAGAGTAATTACTGACAGAGTTTTCATTTTTGGGTGAACTAACCCTTTATGGTGTCATTGTTACAGTGTAATTATATATTGAAGTTCTGAGTAATATTAATTAACTACATGTACTTACTATAGGGTTAGAGTAGGATCGGGGTTAGTTGCATGTAATTATGCATCATTTACTGTTATTACTATGCAAGTACATGCCACCAATGTAACACACTGTTAAATAAAGGTGTTACCTTTATAAGTTGTGTGTGTAGCGTGAAGGTCCTAAAAACTATAATAAATATGTAATATTTGTGATATAATATAGATGGTGAAATAAAAATTAATAATAAATGTGTAATAAATAAAATACCTGACTTGTGTGAAATGTCACATTTTCATTTATTTGCAAGACAAGTTCTACAGTACTTACAACTGTGAGAGAATGTATGGTAGGAAACAATCTTTATAAAATATTTCCAGAGTGTCAATGTTCACAGCCCATGTAGGGTCTTTGAGCACTGGTAGAAGGACAAAGTCTAGAGGAGTCCACACCAGCAGGTGACAGCTGTTAGCTCCTGTCAGGTGCAGGTTTCCTTGGATCTGATGCCAGTAGTTGTGAGTTTGTTTTAGCGTCAGAGAACCAACCACTTCATCGAACTCCAAGAAAAAGTCCCTACTCTCCGCTGCCTGCAGGATAGTCTTGGTTCTGGCTGACCACGGACACTTGACTTCAATCATGCAGTTTCCAAACACCGTCCCATCCGGAGATCCACCAAGCAGGCCGCTATCAGACAGGAACAGTCCCCTCTCTTGTATAACAACACCAGTACGCTCAGTGTATTCCTGCTTTGCCCTTGGCTCATGCAGGATTCCCCAATCACATGCCTTGGCGGGAGGGGACAAACACCATTTAGTCTTAATAAGTGTATTCTTAGACACAGATGCCTTCATTTGAAATATTCACTTATTAACTACAACTTACTTTAGATCCTTCTTTGAGGTTGTACTGGCCAAGCAGGGTTTTGAATAAGGAAGGCGGGTAAGACTTCCGCTTGACTGCTGCCAAGACCAAACCAAAGTTACTTGCTGTTATCCTTTTCTTGCGATATGCAAACCTGTTAAAAGAAACCAACCATGAGAAAGGTCAATTTTGTTCAACAACTGATACTACAGTTTCATGTAAAAACATTCTGAAGCGCACTTTCTAAATTTACAGCCTTTAGCAGACACTTTTATACATATCAGCTTACAATAAGTACATTTATCGAAAGCAACTAACATTCTCTTAGAACAGGGGTGTAGTTATTAATAAGCTTTCTTACCATAATGCATTTTTAGCCTGGCCAACTGTTGCTTCCTCAATCTGCTGCTTCTCCTGATCATTAACAGCAAGCATTGACAGCACATATAGAGCCTTGTCCTCAGCTTGGACAAAACCAGGGCTGGTCACCAGCCCATCAAAAATCTTGATTGGGCGTGTCTAGATTTAAAGTTAGGCAAAAGTTGTGAAGTCAGTGTGGTAACCACACACATACCACTTACATACACAGTGTATACAAAATACATTTAAAATGAAAGGTTTACATACATACATGTGTAGTTTACCAAATTGTTCATGAGCCTAAATTATGCAATGTTACTTATTAACTATATTACACATTTTGAAACCCCTGGTTCAAATTTCAAGAAATTTTTAAACATATAACTTTGTACAAAATTCTGTTGGATCACAACACCCTAACCAAATTGCCATTGATTTAATGTAGTGTAGTTGTGATGTTCCTGCTAATTTTAAGGGAACATGAAAGTACGAAAGTAAAAAAATCTTACCTGAGGCGGTTCTGGACTCAAAATCCACGCCATCCCTGTAAAACGCCCAAGCTTCAATAGGGATGCCCGAACCCATTCTTTGTCCTCCTGGGTGACAGGTCTTTTGATGCCGGCTGAAATAATGGTATGCAACTGGTTATAATGATGAAATGAATAAAATGAGTAATGATCATTTATTTATAGCACACAATCTCAGCATTAAAAAAAATATCAGTGTACATCTCAGCCTCACTGTCTTGCAATTGGTCAATTTCAATATGGTGATAAAGCTTATGATCATATTTATTTTAGCTGCACTACAACACACCGTGAGTTCATGTTAGAAGAGTTTCATAAATACGATTAATATTAATAGCAATAGCTTTAAACCACATTACGTAGTTAAGAAAATAATTAAAACCCCAAAACATCAACAAACTTGACAAACCTCGTGTTGTGGATGGTGTCATCTCAGACACTCTCTTGGCTGCAATTTCGTCCCCCTTCGGAGTGTTAGCCTTCTTCCACACACATTCAACGTCGGTGCGGGACACATTTTCTTCTGCCCAAATCAACAAAGCTGCCATATGATGGCACTTGTCTCTGCCGATTGGGCACTCGCATGTGCTGTACCTGACTGCCTGACCCTCAACATGCACCTGTATTGAAAACAATTTAACCCTCACCCTAAACACATTGCTGCCAGCGCTGTTTATCATAACAATACTTCTGTAGCTAGCCCGGGGCTCTCAGATCATGTACTAAATTGACTAGCCTCAAGTTCACTAAAACCTGTAAAACCTGTCTGCATATTTGCATATTTTTACTTTTAATTTTCGTTTTTTACATACACAGTTATAGAAGTCCTGTAAATATATATATATATATATATATATATATATATATATATATATATATATATATATATATATATATATTGAAATACCTCATCCAGAACATGCAGAACATGGAATATCACCTTATGTCAACTAGCTAGCTAGCTTACAGCTAACTCACCTCAACCTCGTAAACCTTCTTTTTCATTGATGCCTGAACTCTACCCTTAATTATGCCACCTGAATGATGAGCTACACTAACCACTCTGTTGAAGTTAAAAGAGTTTAAACCTTTTTTGACCGCCAAGGGTGCATCACTAAAGTAGGACATGATAGTAAATAAATTAACAGGTTCCGACATTGTAATTAGATCTGGACGAGCAGAGCGCTTGGACCCGGAAGAGGCTAAACGTCACGCGTGACGTCAGACTTAACAACCGAATTGAATTTCTAACTCCAGATTCAAAAGCTCCACACTCAACCCCTCTTCCTCTCTCGCGTTAGTTTCCAGAGAGAAGGGCACTGAACACATAGCCTGGAATGAGCTCTTAAAGGTCCAGTTTGCTGCTTATCTGTAATGAGGTTTGTTAATGTAGGCACTTTGGATGTTAAAGTAAGTAAATACTAACTTACCAGTCCATAAGAGGGTGAAGAAAACAAAGACAAAAATCTAGTTTTCTTAAGGTGTATACCCAAAGAGGAATTTATTTAATTTCAACAAGCCCCAAAAAGTTTGCACAGAGTGGGTCAGCAAATTAAATAAAGAAATAGACCATGAGGACCTCACCCTTTTCTCAAACAATCATTGGCTATCAGGACTTGATCATAACATTGATTGCTTTTTACACTACTTTTCCTTTTATGCACTGTAAAAACTGTTACTTAGATCTAACTTAAAAAATAAGGCAACATTTTCCAACCACTTTTTGTTAGTTTAGCGAACTTCTTAATGTTTTAAGTTGGGAAAACTCAGTAATAAACATTTTAGTGTATGCTAAAATATTAAGTAGAGTTTACAAAAAAATGCCAAAAAATTCAGTTTAGCCATTGTCAAAATGGACAGCATTTTAACCACATCAAACTTAATTAAAATGTTACATTCAAAAGAAATTTTGAATCAGTTCATGTACTTATTTTGACCAATTATTTTTTTCTGTTGTATAAGTGTAATTTACTTAAAATAGTTAGTGAGAATTGTCATAAATTTAACAAATAAAAGGAGGTATCGGTTTCCAACATTTATTATTATAATAACCATTAAATGCAGTTATGCAAAATTAATGACACAATCTTCTTACCATAGTTTATGTGTAGTAGAACACCTTCCCAGTACCTCTTCTGTGTATAAACAGTAATCTTGAAGGGACAAATTTTACTATTTCAAAAATTACAGCAAACAGTCTGACCCAGGCATCAATTGGCATCACTGGTAACAGAACAAAAGCTGTGCTAGAAGGCAGAAGCTGTTGGTGTTTTTATACATGTGAGTTATGGTTTAATATTGTCGGATTTTCCTTTGAAATCTTAATAAAACATTTTACATACTACAAATTGTGACCTCAGCTTACAAACTGCAGCTTGATACAATATTGTGACAGTGTATTTCAGTGACTATTAAAACACTTGATCACAACAAAAAAATGTTCATTAACAGAAAAAAACATATGTTTGTGGCAGCCAGGGTTTCACTGTCCACACTTGAAACTTGTTAGTGAAACTAATGACTATGGAGGTTAGTTGAGGACCCAGTGCGTGTCCTACAAACAATCCTTGAAAGGCCTTCAGGTACAACAGTCTGAAAAATCACACATCAGGCCAAGAAAATATATAACATTCCTCAACAGAAACAATTCCCTCGATGATGCCCACCACATCTGGTTCATGGCAAGCATAGGCTAGATCCTCAAACTGCATTTTCAGGTCCTCATGCACGCTGCACTCTGCAGTTCCCTGTATGAAAGAAACTGTCGCAATTGTTAAGAAAAAATAAAAACAGAATGTACAGTATGTTCAGATTAAGATAATAATTCAACATCACATCTTATTTGGAGACCTAAAAAATGCAAATGTGTGCTCAAATCCACACACAACAATAAGCAATTTCAATAAATTTAGTACAAATGAACCTATCACAACCTAAATAATGTTAATATTTTAAATACAGATCTTTAACATAAAAAATCCAATAATTTTTGCTTTGTATGAGGTAACAGTGTGTGGCTTTTTCAGACACTTCATACTCTTCAGATCCCCAAATGAATGCTGGATATTAGTGATGGTGGAAAACTAGGTTATCGAGGTTCTTGACAAATCCACTGATCTTTCCCACTTATTTCAAAGTGGGAAAGACCAGTAAAGAACATATTTAACAGTTAGTAACAGCTTATATAAACAACTTAATAGCCTACTGAATGAAAAGCCCAGATGACCCAGATGTGTTTTCCACCAGCAATTAAATGCAGCATGTATTCATTGATCTGTGTGGTGCTGGAGACCTGTGTCCCAGTGTCTCATAATTCCTTTTACAAATGTAACATTATGCATATCTGTCAAGCATACAGATTAAACAATTAAAATAAATACAAAATGATGTTAAATATTTCCTATATTTGTTCAATTTCAAAATCTGTACATAAAATAAAAATGGGAGAATACACAAAAGTCATTGAGCAGGCAGTGTTTTTCAGAAATTTACTGGGAACGGACTTTAAAACAATTTCTGCATAGGGCTCTACTTCATAATATTTAAAAATCCTATTCTAGGCCACCTGGTAACATCTCCATGCTGCTAGTTCTCTCAACCTACACATGACAAATGCAAGTTCAGTCAGCCCACATAAAATCATACTGGTTTAACTTGAAATGTAAAACCAGAAACAGACCCAACCTCACTTTTTAACAATACTTACATAGTACTCAGATATAAGGTCCTGTCCACTCTCACATATACTCAGTGAGGAATCTCAATAACATCTCTCTTCTTCATTGCAGAGGCACTTGGGACCTAGAGTTGATGAGGGAATAATGAAATATTTAGCAATATCACTCCAAGCCTACAACATCATCACTGCTGGTCTGAATTAGCTTTTCAATACAATAAAGTTTTAGGACAAAAATTTAAGTACTTTCAATTTAGTTAATCAAAACCGAAAAAATAAAAAGTGGTAAATTTAAAAGATTAGTCTCATTATTTTTCAGATGATTACCTGTGTTAAATATCTTTGACATAATAGACAGGTGAACGAAATGTTACTTGTGATGAGCTTTGTCAGTTTACTTCTGGATGCTCTCTTGACAAATGACTGCGGAGGGCCCTCTAGGATGTAGAAGAACATGGACAGTCTACAAGGCATGGCTATGTCTAAAGGTCCCATGATGCTATCTGTAATGCTTCACAATATCAGGCTTTTGCGGTACAACAGTGCTGCATAATTTACAGGACCATCCCATTTGTTATTGAAAAAATACAACAAGGTATTATTAGGGCTGAAACAATTTATTGATTAAATCGATAAAATCGATTAATAAAATGCTTCGGTACCAGGGCCGTGCAGAGACCTTTGGAAGGGCAGGTGCTTAAAGTATAAAAAGGGCACATGGAGCGAGTATTTAAATAAGACTCTTCTCATGCTATTGACAGAAATATATCGTTATGTATTCCTTGTTGACACACATATCGATATCGTGTATCGATACACCAGCAAATGCTGTGACGCAAAAAGAAACAGGGACTTCACAATTCTAGCTTTAAAACACTGGGCTGACATAACTTACAGGGAACAGTTGCTGTTGAGGGGTTGCTATGGATGTGGCTGCTGCTGTTGTTGTGTTGATGCTGATACCACTGGAAGTGACGTGTGACTACAGATATATTAAAACAACTATAGGATATATATTAGCTGATTAAACAATTATGTGACTGTAAAAAGAGTGTTGAGTGTTTGGGACCAGCTCACAGTGACTGACCTGCTGTAATACTGCAGCATCTACCAAGGCTGACTGCTGGGGAGACGCTCACAGAGCTGCACACCAAGAGCTGCAGGTGGAGGAAATAAGATACCAGATTTAAAAAAGTGTGGGAAATAATCTGAGAAGTAAACATTAATGGGGAAAGGATGAGGGTGGCCACGGCAGGGTGAGAGTGAGAAAAACTAATCTATAGACAGAGGTATGTGTGTCTGTGCTGCTTGCTGTGTGTCTACAGGATGCAAAATTATGATAATGATTTTATATATTACATTGTGAATCTGAGATATATTTGGATTTTTAATGACTATATGTGTCGCGCTGACCTGGCAGAGGTGCGTCTGTCTCCCGTGTGCCCGCCTCCTCCTACATGCCGTCTTACCTGCGTGCCGCCCCGCACTGCATCGGCAGCCGCATGTGACCGTGCGCGCCCTGGCGCACTCTCGACCAGGTGAATTAAATGAAGCAATCAGAAGCTCGCACACAGTTCAATCAGCGGGAGCATATACACACGATGCAGTCATTTGGCTGGTTGCAATGGACTGAGAGGACGGCATGAGCAGTACACATCCACTGTGGGGAATGAGACTTTTGATTTTGACGGGCTATCGGTAAGCTCACTTGAATGCTGTTTAAATCTCTTCCTGTTTAGGTGGTAATGTGGGTGTGTGTTAAAGTTGTCGCAGCATGGTTAGAGAGAAACTGCTAAGATCAAATGCTTGGATGTGTAAAAAGTGTAGGTTTTCTACCTTATTTGTGTAAATAAATACCTAAATAGTAACCCAAAATTGTTTTGTTAAAGCTTAATTAAAATGCATAATTAGTTTGTTAAAATGTGAAGAATATTCCTTAGTTAAAACCTTTATTAAAATACAGATTAAATAAATGCTGTTAAAATGTAGTTGGTTTCGGATAAAGAATAATATTTAATCTAAATTATACTTGAAATACTTACTTTGACTTGTGTTTACTGTGAAAATACAGTTTATTCAAAATGCTTTTATTTTTGTATTTAAAGGTTTTTCACCTATCCTATACGCTATACATTGGACACTGTACACCTGTTACTCCTGTTCAACTATTCAAATAAATTGTGCTGAGTGAAATCCGAAGTCTAGTCCTTTTCAAGTGTGGGCACCTCAAAGCTAGAAGAAACACTTGACAATATGTCTAATCATATATCTAAATAATCCACGATAATGGAGCTGTTTGCTCCATTGTGATCTTTATCCCCCAATAAAATGTTTTTGGAATAGTCATTTCTCATTATGATAGTTTGACAGAAAAACATGTATTGTTTTCTGATCACTTACTTAACATGTCTCTAAATGGCACACAGTGCTTTGTGGGGTAACTGATATGCTCCACAGAGGGTATCTGGAGGTCTCCTGAAAAGGCAACACACAAAAGAGGTGATAACAATATTAAAATATTTTTGTAAAAATATATACTTTTACAAAACTAGGCTATGTTTTGATTTTTGGACAGCCATGTCTACTAAAGGTGTGCGAAAATAAATCTTTGATTCATTAAAATTGATTTTACACTCTCACAGCAGTAAAGCAGGAAATACAGCAGGAAATACAGGCCCAGCAGTTGACATTAAAATCTGTAATCACACATCATAAGCTAGGAAATACGCCTCAATTATAAAAACTACATTTATTTCCATTCAATAGGGTCCAACCATTTTGAGTCCCCCGCTAAATGGACATTCTTTCATGTGGAGTTCTTCTTTATGCCACAGGGTGCTTCTTCAATGTGGGCTGTCCATGTTAAGAGCGTGGAAGAGAAGCAGGACCCGCCATCCTGCACGTCTTGCTAGAAAGAATTTGGTCAAAGCTAGTAATTTATTTCTTATAATTTTCTCCCAAAGACTGCTTCATGAGTATTTTAAGCCAGCTGTTTTAGATAAAATATTTAACATTCATTAAAACTACATTAAAGGCAGGGTAGGCAAGTTTGAGAAACTAGCTCGCAACTGCCTGATATTTGAAAGTATCCAATAGAGAAACTCTCACCCCCTCCCTTCTGGGCTTCTTCAAAAGCCACGCCCCCAAAACACATGAACGCACGTTACCAAGTGCTGGAGGATAAGCACAGTGGGACGAGCGGAGAGCAGCGATGCAGCGGCGGCTCCTATCAGTGGTAAGAAAACATTTGACTTTATCGTTATGAAAATAAACAACTAACGCGGCTGTTAGTTCTCACTATCGGCTAGCATGTTAATATTGGATAGGTTTAAAAAGACTGTTGCTGATTCAGTAACGAGCTGGTTAGCTTACTGTTAGCAACACGTAGCTGTGCTAACATCTTCGGTAACATTGGGAAAAGCTAAAAACAGGCTGATACACATTTTCCCCTTTCCATCAGTTACACCACACAAACGTAAATTTTGTGTTAGACTCATAACATGTACGTTGTTTTGCATGGTAGAGCTTCCACTGTGAAAGCTTTATTGTCTCTAAGAACTGCACTCCAGAGCCAAGCACTGATCGGGACAGGACCGGGACTGGCCCGGGGGTCGAGGCGAAGCAGAGGATGCCAGGGTCCGAGGAAGAAGAGGCAGGACGGGGAGGACGAGGTGCAAGCCGAGCAGCACATACCTGCATTGAGCTTCACACTCCAACAACGGCATATGAACAGGTATATATATTTTAATATTAGTCTGTTATCTCCCAGTGTGCTTGTCTCAAAGTTTCTCTGCTGTTTCCCCCTCAGCCCTTTGGGTGTCAAAAACAAAGTGCTGTAATCACTATTACTTTTTTATTGTTTACTGATAAGAACAACTACAGCTCTGCTTCAGCCATTGGATCATCTGTCATGTACATTGACCTTGTGTGTAATGTGGACTCAGAAGTGCTGTTAGAGAACAACAATAAAAATATCTGATCATGCTGAAGAACGTTCTGTCCTATTACACAGATCTTTCCCATTTGAAGTTCTAACAACTATATATTCCTTTACAGACCAGAATCTGAGGACTGTGGACAACATCCAGACTACAGTGTTTCCCTGCACCACACATGGCTGATCTTCAGACCCAGGACAGAGTAACAGACAGTTCAGTCAGGCAGCATACAGACAGTTTGTAGTGTGGCAATGTGGCACATTTAGACAGAGTCTTTATACTGAGTTGCTGTTTCTAGAAGACATGCAACTGTTCTCCTGAGGAATATACAGAGGTTTAATCCAGCAGGGTGGAAGATGTAATGTCACTAAATGCCACACAAATAATTCCCTACACTGTGTGGATGAATACCTGTTCATTGTTAGTTTTATTCCCAGGAGGGTAAAGAAAATACAAAGTATATTTTTCTGTTCTGGATAATATTTTTATTCTTTTTTTTAATAAAACATTGAAAATGATAAATGCCTTTTCTTTACACTTGCAACATAAACAATCAAGCAACTACAATTTTGTCTTATGTCTCCAATAATGACGTCAAAATGTGGTATAAAACTTATTTATTATTAAATACTACAACCTGTATCACAAATAGATCATTTTAAACATTAAAATAAGTATATACAGGAATCGACAGTGTCCACAGGTGTCCTGACTGATTATGAAGACAGTTCAGACTTGCATGTAGCATCTCACTGCTGTGGAGATGATTAAATATATCACAATCACCTCTCTGACATGATTACCACATTTCAAAAACAACCATATTACTTTTTGATTTGTTTTGCTGTATCTAGCAACACAGTTGGGGCAGGGACACCTGACTGAACCCCATGTTGACAGGGATCATCAGGTCTCCTGGTTCTGCTTCTAGGCATCTCCTCAGTAGTAGGCAACTGTCGGAGGAGGAGAGCACTCTGGATGTCTTTTTGTTGTACACCTTGCTTTACCTGATAATACAAAAAGGAGGATCAACTTAGTGAAAAGTTTGTAATACCTGACATTATTCTCTTATAGAGCAGTTAGCATTTCCACATAAAATGCAATCAAAACAAATCAGCACCATCTATCTGTATTCCTCATACTGTTTAATATTTTTGACTCATCACTTATAAATGTATTGAGTAAAATGCAGGGGAGTACTCATAATGCAACATACTGAACAAGTACGGTGCATTTGAACTGTCATCAGCTTTTCTCCTGGCTGGACTGTGGACATGGTGGTTATGATCCAGGCCAACCAGCGTGGTCCTTTCATTGTATACTGGTGAGAAGCACAGGGCTATGACAGACTCCAAATCTGCAGGTGACCTGAGGGCACAGTAGAAATAAAACATAGAGGACTTTTTTACTTCTGGTAAAATAAGTAATGACCTCAACAAGTAACAGCAGCATTACAGAAGGTTTTCACACAGTAGGTTTAGCGATGAACAATGTCAAACTAAAAGTTATATTATAGGTAGCTTATATACCAGAAACACAGATACTTGGGGACCTTTAGCCACCATTGTTTATGTATAATAACGTTGACATGTCTCTCATAACTACAAACACACAGCTACATTACGACATTTGTAAAAGCAGCATACAAACATCAACTGCAGACACAAGATAATCACACAAACCGATTAGATACAAGCTGTAAAGATAACGTAAAGTTAGGTGTAAACATAGTAGGCCCTATAACAATAAACCTATATGGTGAATAACTAAACCAGCACAGTCTACACTTACATTGTCTTACCTCATGTTAGCGTCAGAAAACACAGCTCTCGCTGCTGTTTTCCAGCTCACCTACAGCTGGATATAATTCATCGTCTCTACTCTGGCTCCTACACCAGCCTGCACTCGTAGCAACAGTTAGCTGTATGCTAAGTAGGTAGCTACCGTTAGCTTTATGCTTAGTAGGTACCTACCGTTAGCTCTATGTATAGATAGCTGCGTTTGCTAGCGATGAAAGTAACAAATTACCATCAAAATGATAAAAGCCAGATTACCTGTCCAGCAGAAATAAAGCCACCATGCTGTGTCAGCCCCACGGAGTTTCTCAGTTGTCACTATCGTTGAAAAGCCATGCAGATATTAGCTCTGGTCTGACCACTTCGCTCGTCAGGCAGGGCTGGACTGGGACAATAAAACGGCCCTGGCATTTTTGCTCAGACCGGCCCACCACAATCGGTCGGACACAACCAACCAGTACAAACCATCCTTGCGGTCCCTGTAGATATGCATATCTACTGTTCCATTCCCAAAAACCCCTACAAAGCTGAGATCTAAGTGCCATTCAAGCAGCAGTGTGCTGAATGTTACTCGTCAATTCAATTCAATTTTATTTATATAGCGCCAAATCACAACAACAGTTATCTCACAGCGCTTTTCATAAAGAGCAGGTCTAGACCATACTCTGAAGTTATTTACAGAAGCCCAACAATTCCCACCAAGAGCAGCACTAGGCGACACAGGCAAGGAAAAACTTCCTTTTAAGAGGCAGAAACCTCGAGCAGAACCATGGCTCAGGGTGGACGGCCATCTGCCTCGACCGGTTAGGGTGAGGGGAAGAGAGAGAGAGCAAGAGAGAGAGAGCAGAGGGAGACAACCTACACAGTATACACATAGAGGTACAGACAATAAAGGTGATGGTGCTATAGACTGAATGAAAAATGGTACAGATATTTATAGTAATGTTAATGATAATAATAATAACAGTAATAATAGCAATAGGACTAGTAACAGCAGTTGCAACTGTAGCAGAGGGCGTCAAGCAGGAACACGGGGCAGCAGGAGACTCCCAACCACAGATCCAGACTCCACAGCCCCAGAGCCCAGCAACACCCGCAGGAAGCGACAGGAGGGGGAAGCACACGACCACGGGAGAGGGAGAAAAATCGAAGTTAGTAACATGCATTAATGGGATGAGGTTGCACTCAGAGAGAAAGAGAGAAGAGGAGAGAGGAGCTCAGTGCATCATGGGAAATCCCCCGGCAGTCTAGCCTATAGCAGCATAATTAAGGGATGGTTCAGGACTCACCTGAGCCAGCCCTAACTATAAGCTTTATCAAAGAGGAAAGTCTTAAGCCTACTCTTAAATGTAGAGACGGTGTCTGCCTCCCGAACCCAAACTGGAACCTGGTTCCACAGGAGAGGAGCCTGATAGCTGAACGCTCTGGCTCCCATTCTACTTTTGGAGACTCTAGGAACCACAAGTAATCCTGCATTCTGGGAGCGCAGTGCTCTGGTGGGGTAGTAAGGTACTATGAGCTCTTTAAGATAAGATGGTGCCTGACCATTAAGAGCTTTGTATGTGAGAAGAAGGATTTTAAATTCTATTCTGGATTTTACAGGAAGCCAATGCATAGAAGCTAAGACAGGAGAGATATGATCTCTTTTAGTAGTGTCACTTGTCGTGAACCGACCAATCACAGCCTGGATGGGGTGGGACATTTAAAAATATTGACAGATAGTCATTTACATGGGGATGCTGGGGACAGGTTAGAATCAGAATGTCTCCATCACAGCTAATTTTGTCCACTTCAAGCACTGGTTTTGAACCAGTGTTGATGATGAAGGAGTAGCTACTATATAGCCTACGTCGGCATTTTATCTATCTGTTATTAGTCAGATGTTTGCCCTCTGCAAGGCTGTGCGCAGCCGTTTGTTTTATCAAATGCTACATCTGTCACACGTTATTAGCAGCTTACAATTATTTGTTTTACAATGGTTCTGCCCTTCTTGTCTGTGCAAAAGTTAATCAATAGTTTTTTGTTATATACTTTTCAAGTAGCCTACATAACAAAGATTGATGGAGTATTATGGGTTTCTAAACCTGATAAATTAATTAATGTATGTTATTAACACAGATACAGTAAATGTGCTTGCTTATATTTTTACATCTGATCGGTTAAATGTCCTTAACTTGAATAGGCTAAATAATCAAATAAAGAGACAGTTATTTTACAATATGTGAAGAGTTTATGCAGTAAAGTATCTTTATACAGTCTTACAGTTCCAACCGGCCCTTTGAGGGTCACCAAAATGCTTATGTGGCCCGTGGTGAAAATGAGTTTGACACCCCTGGTCTAACGTGAGCTGCAGTTGACTGCAGGGGCCGGGTGTAAAAACAGCGCCGTAAAGTTGGACACATTCTACCTGCGTGAGCTCACTGTGAGCTGAGATCAATGACTGATCTCGCTACCGTTGCAAAGAAAAATGCCGCGAGACCAGGCAAAAGTGTGGTTCCAACTTTGTGCAGCCTGAAAAGAGCAACTGCCGGACTCGGCGCCTGCAGTGGCCTTGCTTACGCGAGTTTTTAATGTCATGTGTCCTGGTGACGTTTTGCAGCGCCGGATAAAATCGGACACGATTTCTAACCTTTTTATATACAGTCTATGTTTCTAACCAGTGTAACCGCCTGACCCCGAGTACGTGGGTTACTGCACGGTCCTGACTCGAACCGGCGACCTCGGGTACGGGAGGCGGACACACTGACGAGGAGGCTAAAACTCATGGCCGCTAGTGTTTGTCGCCAGTCCGTCTCTTAATGTGTCGGGGAGGTTTACGCACTGCACAGCTTCGCTGGCTGCATCTAACAAAAGAAACAGAGGGGGAGGGTGGAGCCTGTTAAGAGATGATTGGGCCAGCCCAGTGTCAGTATGGAAAATGAACCAATGGGCCGCTGTCCCTGCTTTATGGGCCGGTCGTTGGCCAAAAAAAAACGGCCCCCAAGTGCGTCGGCCCACCGGGCATTTGCCCGGTATGCCAGATTACCAGTCCAGTCCTGTCGTCAGGTAGTCGTCATGAGCTCGTCGCTCAGGTAGCAGCAGGGCTGGTAGCCATGGCAGCGAGGGAGAGAGACAGTCAGCCAGCCGAATGGATTCGGTCCGAATGGAACGAGTGGCTGTGTTTACTGCAGCCCTAAGAGGACTACAGACAGCCAATTTTTATATTCTTTTTCAGAGCACGTAACTTTTTAATATGCATTGGTGTATATAGACAGTTTAAACAAATATGACAAAAAGTGTTTTAGAAGCAACTTGCCTACCCTGCTTTTAAGTGATGTTTGTCCTCAGCTCTGCTGAAAACGCTGGTCAGGTCAGCACTGCAGTTTGGTCACCTCCTTACAGCAAGCCCAGCCGTTACAGCCACGTGTGGGACATACCTAGACGAGTTCTGCTATGGTTACTAACTGAAATGTGGGTGTGTCCTGACAATTTACTTTTGACATAGGTCCTTAAACTGAGTTTTGTGAAATCAAATTAGTAGGAAGTACAACAATCAGTTTATGGTAGAAAATGGCAAGTTACTGGAACATTCACACATCTTCTCTTACATAATCTTAAACGCATGTACAAATAAAAAAAAACAATTTTAAATGCATCACTTGGAATGCACATTATACATTAAATACTTTAAATCAGTTCATGTCATCACTCATTCTATTCTCCTCATCTCTTTCTGACTTTGAAAGAAGCAAAAGGCCTCCCCTGTTCCTATAGTCACAAAATGAAGGCGCTTATCTCTTCACAACTGTTGATATCACATTAGCAAATTGTCCCTATTTTGATGATCAGACCACTTATTCAGACATCATCAGGGGATACATATACAATATGTTATCTCAAAAAACTTAAAATGTATTAATGAACATTATAAACTCAAATAAAATAGAATATAAAAATGGAAACTCTTGACCCTCCCTTCATGCCTCCACTCATGTGCACGAGATCAGGAAGACTTTTTTTATTTCTCTAAAGCAGGGGTGTCCAAACTTTTTTCAATGAGGGCCACATACAGAAAAATATATGAAGGGCTGGGCCACTCACTAGAGGTAAGGTATTTTGCCTCACCTCTAGAGTATTCAATTAAGTAATATCAATCAAATGTAAATTATGCTTGATAATTGAAGATGCTTATCACAACTTTCCATTAATGGTTTTATTTTTTTTGTTACAAAAATGGTGGGCAGTTCTTTCTTAAAACAGCATATATAACTAAGTATAACAGTAGGAAGTACAATACAGTCAAGTGCAAGTTTCATGTGTGGGCCATATTCCATTATAATTTTAGAATTTACTGCGGGCCAATTCAAAACAGACAACGGGCCGCAGTTGGCCCGTGGGCCGTAGTTTGGACACCTCTGCTCTAAAGGGACGAGTTGCCAGCAAGAGACATTTACTCCCTCTTTACTGGACATCAATGTCTAATCTGAAATCTGATCATGTACAATGATAGGTTTTTGGAGGGCGAGCAAAGGTCAGGGCACAAGAGACTGCAGAGACGCATCAAAATATAACAGTATATCATACAAAACATCTTTCTTACTTTAACTTTGTACTTTTGCAATCTGAGCTAAGCAGTCATCAATTATCATTCTTAAAACACAGGGCATCAGAGTTAAAGCACATGTAAATAATTTTACTATATGGCCTGTATATGTGTCAGGCAGTCAAACAGTATCTATGAAGGCCCTCCAAGAACCAGAACGAGTCCATTTCTTCACATTTATCTCATCCTCACAACATTTTGGTTAAAAAAGCGTCAGCTAAATGACATAATGTAATGTCATGAGCAGTGTGGGAATTATACCGCGGCCATGGCCGCCGTTGCCCTACACTTTGGCCGTCATGCCCCGTGAAAAAAAAATCATCGTACGGCCACAGTGGCCTGTGTGCCCTGGCCCTGTCCAAGTTCCATGTATAAAGCTTCAGTGCGGCATAGTGGGCTTGCTTTGAATTACAGCGAGCCACCCAAGTAGGTCTCTGAACTTCAATTAGTTCGTGGATTCGCACAGGTGCAGTCAGTGTCATAATCACATCGATGATCTCACGCGCACGCCTCAAAACAGCAGTGCAAGAAGCATGTAACGTTAGCACATACAGAAGAACGACACTCACTCAGGTAAGCATCTGCACAGCAAACGAGCTAAGCTGTTTTGATATAAGTAACTGATTAATGTGGTAGGATTTGACTGAACGTAACATTTAGTATTACCGGTATTTGCCATTTTTGCATGGTGAACTAAGCTAGCTGTTAGCTACGTAGGACAACAAACATCTCCTCTGACTGAACTCCAACCCTGACCCTGAGTCAGATTCTCTTTCAAGTGATGAGTCTGATTGAAATAATCCACTGCATTCCCTCACTCTCTCTCTCTCCCTCACACTCTCTCTCTCTCTCTCAATTCAATTCAATTTGCTTTATTGGCATGACTGCTGAACAATATTGCCAAAGCATCGTACATATAACATAACAATAATCCCACTACATATAAAATATCAATCACCCCATACATTTCATTTAAGAATTCTCTCTCTCTCTCTCTCTCTCTCTCTCTCTCTCTGTCTCAATCAATCTCTCTCTCACTCACACACATTCTCACATGTAATGGACTGAATTAACTTTTTGAATGCTTTTACTGGCATTTGTGTTGTTTCTATTGTTGTTAAGGGTGTATACCTTCTGGATGAAATGGTTCTCTCTCACACACTCACATTCCACATGATATAGAGGACTGAATGAACTTTTTGAATGATTTTATTGGCATTTGTGTTTCTGAATGCTTTTATTGGCATTTATGTTGTTTCTATTGTTAGGATGAAACCATTTCACCTTCTGGATGAAATGGTTCTCTCTCATTAAATTTTTTTTTATTAAAAAAGTCATAGTCCATGTCTTATTCCAAATTAGGATGTTATGGTATCAATCTGAATGGGAAAACCATCGAATTGTACTCAATGGCCTTTGTGCCCTGTCATATGGCCTAGGTGCCCCTAAAAAAAAAGAAAAGGTGGAGGCCAAATGGCCTTGCCCCTATAATTACATAATTCCCACCCTGGTCATGAGTGTGATGATTTAGAGTGCAGGGACTTATTTATCACCCATGATTGTTATTCTCAGTCAAATTTAGGGAATTTATATTGGGAGTATTTGGCAGTGTAAATAGGGAGTTTTTCATTTGTGATTTACTGGTATGTAAAACATGTTATCCTTATCCTTCATATATGCTGAATGATTTTTAGGATGGAAGACCATATGCTCTTTTGTGTTGGGTTGCAAATGTTTATTAAGCAAGGCAAGGCACGTTTATTTGTGTAGCACATTTCAACAACAAGGTAATTCAAAGTGATTGCAATAGAAACTGAAGTAACATTGTTATATTTCAAATTCATCTGGTAGAAATTTGAGTAAGACTTAATTCGGTACACAAAATTACAGAGTTACTACCAAATGACCAGAAAAGCCCTGATGATTGACAAATCACTCATAAGTAAATTCCTGATTTACTGACTCGAAAAGTACATAATGTTCAGTCACTAGAGAACAGACTTGAACATACTATATTTTAAGAAACTTAGAGGCAAAACAGCGATGATACAGGATTACTTCTCAGTATGGTGTACCACTTCACTTGAGAAGGCACAAAAAGGGTGCATTATTGTTGTGAATTGTTGGGCTTCTGTAAATAACTTCAGAGTACGGTCTAGACCTGCTCTTTATGAAAAGCGCTGTGAGATAACTGTTGTTGTGATATGGCGCTATATAAATAAAATTGAATTGAATTGAATTACTTGGATTATGAGTAGCAATGAAAGATCATAACGACTACTTTTCTCTAGTTTTCCATTTATTGTCTTTATAGTAACCTTCAAGTTGCACAGCCACTTAGGTAGGGGTGTCAGAATACCTGAATCAATGTGACTTAAGTGGGTTTCTCACAACTTTCTTTTTAAAAATGTTTAAATGGTGAATACAAATATTGTGTGTACAATCCTGATAAAACACATCTAAATTCACAGTGTTGCTGCATAGAATACATATCCAGCACAGCAGCCGATTGGTTTAGCCACTGGACCAAGCCTTTCATTTTCATCAAAAATTTTCTGCATAAGACCAAATGCCAGTACATCAATCTTCAGGACAACCTTACTGATAACACAGGGTTCAAGATTTCATGAAACCTGTATATTAGGCAAAGTATCCCCAAAGAAACACATTAACAGCCAGTAGTAGCAGGGCGTTAATGTTGCAGACTCTTCTCCAGAATGGCTTCTCCTGTAGGGAGTTTAGTTCACTGTTTTCAGTCACTGGAGATACAGAGCCAGAGCTCGGACCTGTCAGACCACATAGCCACAGAGCAGCTCTCCGCCACCAGGAATCTGGCAAACGTTCAGAGTCAGGGCTGTAGTCAGAGTTCACTGGGTCAGAGATCATGTGAGGACCTGTAAAGTTGATCCGAGACTCCTGGCTATATCTGGACCACCAAGTCAACCGGTACAGCTGGACAGGAGAAGAAGAGGTCCAGCACATATGTGTTAAGTGTTTTTGCTTGACAGACCAACATTCCAATCAATGACATGTAGTACAGGTTCATATTTGTATGTGGATTCGCCTTTTTTCTACTGCAGTTTCCTGTTACGAAATTTCAGCACTCCTCAGCAGGTGAAACTAAATGCATGTTCCAACAATTTTCATATTGAAAATCAAGCACACCTATGAAGAATGTCATATTCCTAACTTTCAGGGACTAGTGACAGTGCTGTAAATCAGCAGTGAGGGCTTGAATGTAACAGGCTTTCATTTGTACAGTATGTACAAGTTCTACAATCTAACTTTAAGCTCATGTGCAATACAGTATAGCGATACATAACAGAATATTACTTTAAAATTCAGAAAGAGATTTTGTTGACTATCCTGTACACGTTTCTCATTTTAAAGATGAGAACAAAAAATAATATGAATGTATGACATGTTTCTTACATGTTCTTTAGGTATTGGGGTAGTGGCCAAGCTGACACCAACAATGATAAGGCAGGTGAGAGCTAACAGGATAAGAGCAAAGTACAGGTAGTGGACATTAGCCAGGATAGCAGGCCGATGATCAGGTTGACCACAGGAAGGAGCTATATAGGAGAACTCCAGAACCATGCGGATTAGTCCCACCACTAGTCCAGTCATCAGACCCCAGAATGCACCCTGAGACACACACACATACACAAAAATATTAGTTTTAATGCTGTGGATGTGCCCAGTGTCAAAATCCTTAATACCTTTGTTAAGCTTGATTTATAGATCCATACTTATAAATATTTATTTATTTATTTATTTATTATTTAACCTTTATTTAATCATTTCATTGAGATCAAAATCTCTTTTGCAAGAGAGACCTTACTTAAGCTGTTTTAAAGTGTTCTGAACAATATTGAAAGCAGACTGCAAAAGGGCTTGTGCAGTAGATGATACAGTACAATAATTAACAGTGTCTTCAGCATAAAAATTATACATAGCATTCAATAGATTATCACAAAGATTGTTTACATAAATTGAAAAAAATATGAGACTTGAGAAACCCCCTTGGAAATGGGCAAAAAAGAAGAGAAAGAGGCAGCCATCTGTACACTTTGAGTTCGACATATAATTTGCAAACTAGTCTATTGAATGTACCAATGCTCAGTAGTCTATTTGCCAGAATGCAGTGATCAACTCTATCAAAAGCTTTTAATAGATCTATGAACAGTGCAGCACATATTTTCTTGTTATCCAGTGCCCAACAATATCATTTATCACTTTCAATGCTGCAGTTATGGTGCTGTGTTGTTTCCTAAAACCAGATTGAAAGGGAGATAGCATATCATTTGAATTCAAAAATAACTTTAGCTGCTCACCAACAAAGGGTTCAAGGAGCATGGCTAAAACACATAGCTTGGAAATAGGCCTATGCTTGTTTAAAATAGAGGGATTGCCCCATTTAAGTAGGGGTGTAACATGGGCTGACTTCCATACTTTCATGTTCAATAAATATTAAAGATATTAGAGGCTCTGCAGTGAAGTCTGCTGCTAATCTTAGAAAAGGGATCAAGTTTATCAGGACCAGCAGACTTTTTTGTATCTAATTCCCGAAGAGCTCTATGGACTTTAGAAACTGATAGCTGAGAAATATAAAATAGTTTGTCAGGAGGTAAACATGGGTCAGAGAGGTTCTCTTGAGCACTTGGACAAGAAGAAGCAAGGCATGAGGAGTCAAATAAAGATCCTGAAGAAATAAAGTGCTCATTAAAGCAAGCTTAAATTGTTGTTTTATCAGTCACTTTGCCTGACTACAACTAAAGTTTCCAAAGGAGGCTTTAATGATTTTGTAGAACTTGCTTGGATTTTTCCACTTTGGTTTTTGGAGTGTTTCACTAAGGAAATACTCAGATTTTGACTTTTAATGAGAGATGTAAGCCTATTTGATCCATGCCTTTACCTCCTCCAGGTTGGACTATTGTAATGCCCTCCCTGTCGGGATCCCTGGCAGGAGCCTCCAAAAGCTCCAGCATATTCAGAACTGCGCTGCCCGGGTCCTGACGAGGAGGCGCAAATATGATCATATCACTCCGGTCCTTAAGTCCCTCCACTGGCTGCCCATTCAACACAGAATTCAGTACAGGGTTCCGGTGGCGCTGCTCTGCTTGCGACCCGGGCACGCTGTCTACTGCGATCATCGTTTTGTTTTGTTTTGTTTGCATGTTTGTAAATGTGTTGCTGCGCTGCGGAAACGTGAAGCCAACATGTCAAGATTTATACATTATATATTTATTGTGTTGATCATTGTCGGACTATGTGCACCACGCCAAACTCATTCAGCGGGCATCCAGGCCCAGCGTCTTATTGTCTACAGCCGAGATGCGCTGTTGGCACTCCGATCGTCCAATCTTCCACCTGTGGATTTACCAGCCTGCGTGAGTGCTGGGCCAGCGCGGTCGAGGAAAAGGGGTCGGCGCGGTGGAGCGCGCCAGCGTTTGCGACGGAGAGGCAGCAGGCCTCCGCTACCTTCAATGATACTATGCAATGCAAGATCACTTCAAGCAAAAATAGATCAACTTCGGATTAATACCAGGACATGCTCTGAGTATCGCACCGCAAGTTTAATGGTGATCACAGAAACGTGGCTACACCGGAATATCCAAAACTCCCTGGTTGACATCGATGGATTTTCACTTGTCAGAGCAGACAGGGCTGAACAATCCGGAAAAACAAGAGGTGGCGGCATGGCTGTGTATGTGAGTAACAAATGGTGCAAACAGTACACAGTTAGGGAAATACTTTGCTGTCCGGATGTTGAAATTTTGCATTTGACTATGAGACCGTTTTATCTCCCAAGGGAGTTCGGAAGTATGGCTGTGTGTGTTGTGTACATCCCCCCAAGTGGGAATGCAGCTAGGGCCGCAGATCGCATTGCTGACTGTGTACATAGAGAACTGCAGCGCGCTCCAGGCGCCCCCGTGTTTGTAACGGGTGACTTCAATCACTGTAAACTTGAATTAGCACTCCCTGGGTTCGAACAATATATCAAGTGTGGCACACGTGGAAACAAGACTCTTGACAAATGTTATGGCAACGTCAAAAATGGCTATGTAGCCAAACCAAAAGCACCATTGGCCAATTCAGACCACAACGTGATTCCCATCTACAAAACCATGCTGAAACGCAGTAAGCCACAAGTGAGAACAGTCACCGTGTGGTCCGATGAGGGGATAGAATCATTAAAGGGTTGTTTTTTGTGCACAGACTGGAGTGTGTTTCACGACACAGATATTGATGTCACAACAGACACAATCACAGGCTATATAAATTATTGCATAGATAGCGTACTTCCAAAGAAAGAGGTTGTGGTTTATCCAAACAATAAGCCTTACGTAACCAAGGACATAAAAGACTGCATAAATCGAAAAAAGGCAGCTTTCAGAAATAGAGATAGAACTGAGCTAAAAGTGGTACAAAAGGAACTGAACCAACTGCTTAATAAAGTCAGAAAACAGCAAAAGGAAGTAATTGAGAACCAATTCACAACCATGAATTCGAAAAAACTCTGGGACTCAATGAAAGCCATCACTAACATGGCACCAAGCAAGGTACATATAAACACAACAGATGACCGGATGAAGGCTAATGAACTTGAGCTTGTTCCAGCATGGTGCCCTATCTTTCAGCGATCACTTGATTCCCACATCATTCCAGCTTTATGGAAAAAGACTTATCATTCCAGTCCCAAAGAAGCCTTGTCCCATGGAGAACAATGATTTTAGACCAGTAGCTTTGACATCCATTGTGATGAAATGTTTTGAGAAATATATGGTGTCTCTTCTAAAAACTGAGGTCAATAAAAGTTTAGATCCCTGGCAGTTTGCCTACAAAAAGGGCAGGAGTACAGATGACGCTATAAGTAGCATCACCCACTTAGTCCTAAAGCATTTGGAGGACCCGAAGGTCTACGCACGATTACTTTTTATAGATTTTAGTTCGGCCTTCAATACGATTCAGCCAGTTATTTTACTTGAGACACTTAAAAATATGGGTGTAAGCTCTTATTGTTGAATGGTATTACTCATTTTTAACTAATAGGACACAATATGTTAAAGTACATCAGGCAGTCTCAGACCCCAAATCCATCAGTACAGGGGCACCACAGGGTTGTGTGAGCTCCCCTGTCCTTTTTACTATTTATACTAATGAATGTGTGAGTAAACATCCACACAATTACATTGTTAAATTTTCTGATGATACTGCTATTCTTAGCTTATTGTATCAAGACCAAGACACAGTCTCCTACCATTCAGAAATAAAACAGTTTGTGGACTGGTGTGATGCTCACCATTTGACGGTTAATGTCACTAAAACAGAGGAGATGATATTTGACCCAAGATCAATCTGTGAACCTAACCCTGTACTTATTCACAATTCACCTATACGTCAGGTTATGTCATATAAATATCTGGGTGTTTTTATAGATTGTTCCCTTACCTGGCACATTCATGTTGAATATCTTTGCACCAGGTTGCAACAAAGGATGTACTTAAGATTGTATGGTGTCAGTAGCAATCTCCTGTTTCTGTTTTTTAAAATGATTTTAGAGAGTGTGATACGTTATAGCATGCAGACCTGGTATGGGAATCTTTCAGTTCAGCTTAAATCTAAGTTGGGGCGTCTGATCAGTACAGCTTTTAGAATTGTAGGGTATCAAGAATCTGGCTACCTACAGTCATTGTACGAAAAATCTGTGCTCAGGGAGGCACATAAGATTCGGGATGACCCCACCCACATTCTTAATAAGGAACTAGAATTTTTACCCTCAGGTAAACGATTTAGAATGCCGAAATGCAGGCTAAATAGGTATAAAAACTCATTCATGCCAGCTGCTATTAAGATGCTAAACAGTAACAAATGACTGTTACCTATTTGTACACTTTTTTATTCTCAATGTGTTGTGCATGTTTGGGTTTTTTTTGTTTGTTTTTTCACGCTCCAGTGTATTGTCTATACTTGTACTGTCTATAGTGTATATTCTATGTGGGTTGTTGTAAGTGTGTGTCGCAGTGACTGTAGCCCAAGACAAATTTCCCCTTTGGGGACAATAAAGTATATTTTATTATTTATTATTATTACAAAATCTGTCTCCTCACCCACCAGTGCATACATGGAACTGCCCCTGCCTACCTCAGTGAACTCCTTCCCCCACACACCGCCTCTGCTCCTCCACCTCTACCTGCCTGTACCAAGCAAGGACTAAACTCTCCACTATGGGAGACAGGGCCTTCCAGGCAGTCACCCCACGGCTCTGGAATGCCCTCCCAGAGACCCTAAGGGCTCCACAAACTGTGGAGGTTTTTAAGAAGGGCCTAAAGACATTCCTATTTCAAAAGGCCTTTTAACAGTCATGGTTTTAATTTTATTTTTATGGTGTTTTATTGCTATTTGTTGATTTTGTTATATTTTGGGAACTGTTTTTAACCCCCTGCGACTGTAGCACAAAGCGCATTATAAAATGTATTATTATTATTATTATTATTATTATTATTATTATTATTATTATTATTTCTAAGTTGCTGAAAGTAGACCCAATCAGCGTCTTTGAGTTCCTGGCCCTTGACCGGCAGCATCCCTATCCTTGAGAAGGCAGAAAATCTTAGGAGAAAACCAGGTATTGTTTCAGTCCTTTGACTCTGAATTTGCATACAGGGGCATGCTAATTTATGATCCTAAGAAAACGATCATAAATATAGTTCCAGGTCAATTCTACTTCATCTATAAGGATGGTTTTGTTCAAATCAAAGTGAAACAGGTCATGGGAAAAGGCTTGTTCACAGAAATGCTTCATATTCCTTTTGAAAATTTTAGCAATCCTAACTGCTGCAATTGTACAATGATCACTCAGGTCATTAGCAAACACACCTACATCTGAGAACTTGTGTGGAGCATTAGTTTTAAAAAAAAATCAAGTAAAGAGGACTTTTTAGGGCTGTTGGGGTTTGGGCGAGTTGGACTATCAATAAACTGGGTAAGATTAAAAGAGTCACAGACAGAATTAAAACTGTCTGAAATGGAGGACAGCCAATCCAAATTAAAATCCCCGGCTGAAAATATCTCTCCAAATTCAATGCTTAATAGATGATGATTTAAAGAACAAAGAGCCTCAGTACTTGCTGAGGGTGGTCTATAACAACCTATGACCGTCATTGTTTGCCCCAATGCAAGCTCCATCTTCAAGGCTAAAAGTTCTAGCTGCTTACTAATGAATACCAAATACACAATGTTACAAGGAAAACGATTTTTTTATAAATGGCAATGCCACCACCCTTCCTGGGGCGGTCACAACGGTAGACAGTGTAGCCCTTGATTGCTATATTCTTATCTAAAATATATTTACTAGGCCATATTTCTGAGATTATAAGATATCAGTATCTGTTGAGTGGGCCCAGGTTTGTATAAAGTTTAGGGAGTAGACTTCAGGCATTAATATGAATAAAACCTAGTCTAGCTATAGTTTTGAATTCGTCAGGAATATTCAAAAGACTTAAGCACTGGACCAAGGTTAGGATGAACACTACTAGAGAGTATAAGAAGGACGGCAACTATAAATTTTCTTTTGGTATTGTATCTTGACAGTTCTCTTTTTCTATAAAAACAGGGTGGCTTGTGAAGTTGTCAGTCACTCATTATGTCATTCACACTTTTAAAAGCCAACAGATATGAGACAGACACAAGAGACACAGGTACGAACAAGCTGCCATCTTGGAGGACTCCGGTATATGTAATTGCATGTTGGAGCTATGGAGATACCAAGTGGAGAGCGCAGGAACTGTAACTAGCTGCTTTTGTTTTCTCCCTCTGTTTCTGATACAGGTAGAAACTGTCCATGACCAAAGCCAAACAGTTTAACGTAAGGAATATGAGAGCATGATAAAGCCCAACAACAAACCATACATCTGTCTAGTATTGCAGGAGTGCTGTCCTACTTCCTACTCTACTCCTTAATAGGAGTTGTGTAATTGTGTCATGAATAAATCTGGCTTTACACCTACAGTGTGCATCTTAAATGAATTAGTTTCCACTCCAATAGGGCAAATTACTACAAACTGACCCACTCACATGCTACTTTCCATATTTATTGATAATAAGGAACACTTCAGTGTAAAAAATGTTTATACTTGCATGTGGGTGACAAGAACTCTCCTGAAAAAGTGAATGATCTTTGGCCCTGTGATTTTTTTTTCTTTGGTAGATTAAGGTGGGGAAAGTGTCATGTAAGGTGTGTGTGTGTGTGTTGTGTGTGTGTGTGTGTGTGTGTGTGTGTGTGTGTGTGTGTGTGTGTGTCAGACCTACCTGCTCATTGGCACGTGGCCAGAAGATGGCCATTAGGAATACAGCAGTAATTGGCGGAGCTAGAAAACTGGTCACTGACTGGATATAATCAAACAGCTGTCCACTATTGGCTGTTTGGATGACTGGAATCCACAACAGACTAACGCACACCAAGAACAGGATGAAAACCCTGAAAGTACACACCATGTTATTATTATGTCGGATTTGATTAAGTTCAAAAAAAGAGGAATGTTTCAAAAATGTGTCTCAAGTCATTACAAATGACAACTGAAAAATTGAACAATAATTTGTAATAATTAATCATTTTAAAAGCTGAGGTTGTTTGAAAACATCTTTGCATTTTAGGAACTTCTTTAGCAGAATGCCTGGATCAGAAAGGTAAAGTTCTTCACTTATGATAAATTAAGAAATTCAGAATTAAAAGCCATTGATTTCTTAGTACATATATAGAACATCCTTACTCACTCCAAAGTAATTTTTTGAAAAGCCAATTACTCATAACGTTTAGCTCTGTTTTTTGTGTTAATCCAAGGAAACTGTGTAGAAATTATTGGTCAGCCGCCCTCTGGACTCATACTGGGTATGTTGCAGTTATGTACAAATATATGGAATGCCCAAACACCACTTATTCCACTCTGTACTGGCAGCATCACATATTTAGGTATTAAAATTTCTACAATGCTGTCAGAGCTGTTCAATCTTAACTTTATACCACTGCTGAAAGTGAAGGACAAACCCACTAATATCAAGACAAGAATAACCATGATTAAATTGACAATACAACCACATATAAACTATATGTTTAGCATGACACCGTCCTGGTTCAATTCCAAAGACCTCCGCATATTTATTGGAAAAACAAAACTCTCAAAATTAAATGATCAACAAAAATACTCACCATTAGATTCATTACTGCATTACAATCCAACTGAAATATATAATCAATCTTACTCAATTTGACACTCCCTGGATAGATATGGAGTAAAGAGACTCATGTCTTAATGGCAATGGCAGCGTGTGTAGACACTGCAACCTCTAGCACTCTTAATTTTTGCTAAATTTTTGTTTTTTTAATCAGTTTTTCCTTTACCTTCTTTATAGAAGCACATTTAACTAGGGTCACTTATGTCAGAAGTACACTAATCAACATTGCAAAGAAAGGGTGCAGCAGATCTGGAAACAATGGCATCTCCCTTCAAAACAAGCAGATTAGCCGGAGTGAATGTCTGATCAGGAAGAGAAGAAAGCGAGCAGGGATAAGAGTCAAGCTAACCCAGGTTGCACCTAAGGCTTTTCCACCCAGCCAACCCCTGACTAATGTCCAGTTGCAGGAAAATAAAATGGATAAAATAAGATTTAGGCTAACTCATCAACAAGAAAAATTTGTCCATATATCTACTGACTTTTCATTTATATATTTTATGTTTACCTGGCTGAATGACAACACCAGAGGAAGCTTCTACATGGAGGGGAGGAGCGTCTTCCATGCTGACAGGACTCAGCAGCCCAGTATGACAATGGGAGGAGGACAAGCATCATTGTTTACATCAATGATGCTTGTTGCTCAAGCGCAGTAAAGGTCGATAGACAATGTTTACCAGATGTGGAATTTTTATTGTTGAGCCATTTTGTCTACCCAGAAAATTCACCACTGTTGCTGCTGTTTACATTCCCCCAGATGTAAATTAAAAACCTGCACTACAGGAACTGTATGAGGTCATCATCAGGCACATGACAAAATTATCTGAGGGTGTGGTAGCTGGTGATTTTAATCAAACAGACCTCAGAATTTTTTAAAGAAATTCCACCAGCATGTCCACATCCCCACCAGAGGAACAAATACTCTGACCATGTTTACACAAATATCCCTGCAAGCCACAAAGCCCTCCTCCATCCCCATTTTGGTTTATCAGACCATAATTCTCTGCTTTCCTGCCCACTTACACCCAGCTGATTAAAAGGGTCAAACAAACAGTCAACAGTCAGATGAGGCTACAGCAGCTCTGCAGTCCTGCTTTGAGTGCACAGTCTGGACACATATTCAGACAGGCCATCACCCAGGCCAACCACATCAACTTTCAGGAATATACATCATCAGTGACATCATACATAAGCAAATGTGCTGATGATGTGGTGATCAATAAAACAATAAAATCATTCTCCAATCAGAAGACCTGAAAGAGGTGAGGTTTTATCCAGAGCCACAAAAGTTGCTTTTTGGTCGGGTGATAAAGAAGCTTACAGCACCGCCAGAGCGGGACTGAAAGCTGGCATCAAGGAGGCAAAGCATCAGCAGAGACTGGAGAGAGACCTCAACACCAACAACACCAAAGATATGTGGCAGGCCATCAAAAACATCACAGGCTACAAAAGCAAGAGCTCCCCCATCATGCAGCCTCCACGGGGGTACCACCTTTGCAGCTAGAGCTGCAACGATTATTCAATTAATAGATTAGTTGTCGACTATTAATCGCCAACTATTTTGATAATTGATTAATCAGTTTGAAAAGAAGTTTAAGAAAGAAAAAGTAAAATTCTGTCATTTTATCATCAAGTGAATAGATTCTGGTTTCTTTACTCTTCTATGAAAGGGGAATTAAGAATATCTTTGTGTTGTGGACAAAACATGACATTTGAGGATGTTATCATGAGTTCTGGGAAACACTGATTCACATTTTTTTACCATTTTCTGACAATTTATAGACAAAACAATTAATTTATCTGTCAATTAATTGACTATGAAAATAATCATTAGTGGCAGCCTTATTCACAGTTGACCAGAAGGCAGGAAAGCCTTCTAGGAAGGTAGGACTGATCTACTAAGCAGGTCTAGAGGACAAACAGCAAACAGGTCTGAAATGCTGAGCAAGTCTGGAGGTTGGAGGTTGGAGGAGGCAGGGATTACGGACTGCTAAGAGCTACCAAGATTGCTGACAAGGTTGGATGTTAGGAAAGAAGAGCACTCCAAAACTTCAGGAGATCGCTGAATTTCTTCAAACTGATCAATATATAATCAATATATACTTATTTAGTTCCTTTGTAGTCTTCCAACCACTCAAAGCACTTTTACACTATGCCACAAGCAAAAATGGCATGTGTTTGAGGTGTGGTCTTTGGTCCTGAACCCAGCTATAAAACTTCATTAAAAAATAAAGCAGGGCATGGCTTCAGTTAACAGATTTGCCTAACTATGTAAGATTATATAGGACTTTATTATTTGTAACCCATAGATGTGGCATAGAAATGTGTGCTATAGTTCTCAAAATTTCACTATTCACAAATATATATTGTCACATTTTTGTTGAGTAAAATCATATTCACAAATATAGTAAGGGATTATCACATATGAAATTAAATAGTGTATGTATTGCGGGGGCCAGCGAAACAGAACCTATAAAAAATACCAATACCATACCATATCATATGATAATAGGAAAATAATATATATATATATATATATATACACATACATACATACATACATACATACATACATACATACATATACATATATATATATATATATGTATTTTTTGTCATGCAGTAGTTAGTAGTTACCTCATATACAATCCGCCACACTGGCTACTTTCTACACTTACACTGAACAAACTTATAAATGTAACACTTTTGGTTTTGGCCCCATTCAGCACGAGCCATTTTCGAGTGGCCTTTTATAGCCTATGGTACACCTGTGCAATCCCCATGCTCCCATGCTGTCTGATCAGCATCTTGATATGCCACACCTGTGAGGTGGATGGATTATATCGGCAAAGCAGAAGTGCTCACTAACACAGATTTGTGAACAATATTTGAGGGAAATAAGCCTTTTGTGTACATAGAGAAAGTCTTAGATCTTTGAGTTCGGCTCATGATGAATGGGGGCAAAAACAGAACCCAGAGGAAAATTTTACTGCTCAAAGCTTGCTGTTCTATAGCTCAGGAGACAAATTTGAGATTCTCATCTAAGCCTTATTTTAATCTCTATTTTGTCTAAAATGTTTCTCATACGTTTCTCCTAAAATTCACTAGGAGCAATAGGTGAGACAGAGGAAAATTTTACTGCTCAGAGCTTGCTTTTAGGAGACATATTTGAGATTCTCATCTAAACCTCATTTTAATCTATATCTTGTCTAAAATGTTTGTCATATGTAAATGCTCTGTACTTGTATAGCGCCTATCTGGTCTTTTCGACTACTCAAAGCGGTTTTACACTACTTCTGCATTCACCATTCACACATACATCGGGGTTCAGTGTCTTGCCCAAGGACACTTCGACACGCAGCCTGGGGGAGCCAGGGATTGAACTGCCGACCTTCTGATTAACGGCCAACCCGCTCTACCTCCTGGGCCACAGCCGCCCCATATGTTTCTCCTAAAATTCACTAGGTGAGACAGAATAATCAGAGGGAGTCATACCTGAGATTAAAAGGAGATGCTAATCTCAATTCGGTGTTTTTAATGACTCCTTTGAAAAAGAAAATGAGCAATACTGGAGCTACTGCAACCCGATCGCATCACATGCGTCACATATACACGCTTTGGAAAAGTCGTGTCTATAGTACGCAAAACGGCGATTTTGCGTGTATATGATACGCTGCAGTTTACAATAGCGTTGCAACACAAAGGAGGCTAACCCTACCTGCATGTATATGTGACGCAAAAGCATGAGAATTCAATGAGCACTTGTGGAAATCTCTTCCTTTGCTCTATCTGAGTTTAGCATGAGATGCATCAATTGAAGCTGGGATCAGAGTATATTGAGTTCATGGAGAGAACTCTCTGATTTCTCTGTCTGAGATCACAAAGAGACACAGAAGTTGAGAAACTCTGAGCATTATATTACAGCTTGTTGAGATCTCTTCTGAAACTTAACAGGAGACTAAATTGAGATTCAGTGCATCTTATTGCTCCAGAGAAAAGCCTGAGACACATGAGAAATAAACCTTTGTCTCAGTTTGGTGTCATATGGATCTCAAAGTTGTCTAGGAGAAATAAATGAAACATTTTGGAGAACTCTTTTCAGATTTTCTTTTCCATTGCCTTTATAATTTTGTTCAGAATAATTTATCACCAGCACTCTACTAATTCTATCCAATGCTATGAGAAACTATTTCCTAACCACCACTTGTCTCTAAAACATGACTATGATACAGTGACACAGTGGAAACGCTGATCTTTAATTAATCTTCTACTAAGGTACATGGCTGTATACATTTCACAATTGAAAGGTGAGCTAATTTAGATATCTTTGTTAGGCAGGAAGCCATCTTAGATGCTTGTTAAGATCATGTTTATTTACATGTCCCCTCTGGTTTAATCATTTCTGACACACCAACTGTAACTACAGAAAAGCAGCTTGCAGATATATTATGAATAGAATATGCTCAACACCGTAGTTTAATCGCTCATTAATGTTAGCGCTCCTCCACTGATGCTAATGCCACATGGGATTAGCAGGACGGGTAGAAAGTCTGGTAATGTTCTCAGGAGAGGAAGTGATGATGGCTGTTTTTATTGATGTGACAATCTGTGGTGCTGCAGTGTATTGAACAGAGGATTTGCAGAGCACCCTCTGGTGGGTTAGGTTAGGTCTCAATGTGAGGGAGGGATCCGACTCAGTTTCTTTTTAAAGGTCATAAATCGGCTTTTAGGAACACCAATGCAGATGTATCTGCATGTAACTTATATCAGCCGATAATATCTGCAAAACGACAAATCCTTAGGCTCTAAAAATTAGCAGGTGTTCACACCAACACACACAGAGGCACAGCAGTGCAGAGAAAGAGATTGGAAAGGCATTTTTTTCCCCAGAAGTTTTGCAGGATTACAGTCAGATCTTTGATTGATGGTTCATATTAGCACCCCTACCTTCCAACAATCATGAGTTCCCTCTCTGAAGCTTTAGGCCTGGCTCTGTGGTAAAGGTCCAGTGTAAACAGTGTGGAGCTGCTGTTAAAGATGGAGGTAAGAGATGACATCAGAGCAGCTAACATCACTGCCAGCATCAGACCACGAAGACCTGCACAGAGAGAAGGATCAAAAGATAGCACAGTGTTGCTGAAGGTGAATATTTTTACATACTACTATCCAGGGTTCTAAAAAACATTTACACAGGGAAAGACCAATAATAATGCAAAAGCAATTAAAAGCACAACAAACAAAAAGTCAATCAGTATTTGAGTATGTCAAATAGAAAATGTAATAATGGTTTCATTGATCTATACACAGTCTTAATGACAGTTTGTTCTGCATGTGTGGATGATTGTCACACTTAATTTTAAGGGACAATTTCCTGATGCCAATATTTCATATCTGTTTTGTCATGTAGGCGGACTTCAGTTAAAGGCGTATTTGGACTGCACTGACTGGGATGTTTTCAGGACTGCTACCAACAGTCTGGATGAGTCAGAGGCTGTGACGTCCTACATCAGTTTCTGCAAGGACAGCTGTGTACCATTACGGACCAGGGTGAGTTATAACAATGACAAACCCTGGTTTACAGCCAAACTCAGACAGCTAAACAGGTGTACTGGGACTGAAATTCAGCGCTGAGGCAGAGAGGACTTTTATGCGAGTGGCGAGCACTCTGTTGGGAGGGCAGCTATATTTTTGGCAGTTATTTTAATGTATTAGTGTTTTTGTTGTTAACAATGAATCAGATTATGCTGAAGACCTTTAAAAAACTTCAGTTTGACACCTGCCTCCTCGGTTTGTGTGAGCAAAGCAGCTCTGCACTGAACAAGACCAGCTGGCATGCCTGAGTCAGTCAGAGGGCTAAAATACTTAAATATACTATAACTACAATGCATTCCCATAAAATAGAGCAGTGTGTATGTGCATAAAAATCAAATCTCTCATCTTCAGCTCTGAGTAGGCCTCTGAAGGGCTCAGCTTCCCCTGTACTGGACCCTGACTCTGCTTTTACTGATTGTACAGTTACATATGTACGAGAAGAACATTAGTAATACAGATTATTAACAATAATCCATTTTCTAATTCTATAAACACACTGCCCCTGTACCTGTCACTATTTTATCTGGTTCCATTTACCTTCTCTTTCTCCTCCTGCTGTTGCTCCTCCTGTTCCTCCTCTCCCTCCTTATCAACATGAATGGATCATCATCACCCTGTCCTGAGTTTCCTCGCTTATAGGATGTTGTCTTTGTGCAATAACACATTGCAAACTGTTGTTTATAATATATTTGCCTATACATAAGTGATTTCAGTATGTAGTAAATGCATTAGCATCCTAATTGTTCACCTGTCTCTGCCTGTGCAGAGTCCTGCCTCACCTACAACAGCAACCTTTCTTGGCATATTCAGCTGCTTCTTGTGCCAACAATTTTTTTGGCACCCCACCTTTCTTTTTCCTCTTTCTCTCTTTTTGCCATATTTACTGTCTCTGTTGTGTTAATAACACAACCCAGCACAGTGCAGTCTCCAACAAGACGTTTGAACTCACTGCAGATGGAGGGTAAATTTCCTAGTCCTAGTTGGGAGGGGCCGCTCATATCCTCCCTCAACACTGAACACTGGTTTGGCCCAGAGAGACAGTGTTCGCTGCAGCTGACCAGCCGGTGTGACCACTGTGGTCGCGGATCTAGTAAAATATTAGAAACTGAAAAATAGAAACTTCTGATACCCGGCCGATCCAGCCTGAAATGGATCGGCTTTTTGGGAACACTCCCGCACGCTGCAATGGACAGTCTGCCCCTGCAGCTAAGACTGGAAAAGGAGAAGGCATTTAGGAGTGGAGACAGTGCTGGGTGCAGGGCATAAACGTACAGGTTTAGCAAAGAGGTGCGAGAAGCTAAAGGACTGTATTCAGAGAAACTACAACACCAGTTGCAAACTTCTGTCACTTCAGTCTGGATGGGGTTCAGACATCACAAACTACTAACCCAAATCTCCTCACTCCATCAACAGCAAATGAGCTGAACCAGTTCCACTGCTGCTTCGCTGCTCTCCATATCAGAGAGGGATGACAACAGACTATTCAGGAAGCAGAAACCCCGCAAAGCAGCTGGGCCAAACTCTGTCTCCCTATTCACTCTAAAGCACTGCACGATCAGCTTTTTTAACGCCTCAATGGAGAAATGCCATGTCCCCAACAAGCTACAGCAAAAACAGAGCACTGGCCACCACTGTTAGGTAGACACTGCGGAGCAAGGGTTGACAGATAACGAACGACCTTAGCCTCCTTAAGAAATAACGTCGGCTTTGCCCCTTTCGGTACATCACCTCCATATTAGAGCCCTGCATTTCAGCCCGAGCCCGACGGGCCCCGACTTATTTACGCCCCTAGGGCCGGGCTTCGGGCCAATTTTCACGTCATAGTTCACATGCGGGCCGGGCCTCGGGCCTTTTTTGGGTTATCCTTTTTATATTTTTAGACGTTAATTAAAAGAAAATGTGAGAAGTTGTCGACGATAGAAAAACAAACATAGACATTTCCTAACCTGTTTTTAACCTCTTGTAATTACACTGACATATGACTGACATGACAGTCTCATGCACGCACGCACACAGAAAGTTTCTCCTAGTTATGTTTTTTCTTTGATTGGACTTTATTTTCATTTAGCTGTTGGAAACTACTGAAAAAATGGCCATGTTTTTTGTTGCATTATAAGGTAAGATAACCTGCAAGTTTGTTTTTAATTTATTTTATTTTATTTGTTTAGATTGTATAGGCTATTGCTCATTTCATTTGCGAGTGCTGTTGCGAGCAGCCTGCCTGCCTCACAGAGGCTATATATATTGTAAAAAGTAAAGCGTTGATTTGAGAGGCTAAATTGGTCAAACATGTTTTACTCGCTGTCGGCTCGGCTGCTTGGTCCTCCAAACAGTTGTCCAGTGTTGGGCAGTAGCGCCGTTACTAGTTTAACTACATTTCTCAGTAGCTTTGTGGTAGCGTCGCTATTTTCTGAATCAAATAGCTTTTCAATAACGAAGCTCTTTTATTGACCGAGTAGCGCGGTAGCTTCCACACACGCTACATTCAAGCATTTCTGATGGATCAGTTTGTGACAACACCGCCACAAACGGACCTGTATGTGCAGCCGGCAGAAGCGCTTCCCTGTGATGGGGACATCACGTACCGATCCTTGGGTTGATGTTTGCGACTTTGCTGCAGGGGAATAAACACACGTGTGACGGAGTCTCTCTCTCTCAAGAAACATAACAAAACTGACATATTTTAATGGCTGCAAATAGGGCAGGCTGTCGCTGTATAATAATAAAAAAAAACAGGCTTGGGTCGGGCTCGGGCTCATAATTTTGATGAGCTGTCGGATACGGGTCGGGCTAGGGCTTGAGCGTCTCGGGCCAGGGCCGGGCTCGGGCCGGGCTCGGGCCTAGATTTGAGGCCCGTGCAGGGCTCTACTCCATATGGCTCTTCTAGTCCAGCTTACTATCAAGCAGTACACCAAGGTACTTGTGATTAGTCACCAGCTCCACCTAAGTGCCCCCGATGGTAATAGGTGTTGGTTGGATCCTCTCCCTCTTGAACTGATATTGTCTTCAGTCTGCCTAGCATCCTATTGACCTGAGCTGGATGTAGAATAATAGGCTGGGCTGCTAATGGGGTAGGAGGTGTAGAAAAGGAACTACAAGCAGGTGGTGTCATAGGTGTTTATAAGAGAAGGGTAGGAGGCAGCGGAAGCAGTGGTAGTCAGCAGTACGTGGAGACAGTGGAGGAAGCTGGAGTGATGTAGAGCCATCAAATCTGTTGAATCTGTTCATATCATCAGCCAGACTCTTTTAGCCATCAGGCTAACCTGCCTCACTCCATCTTGCTGAATCTGTTGTTCTAATTTCAGCCTAATTTCAGGGTACTGAAACAGGAGATTAAGAAGGGAAAGAGGCGTCTCTTTTCCCTTCTTAATCTCCTGTTTCAGTACCCTTTGAAGTTCTTTGATTTTATTCCAGTCTCCTTCCCTGAAGGCCTTTCTCTTCATGTTTAGCAAAGCTTTCATATCAGGATTATAGTTATAACTTTAGCTGTGTTAGCCAACGTTTACAACAACTCTCAAAGTTTATTTTAAATATAATTCACAACCAATAAAGCAAACTTACAGGTTGTGATTGTGAATTTCCAGGCCTAAACAGAGTCGGAGTTGCATCGTCTTTTAGGACTAAATGTTGAACTGTTGCCGGTGTTCTGACGATCTATGCTGCCTTGCCGAAAAATGCTACCTTAGCGCAAATCGATAGATTCGACTCTGCTCGGCCCTGCTCTGTTTTCCATTGCAGATAGTACCTAGAGATAGTATGTAGCCGCGATGTAATGTTCAATGCGACACACACACCAGCGATCCACACAGCTTTCTCTTTTTTAGTTAAAACGTTTAAACATTCCTCAGAATGTAAAGACAGATAACCTGTATGAAAACCGTCTGTGTGACGGCGGGAGCAGAGGGCTCTGTGAATGGGCGACTGGCCAGCCTCACACGCTCCTCCCGCGGGTCGACACAAGCTTCCCCCACAGCCTTTATTATTATTATTTCTCGTAAAACTGTCAATATTCGAAATCTACATAGCTGATTTCTCACCTCAAAACTTCTCAGAAGTGGATGAAATTCCATACGAAAACTGTAAAATGTAAAACTTTTTTTTGCTGGCCTCTGACGCACGCAATGATGATGCAGTGAATAGTGAATATTCTCTCTGACCAATCAGCTGTCTGTCGTGTTTTCACGTTACATTTTAGTATCCGTCAGCTCGCTTGGAACCTCGACGGAGGTGATACGAAAAAAAGTACCTTTTGGTACTACAGGTCCAACATTTCTACAATGGAATACCAAACAAAGGCGAGACAAGCCAATGGGCCTCCGCTCAGACTAGCTTGGTTTGAGGGCGTGCCTGACCCCACCAGCCGCTTGGCAAGCTTTATGACGCATTTTCATTGTGACGTCACAGTGAAAGAAGCGAAACGGCTGGACTACAAAGGAGCTGTTTTCAAGCAGTTCAGAGCAGAGCTTTCTGTTAGAGATGGGAACTCCCTTTGGGCTGGACTTTGGGCTTTTTCACTTTGAAAACCTGTTACATGCACAAAAAAGATATATAACTCAATAAAGGAGAAGGAAAAAGCCAAAAAGCATAATACCACCTCTTTAAAGCAAAGTATTTGTAACAATCCAAAGAAGTAGGTAGTAATGAAATGCAGCAAACATTGCATAGCATTATTACATTATTACTGACCTCTGCTGTTGCTACTTTTATTTCTGAGGGTGCTGTTGAACTATGCACTTTACACTGCTCCAGCCAAACCACGTTCACTCCACCTTAAGATATCTGTTCCCTTTTTTGTCTTGTCTAGTAATATGTTTGTGTCTTGTCCTGTAAGATTATTGTAAAAATGTATTGTGCACCATGGGCCTGGAGAAACAGCATTTTGTTCATTTGTGTACTCGATATCTGGCTGAAAGACAACAAACCAACCTTGCAGCCTGGGGCGCTGCTAAGGATTTTGGGCCCCATGAAAAGAATCTTGACAAGGCCCCCAACACAGCTGAGACTTTTTTCCTATTAATTTACATAAAATCATGCGCTTTTATGGTATTTTGACTATCATTCTCATATATTTAGGTCAATCAGACAATTGAACTCCATCCCATGTCCACACCCGTAATTTGTCCTCTGTAATACTGCACTACTTCAGTACTGTATAATGTATATACTGTGCATAGCTGTACATGGGTCATATATGGTGTATTCACATATATTTATATGTATGTATTGTACATATTTGTACTGTACAATGGCAATGACAATAAAATTAATCTACTCTAACCTAATATTTTTAACATGACAGTTGAAATGTAACGGAAACACTGAGCACTCTTAATACAATGAAATGTATTTATATTTATTTGCTTCAACACTGATACTAAAATTTCAAAATAAAACTCTTCAATTTAAAAAACAGGAATTACAATCTGTGGTGAAAAAAAAATCTCAGCAAGAAAAACACCACCATAAAACAAAATGGCCATATAAAATTTCTAATAATTTAAGCAGAACTTGCATATACTATATATAATACATCAAATGATGTCACGATTTGCTGGGTGAGTGCAGCAGGAGTGAGCCCAAATGCAAGACACCGAGAACTGAGGTCTAGTTCCAGAGTATTTAATTCAATGACAAATATGGCAAACACAAAACTCACATGAAGTGGTAAATCCAAAACACTGGTTTCAGGTAGTGACACAGCAGGACAGGATAGACTTGCAACAATGACCGGACAAGGACTAAACAGAAACACCAAACATTTATACACCAGGACTAACGAGCAGGGCGGGAGCAACACAGGTGACTGGAATAAGGATTAACGAGACAGAGAGACAGAAGGGGAAAACAGCGAGACTGGCTGACAGGCAGATTACTGGAGGTGAAAAACATAACACAAGTACTGAACACTAAACATGTCAAAGGAAGTTGTAACAGATCAGAGGGCTGTTTCACAAAACCAAGATAAGGGATTAAGCCCGGGATTTTCCAGATATCCTGGCTGAATTAAGCCTGGACTCGGTTTCACGAAAGTAGAAGCACATAAGTTACCATGGCGATTTATTCTGTGCAGCTAGCCTGCCCCAGACCAGGCTAACAGCCAGGCTTATTTAATCCTGGTGCCTTATCTGTTCAGTCAGCAGTCACGCCGATCAGAAACCAAAGTGTTTTTTTCAGTCATTCCATGTTCTTATGTAGGCCTGTGTATTCTGCATATTTTTCAGTAGCCTGTATTAAAATAGTAGGTCGTGGGTATTAGGTTTCATAACTAGAGAAGATGCGTCCACCATACTTTGCACACAATGGCATTAGCGAGTAAGTTAGGTTTACGTGGAATGAAAGCACTTGTAAAAAATAAAAAATAATAAAAAGGATCAATAAAAGAAAAAAGTAACACGGGTACAGCAATAAACCAGCGGAAGAAAGTGGCAGCCAATTGTTGACCGACTGAATGTGTGAGAAGCTAAAAATATCACAGCTCTTAACTGAAACTGTCATAATTATAATGTTATATTGTGCCTTAAAAGTGAGCACCGGACATTATATGTCACTCAAGAAACTCACACACACTATGTAGGATCCTGTGTCATTTTATAATACTCTCAAATTATAGTCCTACTTCAATAAGGAGGATATATTGTGCAGTTTATTCATGAAACAACTGCGTGTTTGGGAGAGAAAACAATGATTACCGCAATACACTGTGTTACAGCTTGGCTTACAGTCTACTTCTAGTTCACTAAATCACTAAATCACTTCTCTTTGCAGTTGCTGGTTTTCTAATATCTTAAGTGCTTCTTTTTATCTCCATATCTAAGTCTGTTTTTTATTTTGTTAATTTTTTCAAGTGTGTGCAGTTCAGACATCTGACAGTAAAACACAGTCAGCACAGCAGGAAGTCTTCACCTATGGATGTGCTGTAGGACTACAGCCTCAGGGTCAACTTACAGATATCATACAGTATTTTCTATGAGCACCACAACACTGACTTTTTATCTATTATCCATATTGACTAAACAAGTACACCATTTTCACACAAAATTGACAGACCTCCAGCCTCTCTGCCAAGCCTACTATATATATATATATACACACACTTTTTAAAAGTATTTGTCAAATATGTTGCTTGCACTAAAAAATGGTAAATAACTGAAAAGGCTTTTAAGAAAGGTTAATAAGAAAACATGCTGTGCAAACATAGAAGAAAGGTATGTGCATTGTCCAAAAATGAAACTTAAGCTAATTGAACAAGCTGCTGATACTGCATTATATTTTTATATTTTGAATTGTCACCTGGCAGCTGAATTTTGTTTCCTTTTATATAAATAAAATTTATATAAAATAATTTCCACCATAAATTGGTGTAGAATATTTCTTCAGACGTCAGAAAATTAAGTGTTTAATGCTCAAAAACATCTGGGGAGGGACGCTCAGACTCCCCACTCAGATATCTCAGCATTACATATTTCAAAATAGGGTTAAATGGGCAATACTAGTACAAGTACTAGTAGTAATGCTGCCAGAAAAAGAAATACTTTTGTTGTGAACTGTCACTATATAAATAAAATTGAATTGAATAGACAGTATGTTGATTAGTGGTTGTAATTAATACATTTGCTGAGTGACATATTAAGGTCTGGTGCTTACTTGTAGGTGTGACATAGCGTTACTATTCATGGTAGCGTTATAATTAACAGTTTCAGCTGGGAGCAGTGATTCTTTTAGCAACTTACTAATTAAGTATTGTATATAAGTATTGTCTGCCACACTTTTCTTTCTTTCTTTTTTATATTATGTGCATTTTTTCATCAAAAACCTTTTTACACTCATTGAGGAACAGCAAATAAAGTATGCTGCACACGTCTTTTCCATTTCAGCATCAATGAATCTGTGATCGACAGCGTGGTCTCTTGAAAAAAGTTGTTGACGCCCATTTATCTGAATTACTTACACCTGGCTTGACCTAGTTGCACCTTCTGAGCCTGGTTTGGCCTTTGTGAAACTGATAAAGCCAGGATGCACTGATCACACTAGGTCAAGCCTAGCTTTATCTCTTATCCTGGATTTCTAAATTCTACTTTTGTGAAACAGCCCTCAGAATAATGAAAACAATAAACTAATCCAGATCACAACTAAACAATAAGGAACACAGTCTGAAGCTACAACTTGAACAGAACTCAGGACAGACATGAGCAAAAAACAGAAGTACACAGACCAGGAGAAACCACTAAAGACATGAACTAAGACACAGGACTAAGAACTAAAGACACAACCTAGGAACTAAGATACGAGACAAGACAGATGAAATAACTACAGAAGCGGATGAATGCAATGAACAAGTCAGACAATAAATGAAACTAGCAACCAGACAAACAGAGCCTAAGCATGATGGTAGAGAACAGGACATGAGGGAAAGGACAGAACCAGTACAAAGGCAGACACCGAGACAGGACAGATCAGAACAACCACACCTAACAAATAGACTGGATACAAGACCACATATAGACAGGACTGAAACCCAAAAGCAAGACACAGAGAGAGCAATATCAAGATACAGAAGGCATGGCCAAAATAACGTAACACAGACAATCTCAGGACAGGATCGTGACAAATGAACCAGCAGCAGCAACTGGTCCGGGCCGGACGAGTTGCTGCTGCTGGTTCATTTGATTCTGTTTGGAACGAGGCAAGAAAACGCTGGAAAAAATAACAATACACAGTTTTAGTTAAACGTTCAAAGCAGTCAAATAGTGCGTTTGACTGCTTTGAACGTTTAACTAAAACTGTGTATTGTTATTTTTTCCAGCGTTTTCTTGACCTAACATGGGGAGTAAATTGAGTTCCCTTATCATGCAATTTTAACACTAGAACGGCCACCAGCAGTCATTTTAACCGCAACATTCAAACGTATGGTAATTATCTTTAACACTAGAACGAACAAGGCATCATTTTGACCGTTTTGAAATTTGCATAGTCAATAACTTTGTCTAAATAAATCACAAAGCCTTGCTGCTCCCTGACTTTTCCTAAAACTACATGAATTTTCATTAAAACTAGCTTGCAAGACAGGTGCAACAGCGTGGACCGCAGTAGGATGCTGAAAGTAGGCGGAGGCTCGTACAAAGATGCCGACACCGGCTGCATGTGAGGCAAAGTGCACCCGCTGCACCCCGCTCAATCGAAACGTGCTAACTTGTCGAAAAATGCTACCGTAGAGACCTGGGGCCTCATGTACAAAGCGTGCCTACGCACAGAAAAGTGCCGTAGGCTACGATCATTGTCAGGGGCGGTCCTGAGGCATTTTCACTTCCTCTTCTGTCAAGTTGATATTCTGCCGGTGCTATAAGTGAAGTCAAGCTGCTTGTGTTGCCTGGATACAATTTGGGCGGACTGAACCATTTTATGATAATCGAGAGGGGGAGAGGGGTCCACGGACGTTTGTGTTTCCTAAACAAATACATTTTTTTGACACCAGGAAACAGCAAATAGAATAATTTTAAGTTAATAATTTTTACCATCAAATATATTTTTTTAGCACCACAATTTTATTGGGGGCTTCTCTGGGCCCCCTCTTAGTCATGGGCCCCGAGAATCGTCATCCTTTACCCCCCCTTTACGGCGCCCCAGCTTGCAGCAGCCAAATAACATCCTGGTCAGCTTCCATACTGCAGTCTGAAGCGGAGATGTTTGCTAGTGCTAACTGCCTTTCTAGCAGTTGGAAAACAACAGACAGACTTTAATAAGCGGACACACAGTGACCTACACTGTACATTGACTGCCATACTGAAACGTAGCGCTTATGTTTTTCTCTGCTCCGCTCGTTTTCACCATCACGTACTGCCGCCTGTCACGTAGCTATCCTTTCAAGAATGAGGAAAGATGCTAGCTAAGCGCTACTGTACTGCACAGTGTGCAGATGAAAATAATGAACGTGAATTACGCATTGACTTTATTGATCATGTGAAATTTTTGTAGCAGCAGTCTCTCATTCAGCAGCTGCCTGTATGTGCTAAACAGGGAGAACCACATATTGTTGTGTGCACTGCACAGACAGTCCAGGGCTGCACTTCCTTGTTTCCGAGTTTTGCCCTTTTTTTCCATTAACATTACATTATCAATTAACCTCTAGATAAATGATTATTGACATTTGTGAATCGATTCATAATCGTTCAAGTCTGCATCGCAATGCATCTAGAAATCAATTATTTTTCACACCCCTAATGTTTATATGGAAGAGACATTGCTTTCTTTTCCCTTGAAAACTGTACATCCATGATGAAGTGTAATCAGCTTGAAAATAACCTGGAATGTTTTGATTCCTGATGAAATGTGACTGTGGAATCAAATAAATAAAATAATATTGTGTGTGTGTGTGTCTGTGTGTGTCTGTGTGACTCACCCACAGGCATTAGCTTCACCACTAGTTTAGGGTAGGCGATGTTGGAGCAACCAACTGAAGCTCCACACACATTCTGACACTCCGCTGGAGCCACACAACCTACCTCATCTACAAACACACACAACCACAAAGAAGAGAAGAGAATAAAAGATGAAAAACCTTAGGAGCACATAAAGGGGTATCAGTAAGACTTTTCTCTGTCAAAATACACAACGACCAGAATTTATCTTCATTTCACCCACAGGCTTATGCTGTGTTCCATTTACCTCGGAAGTCGGAGCTGGAAATGATGTCACACCCGAGTTGACGGCACCCAGTTTAGGCCAGCTGTTTGTTTACAACTAGCCAAGTTAGCTATTGATACGCATTATGCGGTATTTACTCACACTAAACACTGTAGCAACACGTCCACAAATGGAGTTTATAACTAAAGTTCAGGAACAGGACCACGCCTCCGTCCATACCAATCAACCACCTGCGCCTCATCCAATTCCTCCAATCAACCATCCACGCTTCATTCATCCACCCGTGTTCCTCCAATCCAATCACATGAACTCACGTATATAAGCCTGTCTAACCACTTTCTCTCCCGTTTCTCAGTTCTCACATCCCCAACCGCGATCCGTACGACGGTCCGCCCGCAGTCTCTAGTCTTCTCAGCTTGTTACATTAACTCGCATGCGGCTAGCTGCGCATCCACCGCGACAGCGTCCATCGATCCACGTTGCAGCACCGCATCATCCACTATTCCACATCCAGCAGCTCCGGCCCAACTCCGCCGAACACACTCCAGAGGCCGCGGCCATGATGATCGACCCTCTGGACGCCCGATCTCCAACCGGCCGGATCGCCAGCATTCTTCCCACCGCCGCGCACCGGCCGAGCCGCAGCTCCCGGTTCCGGGTAATTTCCACGCCGGCCAGGCTTCCAGCGCTAAACTACCACCTGCAACACCGGTACAGCCGGCCGCCCACTTCCGCATTCCAGACCCAGCGCCACGAGCGTGCGGCACGCCAGTGACGTCACGACGCCGCCCACCGAAGCATCGCAAACTGCTCCAGCCCCCACTAAGGGCCAGGTCGTATCCCCCCAATGCTCCCTCTGTGTCTGATTTTTCCCACCTGTTTATTCCCCATTTCTCTCTCATCCATGTCTCAGCGGCCGTTACACCCTACCCCGCACATGCATCCCTCCATCCAGCATCCTTTCACCAAGTTGCAACAAATAAACTAAAGTGAAGCTCCGTCCAACGCCGCAACAGTCTTCGACCAGACAGTCGTCTGCCTCCAGCACGCACTCAAAGAAAGATACCTTACTATCACGGATTTTCATCTTACCCAGCCACCTCCAACAATCTCCAGCAGGCCGCTTACTTCCTCATTCCCGATGCAGCGCACGCAGCGCACCTGACCCGCCGACGGCGTCACGACGACACCCACCGTCGCAACGCAAACTACTCCAGCCCTCATACAGGGCCAGGTTGTATCACCCCATCCTGCCTGCTCCACTCGTGTCTGATTTTTCGTTTGTTTCCTCCTTTCTCCCACCCACGTCTAAGCAGGCTACACAACCTGCCCCTGCACCACATCCCTCACATCCCAGCATCCTTTTCTCCTCTTCCTTAGCTGCAGCTAACATAGCTCCTTCCGCTCCCCTGCTTTCGAACAGTTCTTTAACTCTGTTTCACAGATACCCCCATCTGCACTGCCATCCATTCCTTCAGCAAACACCACCCTCTGTCTTCCCGCCCCACGCGTCGTCAGTCTCATGACCACCGACAATTCACCTTAACTGCGCCGTTCCCCTGTCCCACCGGCTCCACCCTTGCGGGTCTCCCTGCTTCACTTTCCCTCAGGCAACACTCCCGTCAGCTACATTACGCAACCTCGGCTTCTCTTTTGCCATCCATTAACACCACACAACAGTCCCTGGGAGCTCGCCGCGCCAGTAGAATCCCTCACCTCAAGGTTGTAGGGTCGTAGCAGTTACCTTTCATTGTTCACTTTCGACACAACACGCTTAGTCCTTCCCAACCGCGGGGACGAGTATGACAGGCTGCCTCTCCACTCTTTGGATTGGCTCCACGGTTCGGTGGCACTAGGTTGCATTATCACGTCCTCTTGCCTCCCAGGCCCCATGCCGCTACTGCAAACCGTGGACCCCATAGGCATTTTCGACCCCCCCCAGACAGTCATCCCTGCATTACAGCTGCTCCCCTCACATCAGGGCCCTTGTATAGGCAGCAACCTGCCCTCCCCACGTTTGAACTACACTGCACTGGGAGCACTACATCCCAGCATACCCCCCATCCTCTTACATTTCCATTCCTTCAGTGAATTCATCACACATCGTGAGTCTCGCGGGCATCAGCAGTTCACCTTAACTGCACTGTTCCCTTGTCCACTCACTTTCAACCTCGCAGCTCCCGGCTTTACCCCTCCACCAGGCCTTTCTGTCGGCGTTGCTTCCAGCCATCCATTAACATGACACAACATTTCCAGGAGAATTACACCCCATAGCACATCAAGCTACAACATCCCCACCATCCGGTATAGGGAGCTCACCTTAGCTGTTATCTGACACAGCGTGTCAGTCTTCCCCATTCGCAGGGTCAAGCAGGATGACTGCCTCTCCAGCATTGGATTGGCTTTTGTCGTTCAGCGGCATCGGGTTAGCATACTACATCCTTGCTTCCCAGGCTGCTCGTCAGCCTTTTACCTCCAGCACTTAATTGGGGTACCCAGGGCTGTAGTGACATCTCCGAACCCTGCGGCGTGCCCCCCAACCCCCATCCACAGCGGCATGCCAGCACCTTCGCTGCCCCCCCCACCCCCCCTCTCTTGACTCAGCATTTGTACCGCTAGACGTAGCACGTTTCCCCATGCTCGCAACCTGCGGCACCCTTCCTCTTCCAGCCATCAGCGGCGTCATTGCCACTCACTACCCCATTCTTCGTCCCACCCACCACAGCCTGCCCATCTTCCAAGGTTACGCCGTCCCATCACCTCCCTCCATCCCCAACCACGTTGTTGTTATCCACGTTCCACGTCCACCTTCACTTCTGGTTAGCCAAACATCGAGGTTATCCCAGACCAGAATCAGAAGGAGCTCATGGCCAGCGGTGTTTACACATCACGAGGATTAGCGTGGCAATAAGGTGCTACATGTAGACAACCTACAGCAGACATAAACACTGCGTAGGAATATACATACGAAATAATCAATACCTTCCTCCCTTTCCCGATCCACCGCACCAGCCTCAGCATTACCACTCACGGCATAGACTCATCTCCCCAGCACAACCATGCCAAGTACCAATAGCGCCGTCCTCAGTCTCCTTCCAAGTACCATGCAACCCACTCACATGACACCAACCTCTACCTTCTTACCAGCCTCGCATACGTCTAGCCCAATCTGCCATTACCAGCACTTCCCAGGCATTGCCCAGACACCCGGATTCTTCGTTGCACTTCTCGGAGCGTTCCTTTACTCGGTCAGCCCAGCGTGGGCACCAGAGCAGACCCAAGATGTCCACCTTCCTTCAAGCCTCCTTCCCAAGCTCACATTTCTTCGTACATTGCACCTACCTCCTCTACCATCGTGGAGGCACCCATTTCTCCTTCCTCATGGGACACCTAAACTCCCCATCTGCATGGTCCCACAGAGTCGATCCTTCTTCCCACTTACCGCTAGTTTCTGCTGCAGCACAGTCCATACGCGATCACACTGTACCCAGCGGCACTGGTTTAAAAAAGCAAGATCGCGACGTGACTTCCTTTCTTCTTGGAAGGCATTTCTTCCACTATGAAAACCGCATAGCCCAACCCAAGGACACCACATTACATTGCTACAGAACCCTCACCAGTTCAGTAGCCGTGGAGGCGACTGTCTCATCTGAGCAGCCGCCATGAACAGTCCTCACCCCTTTCATCCATACGACCCGTACCTGATTATCACCGCTGTCATTCTTTGGGGGCACGAGGTCCAAGCCATTCCGATACACAGACAACCACACTGCAGCCGACACATAACCAGGCTCGGCTCCTAACCACTTGACACTATGAAGTTCACACATGTACAGACCTTAATCCCAGCTCTACACAGATTCCCCTTTCAAACCCTTCCAGACCCACGTAAACCACAATACATCACCAGGCGGCTCTGCTACACCAACTTTCACCACCGAACCAGGCAGAGCCGTCTCACGCTCCTGGTCGCCATCTCTACCTATCCAATATACAATCCAAGATTCTTTTGGACCCGTAATCCGGTCACTCATTCTGCATCGGGCTCCTAGACCACCCCGTCAATTCTTGCCCATCGCTCTTCTCATGCCTACCATAACTACATCCGCAACAATCTCACCGACGTTCTTCGAACCAATGTCCATAACTCTTTGGGGGTTCATAAGCACGCCGCTTATCGAGACGAGCCCCCACCCTGAGTCTCAACCCCCCGGGTTCCTGCCGCTCCGGCCACCAAACCCTAAACAACCTCCTTCATCCCTCTTCCCTCGACCCCTTCATCCCTCTTCCCTCGACCCCTTCATCCCTCTTCCCTCGACCCCTTCATCCCTCTTCCCTCGATCCCGTCATCCCTCTCCCCTCGACCCCTCCACCATAAATACTTCTCAATAAACTAAACTTCTATACCTGATATTGGCGTGGACCTTGTTAGTGAAATGGAGTTTATAACTAAAGTTCAGGAACAGGACCACGCCTCCGTCCATACCAATCAACCACCTGCGCCTCATCCAATTCCTCCAATCAACCATCCACGCTTCATTCATCCACCCGTGTTCCTCCAATCCAATCACATGAACTCACAGTATATAAGCCTGTCTAACCACTTTCTCTCCGTTTCTCAGTTCTCACATCCCCCACCCAAACCCCGTTTTTTTTTCACCTCTTTCACGGGCAGCACGGTGGCCCAGTGGACAGCACTCGCGACCTCACAGCAAGAAGGTTCGGGTTAGACTTAGCTCAGCCCAGGCCTTTCTGTGCGGAGTTTGCATGTTCTCCCCGTGTTTGCGTGGGTTTCCCCCGGGTTCTCCGGTTTCCTCCCACCATGAAAGACATGCAAGCTAAAATCCTTATTTTTGCCAATTAATCATTGTCTTTTCCACAACAGGAACCACAAGAGGGGTTCATAAGCACGCCGCTTATCGAGACGAGCCCCCACCCTGAGTCTCAACCCCCCGGGTTCCTGCCGCTCCGGCCACCAAACCCTAAACAACCTCCTTCATCCCTCTTCCCTCGACCCCTTCATCCCTCTTCCCTCGACCCCTTCATCCCTCTTCCCTCGACCCCTTCATCCCTCTTCCCTCGATCCCGTCATCCCTCTCCCCTCGACCCCTCCACCATAAATACTTCTCAATAAACTAAACTTCTATACCTGATATTGGCGTGGACCTTGTTAGTGAAACAGCTGTTGGACACTTTGTGTGCTAACATTTATATGAGTCACAAGTACACAGAAGTGCTAATGAACAGTATAAACTACAGCTTTCAGTAACTGTTGAAACCCTGACAGCCATCTTGGATCACGAAGTCAGGGTAGTGACTTAACCACCGTAAAGGGTGGTGATGGCCCAATGGATAAGACACATGCCTTTGGTGTGAGAGACCCGGGTTCAATCCCAATGTGCCACTTAACAGAGGCGTGCAACCTCTGACATGTAAAGCAATTGTAAGTCGCTTTGGATAAAAGCGTCAGCTAAACTCGGAAATTCCGACTTCCCATGTCAAATGGATCGCACTATTAGCTCCACCACTTTTTAAGGGTAAGCAATCAACAGAAGCCACACAACCTATCTCATCTGTACATACAAGACGACTATTTGGCAGAAGTGCTAGTGGAATCAGAATCGAGTAGCCACCTGACTGGATTCAGAGACGAAGAGAGGATCTGTCATGGTGATTCTGGGATTGCTGCGATTGCACGTAGTTTGCAAATATCTCAAAACGGTTGGATGCAGACTGACAGCAAGTCTGCTGTAGGTAAGTCAGAAAGGATAAAAAAGTATAGAAAGGCTATCTGTGCATGGTTAGAGGAACAGTCGGGGCTGCCACTTAGGAGTTTGGAGAAGAAGCTAATGCTACCTTGGTAAACTTTGATTGTGTGCATTGATATAGTCACCCAAAATGAGCATATAGCTGATAAAACGGAATAGACAGTTGAGTGTGCTATGCTGGTGATGACTGAGTTCTTGAAATTGACCAAACAGAAATACAAAATAAAAATAGTGGTGGTAGTGGTACAGACATAAAACTATAAGTTTTATCAAAGAGGAATGTCTTAAGCCTACTTTTAAATTTGGAGATGGTATCTGCCTCCTGAACCCAAACTGGGACCTGACTTTATAGGAGAACTAGATAGCTGAACGCTCTGGCTCTGGAGACTCTAGAAACCACAAGTAACCCTGCATTCTAGGAGCACCGTGAAATTTTACATTTTGCTTTGTTTACTGTTTTACCTTTGTTTCCTGTACCATTATATGTCTATGTTTAAATGTGTGGTGTTTGATGCTTTATTAGTTGAAGTTCGTTAGAGGGTTTCTTATCTAACTGTTCTTGATAGGCCTTCATCTCAGGACAGTTGGTTTCGACAAGACCACTGCATGCAGTGTGTAGTCTGTATGTTTGTCTGAACCTTTGCAAAAGAGGATTCACTAAAGGAATTGCTAATACAGGTAATAAGGTACTATGATTTGAAAAATTTCACCTCGAGTGTCAAAGTCAGCTGACGCTGGGTTGCAATAGCCTATCAGTGTTGAGACCTGGCCGAATGTCAAAACGGCTCGTCACATCTGACATTGTTCTGTGTAGAGCACAGGGACACCGGGCAGAGCACTCGCTGACAAACAGCTGGTGTGCTACGAGAAGCTCTGCTTTTGAAAAGAGATGTAATTACAGCTACTTTGAAGGACTGTGGTACATAAACTGTTAATAAAGGCAGAATGTTTATACAATCTGTCTTTATTAACAGGCTATGTTGGTGGTGAACAATGGGCTTATGCTTAGGCCTTTCCTCTTTCAGACAGTCACCCAACAGGTGCTACTTCAGGTTGGTCCACACTGTCTATTGGCAGCTAGCTAATGACTAACAAAAAATGCTACATGTACCATTATCACTAAAGGGTCAGAGGCAGAGAGGATAACTAAACATTTGAGAAACAGAGCAAGAGAAAACCAGAGAGTGAGAAAAAGAAGCCATCGCTAGCAGCTAAGCTTAAGTACAGTAGCTAGCAATAGTGTGAAAATAACTGTGAGATTTAGTGAGAGTTGCTAAAAGAATGGCAAGTGCTTGAACAGAACTACAGTAAGATTAAATGTATAGCGGATAATTAGCTATAATGAAGAATCTAATACATTTCACGGTCAAATATGCCAGAGTATGTGTCATCATTGAACTGCTGAGGACGGGCTGTGGCTTTTGAAGGCAACAAGGATGTTGTTTCGGTAGAAACCATTGGAATCATATTTAGAATGATGTCCATATAACCTCTCTGTGGGAGTAAGCTCTCTGGAACGGGTGGATGTTCTCCCTTTGAGATGAAAGAGTTCAAAAGACAAATGGGAGGATTAGCTGTGGACGAGGGGGATGATGGCTGGAATGGGTTGAGAGGTAAGACGGGAATTAATCAGGAAAGAACTTGCTGCTGCAAGGCTGTGGAGGAAAGCTGAGAGCCAGCATCCTAGTGTGGAGGGTTGAAACTGACGTGAGCTTGGACTAGTAAAGACTAGGGTGCTGAAGATGGTGAAGATTCTGACATTCTGGTGCCAGCCCGGAAATAGGCTGCAGGGGGCGCTGGTACCCCGGTGCCTAAAACACCGACTGAAGCAGGCTGCTGTGGTTGCTGGAAGTTGACTTCTGGGTGAGTGCCACCATCACAGTGCCTGATGGCCCGACTGCTAATGTGGGTTGATGGAAACTTGAAAAATGATCATCCTGATTCCATCCGATTAATTTGTTGTCTGATGAGGATAGCGATGGAATCAATTCTCAAGATGAGGTAAGTGGATGGATAAAGCCACTTGTGGCTTTATCCATCCACATTCCACAATTCACATTGTGGAATGGTGGCTTAGCGTGCTGTATTTAGGTATGTACATTTTTATTGTCACAATATAACAGGTTACATAATGAAACTGAGCTTTGTGACTCCCTGCTTATACATAGCAGACAACATACTTTAATACAGAAGCAGTCATAGCAGTTAAGCAGATTATACTCTCAGTTCTGGCACCGAATACAAGAGAGAAGGACATGGGTTAGGGTGGTATTTATGGACATGCTCCTGAGAACTGCTCCAGTATATTTTGGTGAATGAAAATCTTTTGGTTGGTGTAAGGACGTAATGATCAAATCAAAATTATGCACACTTAAACCTTTCAACATTTGACATGATAATCCAACAGACAAAGGTAGACAGACTGACCTGGGAATAGTGCTCGGCTGATCATGCCTGGCATGACAATGAAGAACATGGGCAGCAGTTTGAGGTAGCCTCCCAACACACTGCCTGCTTTGGCATGAGACAAAGACTTGGCTGACAGAGACCTCTGGACTATAACCTGCACACACACACACACACACACACACAACACACACACACACACACATTTCTGTCACTGACCAAATGCAATAAGTATTGTAAGCAATATCACTATGATTATCATCATTATTACATTGCAGACTTTTGTACTTCTGTATTCATCAGAATCTCTTTTTACTTTAATGTGGCACAGAGGTAAGACCTTGCTACCCAAATATTCAGTTTCAATAATAAGCCTTACACTTTTACTTTAAATTACATAACAACAACAAATAATTTCATGAACCCTGCAGCCCTTCCCAGTGCACAACAATCTTTTCTCAGAGAAAACTTATTGCTGTCTGGGATGTGGAGAGTTTCAAATATGAATACAGCAGGTCAAATATACTGTCAAGAGCTGATAATGATTGAATTTGAAATTGAATACACATGAGCAAACATGAACAATCGTATCTATAATGATTCAGAGGTCATATTAACAGGGTCTTCCTGCCGTTAAGGCTTATGGGGTGATGCCCCAAACATGCTGTGCAATAACTGTCTAATCACTGTGGAGAGCATCATAACCAACCAAATTACTTTCCCCGAATCTAATGCTTAAAGTTCCCCAGTAGACTAATCTTTGGGTGTTGTTTATTTATTGTATGCAACTCACGTCATGGTGCTGCTCAAGGTTTCTGTCTCTTAAAAGGAAGTTTTTCCTTGCTTGTGTCACCAAATGCTTGCTCATGGTTGGAATTGTAGTGGAATTGTCTTTGTAAATAGTAACACAGATTACGGTCAGGACCTGTTCTTTAAGAAAAGCACGTGTCATGATCCTGTCTGTTTGGCATGTTGGGGAGTCTGGGTTTTAGTTCTTTAGTCTTAGATCTTGTTTATATTATTTTGGTTTAGCCTCCTGCACTCAGCATTCTGGTTCTGTGTTCTCCTTTGGGTTCTTGTACTCTTGTTACATGTGTGTGTTCTGTCTTGTTGGTTTTTCATTCTGCCCCATGTCTGCTTGTCTTGTCAGTCTCTCTGTTTTCCCTCTGCTCTCTCTCTCTCCCTGCCTGTGCCTCGTTTGCCCTGATCACTGCCACCTGTAAGTGTGCTTGCTTTTGTTTGCCTTTTGTTTTTTGTTTCAATAAAGTATTTAATTGCACCAGTCGGCCTTCGGGTGTTCTGCATTTGGGTCCTCAACCTGCTCAACCCTGCACTGCACCACACACACCAATGAGTGTGACACTATGAGATAACTGTTCTTGTGAATTGGCGCTATATAAATAAAACTGAATTGAATTGTACTGACAATTGTACTGGCAATGATTTTAAGGCTCCTACTAACAGTGTGGTGGACACAGAGGCTGTGAAGTCCTATATCAGCTTCTGTGTGGACAGCTGTATACTGTCACGTACCAGGGTGAGTTATAACAACAACAAACCCTGCCCTAGAGTCTAGGGACAGAAAAAGGTCCACAGTCCAGGGTGGAAAAAACAGAGTCCACAGTTGGCAAGAGAAAGAAATCGCAGGGATCCACAGGACAGAGATCAGGGCAGAAAAGAGGGGAACAGGGGACCACAGGAGGGGGACCTGAAGGCAGGGCATAGAGGGACCCTATGGAGGCCAAGCAAGAGGTCAACAGCGAGGACTGAGGACTGGAGACCAACAGCGAAGGCAGAACCCCTCTGGAGGCCGGGCAGGGATTAAGTCCAGCAGTGGTGCTGTAGGGCTGGGCCATAGAGACTCTGGGGCAAGGGGTTGAGGCTGCTGCTGACTTCCGCAGCCAAGATGGCAATGTCTCCACATAGGAGTGGTGGATCACTGTGGAGCTGGCCAGGCAGGAAACAGGCAGGTGGCTAGCCGCTGGAGCAATAGCAGGCCAGGCAGTTGGTTTGTGGCATGGAAGCTTGCAAACTGGGAGGAACAGGCTGGGGTTTGTTGGAAACTTGTGAACCAAGATGGTATAAAGTCTCTTAACCAAGGCACTTCAGACAGTTTCTTGCAGGCTAATGACAGAACAGCCTCTTTAAGACACTCATTCCTCTCTTCCCACATGGCCTTTAGCTCTTCGTCTTCTTCTTCTTCTTCTTTGGGTTTTAATGGCAGCTGGCATCCACTGAGTTGCATTACTGACACCTTCAGGCTTTATTTACTCTTTGTTTTCATTCATACTAAATCCGCATATCTAATCCAGTCGCCCTCAGAAAACCAAATATCCATTTCCTACCCTCCACGCTTTCTCCATACTCCAATAAACTTTTTACTATATTATCTACCCGTCCTATTTTTTTAACTGTGTTATCATTTCTTGTCTTTCCTCAGTAAATTTTCTGCATGTTGTAAGTATATGTTTTACTCAAGCGGCAACCTCCGGCTCTCACTTCCGATGCAACCAGGAAGTAACTGAAAACTGCAGTTCATCGAGTGGCCACTTGAGGCTGGCTGCAGAAGGGAGTCAATCTCCATTGATCCCCATGTTAAAATGCCCAACTTTACAGCAGAATAAAACATGTTTACAGCCTGGTTCAAAAATTGGTTTTAGTGCATATCGCAAATTTTGCCCTTCGTGACAACTGTGAGGGGGGTGAATTTTTTTATAACTCACCTGCTTAAATTATATTAAGCCTTAAAGTTCTGCATTATTAGGGGCGTGGTCGCTTTGATTGACAGGCACCATTACCCTCTGCCACTCCTAGCAATGCGTCCGCCGTCTGTTAGCCTCACTCAGCTACACGGAGCTCTGAGGCTCAGCCTGTCGGAGGCTTTTGGACATTTCTACATGCAGATACCGGATGATTAATGGCAGGCTGTGCAGTTCATTGGAGAGAGAACCTCCAGGAACTCCTCCGTGTTGTACTTGGTGAGTGAAATTTTTTTATCAATGTATTTTATGTATGTGTTAACATTTAACAGGTATCGCTCGGCACATCGCTTGTTAGCTTAACGTTAGCTCGTTACGCTAATTAGCCAGATACAAGCAGCCCCAAGCTGCTAAGTTAGTGTAAGTAAGTTAGTTAGTGTGCTCTGACCGCAGCTTTTAATGAGTCAAAGATAAGTCAGCAAGAAGAAGCCAAAATGTAACGTTATTAGATTAATCTTAGTGTTAGACATTAGTGTGATAATGCTTTGAAGAAAAGGCGTCTGTATGAAGTTGTAAGTAAAAGGCTCAGCGCTCAGTTAGCTGACGTTATGCTAACGGTAACTTTTACTAACGGGCGATGTGAGATTTAGCCACGTCCTGTAACGGAATCACTGTTCAGTTAGGTGCTAGCCAGGTACTATTATAAGTGGCTGCTTCTGATACCAATGGACAATGAACCCAAAGGGTTTAAGGGCAGAGAGCCGAGGGGGCAGCGGCTGCCTGAAACTGTCACACCGAGGAGCACCGATGCCGCTATGTGAGCTATAACGTTAGCTGTTTCTCCCGAGGGGAGCCGTGCACCTCCGAGTGTAACGTTACCGTTACGACACCGTTATACTATTCTATGTGGGGTTTATCAGTGGGGATGATTGATTGATTCAAAGTTCATATTAAAGACTGTTTAGTCATCAATAAGTTTCTACACTCAGTAGATGTAACGTTAGCATTCATTGAGATTCAGCAAATAATCTGAGGTGAAAACTTAGTTTGATCAGCGACGTTTCTGAAGAGTTTAAGAGGTGGATGCATAATTTGACTGAACAGCTGTTGTAGGCTACATGCAGAGATTTGCATCCACCTTTTTGTCAGCATATAATGTGCGTTCTGCCTGCAGACAGGTAGCTGGGCTGTGACTAGGGCGATGGTTTAGTTAAGGCCAGAAATTAGGTGTGTGAGAGCCGCCTCTGAGTTTGTTTGGTGGACTAGAATTTGCCAAAAAAGGTTGTACAGTTCAATAAAAAATAAGATCCTTATAATAAGCGTTAAAAAAAGATCTGACTTGAGTATTTATTATTGCACAGTGTCCAACAGCAACCCGTTTATTCCACAAATTAGTAAACAGTTTATTTCACATTGCCACCCCTAATTACTGTCACATGCCAGAGAGGTTATCATGCTGAGGCGATCTCAGAGCTCAGTAGATTTAAGGCTCTTTTGGAAGAAGCTGCTTAACTGTCTACCCATTGTTGTCTTTGCAGGTGCCAGAGGAGCTGAGTGCAGAACCCTCCAGATGTGATTAGCTGTGTCCAGCTCATCAGGAGAGAACAGCTCCAGCTTCCAGCTCTTCAACTCAGGCTTTTCTTTTTACTCAACACCTGAACACTACTGACGTAAAATTATGACACTGGGTCCTTATCAACAGATTCTATCATTATAATAACTCAACACATTTCAAGTCATACAAAACTACTTTTACATTTGTAACCTTTCAATATTGATGTTTTCATTAATGCGAGACAAGAGTTTAATTTATTAATCTATTGCTTTTGTATTAGGAACACTTTGTTTTAAAGTGTATCAAACTAATTATACATAATAAAATCATTCTTCATTCATTATCAGTTTCATATTTTAATTTTAAATAGTGTGATCTAAACTTAAAAATATATTCTAGTTAACAGCTGTAAAGGAAAAAATATTAAGATGTTATTTATAGGTTAATATTTTTTTTGTTAGTAAAAAGTAAAACACTAAAGATTGGTGTGTATATGGTTTTATTTTGACATTTCTTTAAGAGACAAACGTGACAACGACTGAGAAGTTACTCAGTAGTGAAAAACAAAGAATTATCTGCACACTGAGTAGTTTTGAAGCCCTGTAGGTGTCATTTATTGCGACCTGAGAAGGTTTTGTGTGGTTTACATTGTATAGACTCACCTGTTTACTACATATGCATTTGGTCAGCTCAGAGTGCTTATATATAGAATTTATTACAAGTGAACCATAAACTGTATATTTTTTAAATTGATCTATGATACAAATATGGACAATATTAAAAAGTCAGAGTAAACAGAAGGAGAGAAGGCCTTTCCACATCTGTCCACCCCATCAGCACAATGAGGACTCCCAGGTCTCTGCAGCTCTCTGGGCGCCAGGTGGGACATCTGATCCATAGTGTGATTCTGGGAGAAACAAGGGAGACTTTAAATGTTTTTGTGTTGTCCTTTTAAGACAGACAATTTTATATTTGCTATAAAAATGTCCAGTAGCCAAGACTAGCAACGTTATTTAGACTCAGTTTAAGCTTTGAGTAGCAGATGTGGAAGCATCAGAACCGCAACAAGAATCTTGTGAGAAATATAAAAAGTACCTTTCTCTCTCTCGTGTCCTATTCCAGACAGTAATCCCACACAAGTTGACACAACCCTGCCGACAGCAGCAACTTTACTCAAAATAGCGGTGTGGGGAATTTACTAACGTGATAGCAGCCATAGCTAACGTTCTACAAGTTATACAGCGTCCATCATGTAACTAAGGACGCTACCGCTAGCTTATTACGTTTATTACAAGTAACAACTGAGGTAACCGCTTCCTAACCAACGGTATATAAAAGGGTTAATTGATTTAATTGTTCGTTTGAGATGTAACGTTCAGTAAACTTAAGGTAACGTTAAGTAATAACTGATTCATAGTTAACTGTTCTAACGTAATGTTAGTGTTGCAAAATAACGTTATCACATTTATATATTAAAAAGCATTTAAAAGCTTATGAAGTATAATGTCAATAATGATATGTGATGTATTTTATTATTTTCCGGTGTCTTACCTTGACTGTAGTTGGTCATGTCCGTAAACTGGTAACGACATCGACCGCACAGCTTCCAACCTCCACCGTACAGCACCGCCGAGTAGCATGTAGCATTAGCTCCTTAGCCTGAGCTAACTCGGTCACGTCGAAGCTAGGCGGAGTGGTTTCAGCAAAACGTCACCTCAGCTCCACCTACGACCCGCCTCTTTGCCCATTTTTGGTTATCCGGGGGTGACGCGCGGTGACGCGCTGCCAAGATGGCGGCGGCCAGCACCGCCACTTTTGAGCTTCAAAACGGCTCTTCAGAAACCAATGGGTGACGTCACGGACGCTTGTCCATTTTTATATACAGTCTATGGTTTTACTGTTTCAGCCTCCTGACATTGTTCACACATTCCTGTAGGGTGTTTTCCTGTAATTAATAGTGTGCTGTTAAGATTGCTACGCCCAATTGTCAGCCTGCTTATTATCACCGTTTCTTTCCTCTTTGTTCCCCTATTTCTTGATATACCTAATTTGCTTTGGATTTCATGTAAATTTCTCCCTTTTACTGCATAATCCCAGCTCTGTTGCCATTGTTGATTTATACTTCTCCACATTATGCCTTTCCCCTCTGATTTGGATAATTTAATGTTGACTTCAACATCTCCTTTTTTAACTGCTTCTTTTTGCCAACTTATCTGCTTTCTCATTTCCCTGAATTCCCAAGTGTGCAGGGACCCACAGAAATATGACATGTTTCCCTTGCCTAGCTATTCTTGCATTCATAAATAAGACTTCATACAGCAAGTCCAGGTGACTTCTAGTTGTACATGTCTTCATACCTATAAGAGCCGACACAGAGTCACTACATATTAATATTTCCTTATCCCTATTTTGTTCTGTCCATTCCAAACACACTCAGACAATCTGATGTTCTTTTGCTTGGCCTTCACCTCTACTACAGGTGCTGGTCATATAATTAGAATATCATCAAAAAGTTGATTTATTTCAGTAATTCCATTCAAAGAGTGAAATTTGGATATTCATTCATTACACACAGACTGATATATTTAAAATGTTTATTTCATTTAATTGTAATGATTAAAACTGACAACTAATGAAAATCCCAAATTCAGTATCTCCAAAAATTTGAATATTACTTAAGACCAATATAAAAACGGATTTTGTTGGCCAACTGAATAGTATGAACATGAAAAGTATGAGCATGTACAGCACTCAATACCTAGTTGGGGCTCTTTTTGCCTGAATTACTGGCATGGAGTCGATCAGTCTGTGGCACTGCTCAGGTGTTATGAGAGCCCAGGTTGCTCTGATTGTGGCCTTCAGCTCTTCTGCATTGTTGGGTCTGGCGTATCACATCTTCCTCTTCACAATACCCCATAGATTTTCTATAGGGTTAGGTCAGGTGAGTTTGCTGGCCAATTAAGAACAGGGACAGGTAACCGGGTGCGGGTAGCTTTGGCACCGTGTGCAGGTGCCAAGACCTGGAAAATGACATCTGCATCTCTATGAAGTTGGTCAGCAGCAGGAAGCATGAAGTGCTCTAAAATCTGGTAGCTGCGTTGACCTTGGATGTCAGAAAACACAGTGGACCAACACCAGCAGATGACATGGCACCCCAAACCATCACTGACTGTGGAAACTTTACTCTGGACTTCAAGCAACGTGGATTCTGGGCCTCTCCTCTCTTCCTCCAGACTCTGGGACCTTGATTTCCAAAGGCAAATGCAAAATTTACTTTCATCAGAGAACATAACTTTGGACCATTCAGCAGCAGTCCAGTCCTTTTTGTCTTTAGCCCAGGCGAGACACTTCTGACGCTGTGTCTTGGCTTGATACAAGGAATGTGACAGCTGAAACCCAGGTCTTGCATACATCTGTGCGTGGTGGTTCTTGAAGCACTGCAGCTGCAGCCCAATCTTTGTGAATCCCCCCCACAGTTTTGAATGGGTTTTGTTTCACAATGCCTCTCCAGGATGCGGTTATCCCTATTGCTTGTACACTTTTTTCTACCACATCTTTTCCTTCCCTTCGCATCTCTTTTAATGTGCTTGGACACAGAGCTTTGTGTCTCTTTAGCAATTACCTTTTGTGTCTTGCCCTCCTTGTGCAAGGTGTCAATGGACGTCTTTTGGACAGCTGTCAAGTCAGCAGTCTTCCCCATGATTGTGTAGCCTACAGAGCTAGACTGAGAGACAATTTAAAGGCTTTCGAAGGTGTTTTGAGTTAATTAGCTGATTAGAGTATGGCACCAGGTGTCTTCAATATTGAACCTTTTCACAATATCCTAATTTTCAGAGATACTGATTTTGGGGTTTTCATTAGTCGTCAGTTATAATCATCAAAATTAAAAGGAATGAATACTTGAAATATAACAGTCTGTGTGGAACGATTGTATACATTATACAAGTTTCACTTTTTGAATGGAATTACTGACATTACTCAACTTTTTGATGATATTCAAATTATATGACCATCACCTGTATATTCCGTTGTTTGTTTCTTGTGAAATCACTTACCTTGTCTCCCTGTGCCCAGGATCAGTGGCTGCCTGGACGATCTGCCATCTTTCACGCTCAGCTCACTGCCTGCCTGAAAATTCTGCCACTACCTCACTCAGCTTACTGCCCACTTGCTGGTCTCCATTCCCTGGTCTGCCCTCTGCTCAACTCTCACGCGTTTCAATAAACTTTAAATTCCTGGATTTGAACCTGACTTGAGTCTACTTTGAGTCCATTCACCTAGTCTGCCATAACAGGGGAATGAAATACCTTGGCATTAAACTCTTGGAAGATTTAGACGAATAATAAATCATCAGAGCGCTTTAACCTTGTGGGAAAATACTTGCTAATAAGAAGTTCTATTATCTTAAAGCCATATAATATCACTGATAAAACTGTCACAAATTATATGAAACTACCTCGTGGAAAACGTAAACCCTCACATTTTATTAAACGGCTAATTCTTCTCTAAGCAATGACTAGCAGAGGGATTTCTGTGGGGAGACTGAATGTGATAAATGGGCAACAATAAAAGGCCACTAAAAAATATGCATTGTCACCGTATGAGGGGGGGGGGGGTCCAGAAACCAGTCAGTATCTGGTGTGACCACCATTTTCCTCACACAGTGCAACACATCTCCTTCGCATAGAGCTGATGAGGTTTTTTGATCAGACAATCTTGGAGGAGAAGATGCTGGATGTGGAGGTCCTGGGCTGATGTGGTTACACATGGTCTGCGGTTGTGAGGTCGGTTGGATGTACTGCCAAATTCTCTGAAGTGCCTTGAGAGACAGCTTATGGTAGAGAAATGAACATTCAATTCACGGGCAACAGCTCTGGTGGACATTCCTGCAGTCAGCATGGCAATTGCACGCTCCCTTAAAACTTGCAACGTCTGTGGCACTGTTCTGTGTGATGGAACTGCACATTTTTTCCTACACATAAAATTACTCAAGGAAGATCTGGTATATTCTTAAGGACCGTAAATTGAAACAGTGCAGAGCGTATAATGTAGATTCACTAGTGGGAGAGCTGTGTAAAGCTCTCCCACTTTTGTTCTCTTCACTCTTTATTATTATTATATATACCCCCTGTTTTTTGGCATCTAACTAGTGCTGAACCGTTCGTCCTAGAAACTTCGTTCCAATTTCGAATTGTGCATGTTCTTCGTGGGAGGGGTGCTATTACCTTTGTGCCAGATATATGTTATGCTTGATTTTATATGAATATTTTTATAATCAAAAAATGAATGGGTTCCTATGGGAGCAAAGTTCTTCACCTTCCCAACTTTAAGAGCTTAGTGCTCCGGCATACGTGCAGCTAGAAACTCAGTCAAAGCTGTAAATTGTAAAAAACATGTTGATCTTTCAAAGTTGTGTTTGGTGTTTGCTAAAAAAATGTTTAGTTTAGGAGCTATGTCCTTCCAAAGTGAAGGGTTTAACAGCTTTTAGCAGACGTTAGAGTGTGTCATGTGACCATGTTAGAGGGGAGAGAGGAGGATTTTTCAGACCAGATTTTTTTTTTAAAACTGCTGCTACTCGTGCATATTTATCTCTACAAGCACAAAAAAGGCACCAAAATGATGCCACATGCCTTTTCTCCCTCAAAATGTCAAAATCCTGCTCAGTGGACGTTTAGTTTTTTATCTCTGAAGCTTAATTGATTGGAAAGTCTCAGTCCTGTCTCATTGACTCCCTGTTGTAGCTGCAGGCTGAGTTCTCCCCCTGTCACTAATTCTTTAACTTGCTGTATCTTCCTCCCTGTTTGGAGTTTGGACACAAGAAGTACATTTTTGTGCTCAGCTACTCAAGCCCTAACTAAAAAGTGCAAAATATTAGCTGTAAAGCTTTTAGTATTAAGCAAACACAATTTTGTATCAACAACACATCAAATAGTTTCTTGACAACCAGGCTGGCTGGTGGTGCAGTTAGTTAGTGATCAGTTTGTAGAGCTGAACCTTCACTCCAATCGTGGGTTCGAATCCTGCAGCTGGCACAAGTGTTCCCTGGTTTCAGCTTTCAACACCTGTAGCCTATAGTGTTTGAACTTAATGATAAACTAAATATGGTGATTTATATCTCTGAATGTTTTTTTATCTCAAAATGTTAGCTGTAAAGCTTTTAGTATTAAGCAAACACACTTTTGTATCAACAACAGATCAAATTGTTTCATGACATCCAGGCTGGCTGGTGGTGCAGTTAGTTAGTGATCAGTCTGTGGAGCTGAACCTTCACTCCAATCGTGGGTTCGAATCCTGCAATATGGTGACCACACACATACTGCCGCAGCGGTAGCAATCGCAAAAAAAAGCTCACAGCTCTCCCACGCTTTTTCTTAAAGAAATGCACATTCTAGTTAAATTTAAAATGGCCTACTCATGGCCCCAAGAGGTTTTTCCTATGTCCTGAGATCCTACATGTGCCAAAAAAAATATCTTGCATCAATGTGCAACAACTTCCCATTTCATTGCGAATCATTGATTTTCAACGCCATGCCATGGATTCTCATTTTTTTTAAAAACCTTTTTATTTATTCAGGGGAGCTTCACTGAAAGGAAGCCTCTCTTTTGCAGGAAGACCGTGATCACATTCACACAGTGGAAGCTACAACCACAGACTGCTCTGCTGGCCACTAAGGAGCTCCACTAGAGCTGTTGGGTTTATGGGCCTTGCTCAAGTGCACCTCAGTGGTGGTAAATGAGGGAGGGCAAGCACTGCTTGGTTTTTGAACATGTTTAGGCCGAAAAAAATGTGCTTCATTCACAGAAAGAAAGATCCAGTGCAGATGCAACAGAGCAACAAAAATCCCAATCTGTCTTGAGACCCAAACATAGCACAGGATTCAGAATACAGGATTCCTATTTACTCTCCATTCTCATCCTCCTGGACTCCACAATAGCCTTTGACACTGTATTACATCCCCCCTTCATTGATAAGCTTGCAAGTATTGGAATTAAGGGCACTGTTTATCAGTGTCTTGCCTCCTACTAAGACAAGACACACTTTGTTAAAATACAAACAACATTTACCTTTGACCTCTTGCAACATCTTCCGGCACTATGACATCCATTGAAAAATTGTCTTGGGCTGAACAATTAATTGTTTTCAAATAGCTAATCGTGAAGACGATGATCAAAAATGTAGGTTAACTATACAGCACATCTGACCCGATTTAAACAGTCATGCAGTTACTAATATTACTGTATATTATATATATAACTAATTGAATAAGAGATATGGATAGTGTCTAACTAATCAACCACGTCTAACTAATCAACTGGCTCATCATCTCCTCCCTTCTTGCTCTCTTTTCTGTCTCTGGTGTCTGCCCTCAGACAGGCTTATATTAGTTAATACCAGTCCTCTTGAAGCTTGGCAACCAATGAAAATAACTGCATGTAGTAGTGTAGGAGATAAAGTGAGCCTCACTGACCATGGCAGAGTCACACTTAGACACGTTAAAAATTTAATTTGATCAAACGTGTTTTTTTGCGGCTTACAGTTTTTTGAAACCCTATGTAGACCAAATGTAGGGGCAGCTGTCGATCAGGAGGTAGAGCAGGTTGTCGGCGGCTCAATCCTCGGCTCCTCTAGTTGCCCAAGTGTCCTTGGGCAAGATACTTAACCATGAACTGTCCCTGGTGGCTGTTCCACCAGTGCATGAATGTGTGTGAATGGGTAAATGTGATGTAGTGTATTAGTGCTTTGATTAGTCGGAAGATGAGAAAGGCACGATACAAATACAGAGCATGTAATAGTGTTAGTCACCTGATCTGTGCACCAGACCCATGTGGCCAGGACAGTGAGCCCAAACACCAGGCCGGGCCATGGTAAATCCCTAGACAAGGGGTCTCTAAACAAGTGGAAGGCATCATTACGAGGTAGGTGGCAGGTGGTGTTGGGGACTGTCACCAAGGGAACAGCTGACATATAGCGGTCCACAAGGCCCTCATACCAGCCAACTTTGGAGAATGCTGGAAAATATACAAACAGACAAACACATTTTACTGTGACACAGTACTGACTCAATTAATAGTTATTTTCTGTGAGATATTTGATATGAAAATGTTCATTCAACAGTATCTACTATTATTTAATATCAGTAATCATAGGCCAATTTGTAGTTTTAATTTGTAAATAAAAGTCCACACAGAGGACTGAAAATCCTTCAGTAGGCTGTTTCTGTTTCCTCAAAGTCTGTCTCTGGCATGTTGGAACCTTTATAGGGTGTGTGTGTGTGTGTGTGTGTGTGTGTGTGTGTGTGTCCTACCTATGAACATTAGTGCAAAGGCTCCCCCAACCATGATGAAAGTCTGAAATGCATCAGTGTAGATCACTGCTGCCAAACCACCTACACACATGCGCGAGCACACACACACACACACGCATTTATGTTGTTTTGCACATTGTGTGTGAGTATTAGGACAATCATTTTATAATTGGGCTATATGAAGCAGCATTCAACAAATAACTGAGGTTCGTGTCATCAGACAGTTTGTTTAGAGAGCACACAAGTAAGAGGCAAACAAAACCTTGTTGTAATTGTTGACTTAAATAAATTACTGGCTTTTGACAAAAAAATCAACTTACTAGATTTTTCTGGCGCTTTCAACTACATCTTACAGTCTTCTTAAGATTCATTAAATGGATCAGAGCAATCTTTTTATCCATTAGATGGGGGTGAGAACATAAGACATAATATTTATGTCAATTGTTATGTTTGGTTAGCTCAGCTGGTAAAGCCAAAATACTTGACTAATATTTTCAATCCCATGTCTAGAGAAGTGTTTATAATTAGGATGTGATTGTCTCACATGCTCACAATAAAACATGTGCTGCAGTGCGTGTGTTCCAGCGTTTGATGAATCATCAATAACTCCTCAACCATTTGGCCTATTTGCATAATTCTGGTCTCTTTTGAAAAGTCAAAAGCTTAGGAATATAAATCTATTGTGTATATATATATATATTTTACTTTTACTGACTACATGGACATGCAATAAAGAAAAAATCTATTTTGATCCTCGCCTGGAAAAAAAAGCTATATTTTAATGCAATAAACCAGTGGTTCTCAACCTTTTCCAGATCCCATAACGCCCCCCCGCCCCCAACCAAAAAAGATGTTGACTACTTGCCCTGAATATATTTTGATTTTTTTATTGTAACTATTGTTATTAAAAACATGGAAAAGGTAACAAAAAATCAGGTGAAAAGTAATTATATTTAACTAATAGGTGAATGTTCCTCCCAGAAGCTGTGTATGAAGCAAAATACTGTTTTCTTGGATGGGGCACTTAATATGTGGGGGGTATGGGGGTCCTCCCCCAGAAGATTTTGAGCATTAAAGACTGAATTTCCTGCATTCTGGTGAAGATTTCTCCCCTTTTCTGCACCAATTTAGGGTGGAAATGTCAAAAACTTCAGGTGACAATTCAAAATATATAATTATAATAGAATACAATGTAGTGAGGCTCTCAGCATTTTTCTTGCTTTTAAATATTTTTCTCCTGTAGGTCAACTTATTTAATATCATCCCTGCTGAGTCAACACACATGATTAAGTCTTACCTCCTCTTTTGTGGGGAAGTAACTTATTTGAATGTGTTTATGGCCCCTTTTCATCTCAGTGATAAATGAATCCGTTTTAATTCAGTAACTGACCGGACTTTAGCTCCTGTCAGTGTTTCCCACAGAATGACAGTGTAACTGTGCTGCAGCTGTACAGCTAACCTCGAAAACCCAGCTGTATTTTAACATTAACTTAGCTCTCTTCATTAGCTAGGCTCCTTACATGCTTACTAATAACTTCTATTAGCTGAGTCTCCCACCTGCGTTCACGAGGGAGAGAGAGAGAGAGAGAGAGAGAGAGAGAGGGACGAGCGAGAGGATGAGCTCCGCGGCAAATTTGCGCTGCCTGCAGCTCTGCAGTCAAATAGGATTTTAAATAGGCCTAGTAAATAAAATAAAATAAAAAAAAAAATATGTCGCGGTCAGCGTTTATATTGTGACGGGCCGCCACAAATAAATGAACGTATGGGAAATACTGTAACTTATCTGCTCATGTTCAGAACTTTCTGTACATTCAGAATTTCTGACACAGATCTGTGTTCTATGACATGTAAAGAAAAAAAGAGGTTATAGGAGACTAACGTCATTAGCTTATTTAAAGAGAATTCATAATATTTTACTGCATTATGTTACTGATTCGCTTCCACTCGCCGTCTGACAGACAAAACTGAATGAAAACGAAACTAACCGACAACACCTGTGATCACACAGGAAGCTCACGATTAATTCCACACAACTTAACTTCAGCACCTCTGATAAAGTGCTGCTAACAGTCCCCAATAGAGCGAGACAGGGCTTCAGTTTTTAACGTTACATTTTTATAGCCGACTGAAGCTACCTATATGTCCGCTTTGGCACAAACTGTCTGCAACTCACAGCGTGAGGAGGGTCGACGTCACTCGCTGGTGTCGCAGCAAAGATGCTTTCAGGGTGAGTCCGACAGCGGAATATCCCTCTTGTAAATGTGTAACAACTGCGATAACAAGGCGTTCGCGGTGTATTCGTCAAACAAATAAACACTTTTGCAGCTAGAAAGAGAGCGTCAGTTTTCTAGAGTTTACACAGTAAACGCAATGTGGGTAAAATTTTAGAGATGATACTCTGACTTCCCGTTCCCCTGAAGGCAGCATGAAGCTGCACCACAAGTTGCTGATGGAGAAAAAATGCACAGTCTCGTCCAGTCGCAGTGGACTAACTGGGAGGTTTTAATGTTGCAGACCACAGTTTTTTGCAAGTAATTCAAAGTTTAAACTCGTATTGTTGTAAATCTTAAGTGTAAACTCACCTTAGAATTTCCATCCAACAAACGCCCCCCAAAAGCAGCTCAGTGCCCCCCTTTCTAAAATATTGCTTTCAGCGCCCCCCATCGTCCTTGGAATGCCCCCTTGGGGGCAGTACCGCCCCCGTTGAGAAACACTGCAATAAACCATCAAAACCATCCTGAGCAAGCTTTTAATGCAACTGGATATCTTCTAATACACATAGAATGCAATTGTAACTGTAAATCACATGAAAATAAACTAAACTACAACACTTATCATACAACATTATCAAATATGCCAGGCGAATTTCCAGATTTTGGCTATATTTATTGTTAAAATGTTGACTTTTATTGATAATATCTTTAAAACACTTTTTCTGTCCATACAACCAAGATCCAAAAGAAAAAACCCTGAAATATTGATAAAAACAGGAGTATTCATCAACATTCCTGTCACTAAAAGCACTCCCAGGCTTTATCCCACAGTAATGGGGGTGGTATCAATCGATCTTGAGCAGACCTTTCATTTGATACCCTGTATGTCTATATATCTCCAACGGATCGGCCACAAAATGCCAAAAAACACCCTGTGTTCTCAAGCGTTATGTTTCCTCTCTGCAGGAAAAGACGAGAGCAGGCCGGCAGCATGCCGTTATTGCGCAATAATCAAGATGGCGCCCGAGTAGACCCGAAGCAACAACTTTGGTGCATTTCGGAGTTAAAATGGCGGAAAATTTTTTTTTAGGATCACTAGTTTTTCCCTGAGCACCATCGCCCCCGGTACCGGGGGCACCTGTTTTCAACAGGATAAACCATTGCTGCAAAAAAAAAATTCTCAAAAACATTCAGGCAAAACAACTAAAGAGGAAGTTTTGTAAGTATTGCTTTCGTAACAGATGTATTTCTGCACCGCTGTCAAAGAATTTACTTATTTTAATTTTTTGCCGCTATTAAAGTATAATGAACTGTGGTGCATTAACAGTGACAACGTTACACAGTCTTGGCTTACAGAGTAGACAGGTGGTTGCAACTTGCAACCTCACTGCTAGATGCCACTAAATCTTGCACACTTAACTTTTAAACACTAACAGTGGTGATGTTGTGCTGTGGTGTGTGTGACATTGCAGAAAACAATCCTGACTGAGTTTGTAATATGAGCAAGCTTGAAGTGAGTCAAGAGTGTCTGAAAATGTGGATCACTTTTTCATTCTGGACAGACTTCAATATTCAGAGACCTGGAGAGATGGCAGCTGCAACTATACCACCTAAGCATACTGAAAAAGTGAGTGGACAAGGTCCATAAAAATATTAGGTCCATAAAAACGTTATCTCCACTGTACTAATGTACATATTCATACATACATATTTGTGTAAAGATGACAGTTATTTATATTGTTGTCTACAAATTATATTTTTTATAACTTGAACTTCTGTATTTTGATAAAGTTGGGAAAGCACTTCATAGGAGAAGGAAAGGGGAGGAAATGAAACTGCATGCTTGATGCTTTTCATGAAAAATACATTTATTATAACTGATAAAACATTTTCAGGTTTTATTTAAAAAAAAAACACAAAAAATAAAAGCGCAAAATAAAACATACAACATAAAGCACAGTGACAAAAAGGGAAAACAATTATGTATACATAAAAAGGGGGCGGTGATGGCCCAATGGATAAGACACATGCCTTTGATGTGAGAGATCCCGGTTCAGTCCCCCACTGTGACCCATCCACCGTTGTGTCCCTGAGCAAGACACTTAACCCCTAGTTGCTCCAGAGGCATGCGACCTCTGAAATGTATAGCAATTGAAAGTTGCTTTGGATAAAAACGTCAGCTAAATGAATAAATGTAAATGTAATAGATATACATTAAATCATATACAATATTAGTTATATTGTACAATATAAGTTTTGTAAACTGGTGCAACTGGCAGCAAACTGTACTCTAAATTACTACAAGGAACTAGTATCCATCTTAATAAAGATAAATGCACACACTACATTCACATATGCACACACAGGATTCATATATGCACACACGTGATTCATAAATACACACACAAAATTCACAAATGCACACACAAAATTTAAAAAAGCACAGAAGATTGACAAATGCACACACAATTTACAAATGCACACAAGATTCAGAAATGCACAGGACAAGAGTCAGAAACGTATTTCTGATGCACACACAAATATATCTTGATTTACAAACTGCTTGTGGTCCGTGAATTTCACTGCATTTGTGTGTGAATTTTGAGACTCCCCCGACTTGGCTCCACACACAAATGCATTTTTTTATACAGGGAATGATCTGCAACCAATCAGATCTCTCCCTTGTTTCAGCCAATCACAAGAACGCACCCGACGTAGAGGATGATTTATGCATAAGCCAATCACATGAAAGCATTCACACAGCGCTATTTCCATGTGGTGCGGGCCGTCTCTGTCCATTTATGAAATTTCCTCACAACTAAATATTCCACGGTCAGTGGTATTCTAAAAAAGTTGAAGCGATTGGGAACAACAGAAACACAGCCACAAAGTGGTAGGCCACATAAAATCACAGAGTAGGGTCGCATGCTGAGACACACAGTACGCACAAGTCGCCAACTTTCTGCAGACTCAATAGCTACAGACCTCTAAACACCGTGTGGCCTTCGGAGTAGCTCAGGAACAGTGTGTAGAGAGCTTCATGGAATGGGTTTCCATGGCCGAGCAGCTGCATCCAAGCCTTACATCACCAAGTGCAATGCAAAGTGTCACCACCGGACACTAGAGCAGGGGAGACGTATTCTCTGGAGTGATGAATCAAGCTTCTCTGGTAATCTGATGGATGAGTCTGGGTTTGGCAGTGGCAGAGGAACGGAACTTGCCTGACTGTATTGTGCCAAGTGTAAATTTTGGTGGAAGGGTGTTATGATGTTGTTTTTCAGGGGTTGGGCTTGGCTGCTTTAGTTCCAGTGAAAGGGACTGTTCATGTTTCATCAAACCAAGACATTTTGGACAAATTCACGCTCCCAACTTTGTGGAAACAGTTTGGGAAATGGCCCGTTCTTGTTCCAACATGACTGTGCACCAGTGCACAAAGCAAGGTCCATAAAGACATGGATGAGCGAGCTTGGTGTAGAGAACTTGACTGGATTTTGCACTGAATTTTGACCCAAACCATATAGTACACCTTTGGGATGAATTAGAGCAGAGACTGTGAGCCAGGCCTTCTCATCCAACATCTATACCTGACCTCACAAATGAGCTGCTAGAAGAATGGTCAAAAATTCGCATGAACACACTTCTAAACCTTGTGGAGAGCCTTCAGTTGAAGAGTTGAAGCTGTTATAGCTGCCAAGGGTGAGCAAACTCCTTATTAAACCCTGCAGATTAAGAATAGGATGTCATTAACCTTCATGTGGAAGTAAAGGCAGGTGTCCTATAAATTTTGACAATATAGTGTATATTGCACGGAAGACATGGTAGAAAATAAAAATGTATGAATTTGAATTTTTTCTTCTTGCGCTAAGGCAGATATCACCACTTCAGTAGCACTTAGCAACTAGCAAACTTCCCAGTGTTATTCCTATGTACATAACATTCTCAAGCTTTTTACAGAGCTTGTTCATCATGCATAGCTTGATTTATATAACAATATCATTTAATTCCTAAAAATATAGCAAAATTAGATTTTTATATGGTTGATTTTAATTTCTGGAGTGATAAAAAGAAATAATGTTAACCACAACCCCCTCTTTATTAAAACCTTTGACTATAATATCAACAAAATGAAACAAGAATTTTGAACCTGGCTTTATCAAATGTTGAGAAAGTATGCAAATTACATACTTAATTATTTTCTAAACATGAAATTTCTGAAAAAACATATAAAAAATATGTTTTATAGCAATATTTATTACCTGGCAGATAGTGGACCAGTCTGGGTCCACCAAATGCTCAGCTTGCACGGAGATGCAGCTGTGCAGACAACCGGACTGTCTGCGTCCTTACCAAGTCGAAAGCTTCTGGACTGAGCAGCGGAGCGAATGTGGAATGTGGTCTCAGTCGCTAGTTTCATGGCTTCTTTATTACAGCATGATGTTCATTTAATAAATTATTGTCCAATTTAGAGGAAAATAGCAAGGACGACACAATCTGTGATTGACAAGTTATTACCATGGCAACCTGTAAATCAGGCTAGAGTGACTCGCTAGAGTGACAGCGACGTTGAAAAAGCTTATTAGGAGTTGGCTGTTCACTTTCTCTGGTGAGTACATTTAGTTTTCAGCTGGAGAGTTTGCTTTTGGTTTCTCCATCTTCCCCAGATAACATTCTCTCTGTATTCTATTCTACAAGTGGTGAAATCCTAGCCTCTGTTGCCCCTCATCAGTTTAAGTTTATTAAACCTAAAGCGGAGCTCTGGCTAACCGACAACACAAGGGTCCTTAGGAAACACTGCAGACTGAACGGAGGCAGAAGAAGGACAATTAGTTCCAAGTTTCTCTGGGTTTATTAAGGGACAGTCTTGTAGAGTATCAGAGAGCTGTAAAGGTGCCGAAGATAAACTATCTCTCATCTGTCATAATGAACAGCGACCATGAACCTATGGTGTTATTCAACACTATAAACTCTGTTGTGAATCCATGCACCTCTGCTTTGGCAGAGGTTTCAACCAGCATGTGTGAGAAGTTTCTCTGTTATTTTATTGATAAAGTAGCATCAGGCAGGCAAAAAGCCAGTGTTGATTTTAGTGGGTTTGTACCTGCTCTGCATTCTGCTGTGTTTGAGGAATTTAATCCTCACTGAGATCGTACGCCACATAAAATCTACCAACTGTCCCTTAGACATTATTCCCACCAGGATGGTGAAGGAGGTTTTTAGCATCATTGGGTGGAGTCTACTTACTTTTTGTCTCAGTACTGGCTCTGTACCAGATGCTTTTAAACATGCTGTGGTTAGGCCCCTACTTAAAAAGCCTAATCTTGCCCCAATGTGTTGTCCAATTTTACACCAGTCTCACATCTCCCCTTTCTTTTGAAGGTGCTGGAAAAAAGTTGTTTTTAAACAGTTAAGTCTTTCTACAACAGAACTCAGTGTTTCAAAGATTTCAGTCTGGTTTAAGATTGTGTCACAGCACAGTCGGCACTGCTGAGACTTCACAATGAAATTGCCTTGTCTGTAGATGCTGGGGATCCTACTGTATTAGTGCGTTTGGATCTGACAGCAGCTTTTGATCAAACTGAGGGTATTATCTTCAGTACTAAATGCATGTCAAACAATCCAGCTTTAAGTGTGGAAGCTTTGACTTCATGCGCCAAGCAAACTGTCAAAAATTTGGGTGTGACATTCGATTGCAGCATGTAATTTGACGAAGACTAGCAATGTTGCCAGAACAAGCTTCTTCCAAGTACACACACTACAAGTACACACATTAATCCCGTTCTATTTACACTACACTGGCTTCTGGTGCGTTTTAGAATTGATTTCAAGATTTTATTGTTTGTTTCCAAAGCCTTAAATGGAGCATTTGTCCGAGCTTTTAACTCTTCGGATCAACAGGCTTTAGAAGTTCCGAGGTCGAGTTACAAACAATGGGGCAATCAGGCCTTCGCAGTTGCTGGCCCAGCAATCTGGAACAAGCTTCCCCCTGACATTCGCTCTATAACGGATGTTGTTCATTTTAAATCAAAACTTAAAACTTATTGATTTAGAATGGAGTTATGTAAACTGAAGTTCAGGAACAGGACCACACCTCTCTCACATATTCTACCACCTGCGCTTCATTCAATTCCTCCAATCAACCACCTGTACATCACTCATTCATCCACCTGTGCTTCTCAAATCCAGTCACATGCAGTCACGTATATAAGCTGTCTAACCTGTTTTCTCTCCTGTTTCTCAGTTCTCACATCCTCACACCCAAACCCTGCTTGTTCACCTCTGGGCAGCACGGTGGCAGAGTGGCAGCACTGCGGCCTCACAGCAGAAGGTTCTGAGTTTAGACCTTGCTCAGCCCAGGTCTTTCTGCACAGAGTTTGCATGTTCTCCCCGCTTTTGAGTGGGTGTCACCCGGGCGCTTCGGCTTCCTCCCACTATGAAAGACATGCATGCTAATGTAATCATTTTGTTTTCTTCTACAACAGGAACTACAGAGGCGTCCATAAGACAAAGCTGCTTATCGAGATGAGCCCCCACCCTGAATCTCAACCCTCTCGGGTTCCTAGCCGCTCCGGCCACCAAATCCTAAACAACCTCCTCGACCCCTTCATCCCTCTTCTCCCGACCCCTTCATCCCTCAATCCTCAACCCCTTCTCCCCTTGACCCCTTTTCATCCCTCCCCTCTCAACTCCTCCTTCCATAATTATTCATCATAATAAACCACTATAAAATCTAACATTGGTGAGGACCTTGTTCGTGAAATGACTTTTAATACGCAGTAGTGGTGCAACAACTTCCCTCTTCTTCTGATGAGTTTGGTAACATTATCTGGTTTACTGTTTTCTAGGCTTAATGGGGTTTTTTCTTGTCTTTTATTGAATGCTGTGTTGTTTATTGTTGGTTGATGTAAAGCACTTTGGACATCCGCTGGTTGCTATTTAAATAAATGTGTTCAGCCAATGAATGGCATTCATTCAGTGTAAAAAGACAATGAAATTTCTATGGAGCTGCAATACCGCAAACTGTAGCAGGAGATTATACACAAAAAGCTCACACTAGAATGATTAGTGTTGTGTCGTTCAATGAACGTTTCAAATTTGACCTAATCGTGTGTATGACTCAGGAGGAACGGGTTGTCTAAGTGAGTAATTTGTTCATTTTCACGCATGCGTGAAGGATCTCTGACTCTTATGTTCACTCATCACATGGCAGCTGATGGGCTCCGTCAGCGCAGGAAACAGTATTGATTAGTTCACGACTCTCACCTGTCTGTTTGAGTCGTTCTTTTGTCATGTGACAGCTCAGCTACAGGGCTGTGGTAAGCAGGCAGCACAGGAAACGGAACTTATTAGTTCACGACTCATAGCAACTGTGGGTTTCCAGGTTTTTGAGTCATTCATCTGTCACGTGTCAACTCTTACTGTGGTGCAGGAATGAGCTACTCGTTCAGCGCTCACATGGGTCCTCCTCAGTCTTTCATTCATTCTGCAGGTTGAGTGACGGCTGGCGTCAGAGCGCTGTGCTAAGTTATAGTTTTAACACAGCCGTACCTAATCTTTAGTCCTGCTACTGTTTACAGCTAAAAGCTGATGAGAGTTTTTCTGGGTCTACTTCACTTCAGAGCCATAACAGGAATCTACCAGGAGCTGAATTACCTCTGAGGTCATCTCCTCTCCAAAACAAACAGACCCTGTCATTAAAACATTAAAACACAGCCACATAGCAGCGTTAGCGTTAGCCCTGTGGTGTGTTACAGCTAACAGCTGATCCGGTCCGCCACAGAACGCAACGTAATTTTTACTTTTTATTTATCAACAGAGCCGTGCTGTTGTTTCACAGCTCGTGTCTGGTAAACAACCTGCAGCGTTTGAGAGTGATGTGCCCATGTTTGTTTCTCTTTCTACAGAATCAGGACCTGATGTTGCCCATTCTGCGTCCAGACCTGCCAAACTGCTGCATTTATATAATGTGTTAATATTTCTTTTAGAACTTGGTGGCTTAATCCAGATTATTAAATTGGATGAATTTTAATAAGAGTGTGTTTATTCATATAGTGTATCAAGCTTATTACTTCTATATACGCAAAACTGATATTAATATTTTACTCATGGATAGGGACGTTAGGCTACTGTATGAATGAGCACACTAGAGATAAAGATAGTAATTATATAAAATATGACTTTAGTTGACAAATATAATTTGTCAACTAAAAAATATAATTTGTACAATACAAATATAATTTGTCAACTAAAGCAAGCCAGGCAGCCTTCAGTGTTTGAAAACGGAACTGTTTTTTAATCGCCCACTAGAGGGCTGCAGCGACACAATAACCAGCCTAGTTCAAATGAACGAAATGAACTAAATGACACAAAAAAACATTAGTTCATTTTAATGAACGAGACTTGACTAATCCATGCACATCCAGCTGGAAGGAGGCCTCGGGGAAGACCCAGGACTAGGTGAAGAGATTATATCTCCACACTAGCCTGGGAACGCCTCGGGATCCCCCACTCAGAGCTGGCTAATGTGGCTCGGGAAAGAGAAGTTTGGGTCTCCTTCTGGGGCTGCTGCCCCCACAACCTGACCCCGGATAAGCGGATGAAGATGGATGGATGGATGGAATATGATTATAAAGCACAAAAGGTCAATACAGTTGTTATTTTTAATTAGACTTTGACATTTATATTCCACCTTTAAACTTAAAACAAGACAAGGACAGAAAAATGCCCTTTAGTGCTTAAGTGATTAGAGAAAGGTAAAGTCAAACATTGAAGAAATTACTGCAAAGCATTCATTCATAAAATCAAATTATGAGTGAACAAATAAACATACTTAATCAATCTTGAGGACTACATTGATCAAAGTATTGATGAAATTATATGCAGAACTAAAATAGTGTATAGAGTATTTGGCTGTGTCAGTTGTAATGATGATAATAATATAAACTGAAGCTTTGTTATCTGTAGCTTATTGTATTGTAACTGTATTTGCAGCTGTATCTTATGTGTGATGTGCTGCTGGCTAGTGTAGGTCAGTTTTCTTGAGGCTGTAACAGAAGAACTTGTGATTGTTAATAGGGTTGAGCCGGATACTCGGCTGAAACGAGTATCCGGTACGGATAAAGCATCTTTGCCGAGTACGAGTATTGTACGAATAATACGAGTCAATACCCCCCCAGCCGGGAGCGCTTTCACATAAAAGAGGCGGTGTTAGCAGCAGATGACCAAACACACATGAACAGGTCCACTGTCAGCAGAGCGTCATATTTTACGATCAAGGATTAAACTGTAACACTACAGAAATACGACAGTAGCACGGCTGAAACTGACACATGCAGGGAGACAGAAAATCGCAGACAGTGTGAATGTCTAAATGAACAGTAGTCTATAATAATGTGTTGATAAAAAGTGTTCTTATGAGCTGCAGAAAATATCAGCCTTATTCTTTCAGCTCGGCTGTGTGTCGGCGTTTCCACATTAAAAGACTCGACCGTTCTCCCTCACTTTAAAAAAAACTTCAAAAATGAGATTAATTTATTTAACACACTCATAAGTGTTCCAAACATTGTTCTAAATTAACTTCATGCCAAATCCCTTCATGCCATAAAATGAGCTCAAACAGTGTTTGAAAGACTGAATCTCAACATTGAGGCTGCTGAAAACTCACCGTCCCACCTTTTGCGCCCACATCGCAAAAGGTTGGACAGAACATGACTACAGTCTCTGTAGTAGGCCTAAGAAAACTATACTAACCTAAATAGACAGACTACGTTCATATTAAAATTTAGTATTTCAATATCCCTACCAAACTGCTCATCATATTCAGCCTTACATAAGAAAAATAAAATCCATTTATTTTAACGACTGTGTCCAGCGGTGTGAAATGGACTGCAAATAAAAATATTAAAGAAATTTAAGAGCAGTAAGTAGGCTGATCCTTCTGTACTGTAAAAACCTGTAGGCAACATTAGCCTGAGGCTTTTAATCAGTCTCTGTAGGATCACCATCGTCAAGAGTTTCTCCACATCACCGCTGCAAACATAAGGCAGCCTATTGGTTAAAACAGTCCCCGCCCAGTCTGAGTACAGATACAGATAATTCATATGGTTAACAGATACAGATACAGAATAATGCTGTATTCGTCCAAAAATTCTTATATATTTTTGAGTCCATCCCCTTACACATTCCAGCCTCCTTCTTTTCCTCCTTGAATAAAACCTTTACCAAATTTCTATGGAATAGTAAACGCCCCAGGATGCGGCTCGCCCTTCTATATCGGCCCTATGACTGAGGAGGGCTTCAAGTCAAGTCAAGTTGTACTATTGGGCAGCTCAACTTTGGGCTGCTACTTTTTAATTCTCTACCACTGACACACCATCTTGGATACAAATTGAGTAAGTAAGTAAGTAAGTAAATGTTTATTTATATAGCACCTTTCACAGGTATAGGGTCCCAAAGTGCTTCACAACAAAAACATTAATATCATAAAATACACACAATAAAAGCATAGACAGTACATGATCATATAAACCCACAAGTAGCTAATTAAAAGCCTGAACAAATAAATGTGTCTTTAGTCTGCATTTGAAGGCATCAACAGAATCAGAGGAGCGCATAGACGGTGGAAGGTCATTCCACAACCTAGGGGCAACAGCCTGAAAAGATCGGTCACCTCTAGTACGATAGCGAGTGCGTGGAACCGTCAGCAGGTTCTGATCCACAGACCTCAGAGCACGCACAGGGGTATAACGCTGAATCAGGTCATTAATATAGGGGGGGGAGCCTAGCCATGTAAAGCTCTGAAAACTAAAACCAAAATTTTAAAATTTATCCTATAAGACACTGGTAGCCAATGAAGTTCTTTTAGGATTGGGGAGATGTGAGACCTCCTATTAGTACGTGTGATTGAGAACAATACATTGAAGCTAGCTTTGACATCTTGTCTTTATACAGCCAAAATTAAACAATTATTAAAAGACACGAAAAATCCTTTTCTCAAAAATACAAAATCAATCTGGCACCAATCTCATTCGGCCTTGTCGGAGGTATCTAAGCTCTCATGTTTGTCGCCAATTTGGGGAAATGATAGATTTAAACCAGGAAGAGCAGACATGGGGTTTAGAATTTGGCTGAATAATGACTTGAATAAAATTGGGGACCTATATAGTGAAGGAGTATTGATGTCTTTTGAGCAATTTGTAAATATGGTTTGCCCAAAAAACATTTTTTAAGTCCTTACAGGGTAGAAGTTTCATCACTACCCAACTAAAATCTACTGTGAAACCCCCACTCTCCACTATAGAGAACATAGCAGTTAACCATCATCAGAGTAGAGGCCTGCTTTCCAGATTTTACTACTCTCCTCAAAAGAAAGTAGTCTTTCATATTTACAAGCATGTAAAACTGATTTACAAACAGAAATTTCAGATGATGAGCAAACTATTAACATCAGGTTTAGATTGCTGCAGTACAAATGGTTATTTAGAACCTATATTACTCCTGTAAATCTTCACCATTTTAATTCCAATATACCTGATGTCTGTGTAAAATGTGGTGTAGACAAGTGCACTCTTCAATAAAGATATTTGTGAAAAAAAAGACTATTCTTAAATAAGTCGATGAAACGCAAGACAATGTGTGGAGTTGTAGCCTAAGTGCCGTGTTTCCATGACTATTCGGCTAATTGTTGTGACGGGACTAAATCATCAGCACTGCTGCGTTTGTCCTGTGGCAAAGTTAGCGAGCTGATCAGTAACATTAAATGTCAATAAAACTGTAACGTCAGCTTAGAGCATGGAAGCATCAACCAGCTAAACTTTTACTGCCCTGGTAGAAAAATGTAGTCATGTAGTATGTAGTATAGTATGTAGTCATTCTCCAGCACTGTGCTTTGGCTTGTGGTGTAAAATATGTAGTTGTATTAATTTCATGTAGTTACTCTCTCTTTCTCTCCAGCGCTCTATTTTGGCTTTGTCGGTTATGTTCCTTAGAAAATAAGCTGATCACTAATTGCCAATAAAACGGTAGCTTCCAGCATTGAAGCTCAGATCAGCCAGCTAAACCTTTATTGCGCTGGTAGAAAAAATATGTAGTTGAATTGGAATTTCATGTAGTTCTTCTCCAGCACTCTTTCTTTTCTTTCTTTCTTTCGAGTTTATTTAATAGGGACAGATACAAAAACATAGATAAACTTTGACAGTCATCTGATATATGTATCATAGCGTTTTTAGCAAAAGCTAATTTGCGACACTTGTCCCTATTGGAATTGGAATTTCATGTAATTCTTCTCCAGCGTTCTGTCATGGCTCTGTTACGTGGACAGAAACGTGCCCTTAACTTTTTGAGACAGAGGATGAATATTATTGGCAGTAAAATGGTACCAGCAGGGAAGTTCAGATCAGCAACTAAACTTCTGTTGAATACCCTGGTGGAAATTAGGGATGAGCGAGTACAGCATTATCTGTATCTGTATCTGTGTTAAGTAGGGATGAGCCGGATACTCGGCTGAAACGAGTATCTGGTACGGATAAAGCATTTTGCCGAGTACGGGCTGCTCTCGCTGGTAGGCTTGCTGGACGTGCTGACGTACTGCGGTAAGCGTGTTGACTCATTTCCGTTTCCGGTGCTTGTGTGTTGGTAGCCTGTTTGCTGCTCTCGCTAAATAGCAGACAAAATTGTTAGATTTATCATTACAGCGGCCAATTGTCCGCTAAACACTTATTCTTACAGTAAGTTTGCCTAAGCACTCACAGCTCTTTCCATCTTTAGTGACTGCTGTTCAATCTCATAATTGTTTTCAAAAAGTTGGTAGCCAACGCTACCGTACTTTAGCTTAGCCGTTAGCGACCTTAGCTTAGCAGCTAACGATGGCTTCTCCTTCTTCCTCTCTCTCTCCTGCTTTCTCCTGCTCGGTGTGTCAGATGTTCAGTTACTCCTCTACCTCCTTTAGCGGTAATGGTATGTGTAACAAGTGTAATTTATTTTTAGACATGGAGGCGAGGCTCAGTGAGTTAGAAGTCCGGCTCCGCACCTTGGTAGATCAGCCTACTGTAGCTAGCCAGTCCCCCGGTAGTCGGTGCGGACCGGCCTGAGTTAGCCTCTGGTAGCCGTTCCCCGGCATTTCCTGAGCAGCCAGGAAAGGGTGGCTGGGTGACTGTCCGAAGGAGAAATAGTCGTAAGCATTCAAAGCCCTCAGGACACCATCATTCGCTTCCCGTTTCTAATAGATTTTCCCCACTCAGCGACACACCCGCTGAGAAACCAACTCTGATAATTGGCAGCTCCATTTTGCGAAACGTGAAGTTAGCAAAACCAGCGACCATAGTCAAATGCATCCCAGGGGCCAGAGCGGGCGCCATCGAGTCCTATTTGAAACTGCTGGCTAAGGATAAACGTAAATACAATAAGATTGTTATTCACGTCGGCGTAATGACTCCGGTTACGCAATCGGAGGTCACTAAGATTAATGTTGAGTCGGTGTGTTCATACGCAAAAACAATGTCGGACACCGTAGTTTTCTCTGGACCCCTGCCCAATCTGACCAGTGATGACATGTATAGCCGCATGTCGTCATTCCGCCGCTGGTTATCGAGGTGGTGTCCAGCAAACGATGTGGGCTTTGTAGATCATTGGCAGACTTTCTGGGGAAGACCTGGTCTGATTCGGAGAGACGGCATCCATCCCTCTTGGGAAGGAGCAGCTCTCATTTCTAGAAATCTGGCCAACTTTATTAGCGGACCAAATCCATGACAACCCAGAGTTGAGACCAGGAGGCAGAGTCGCAGTCTAACACACTTCTCTGCCCTTCTAATTCAGCAGTTACCCACCCAAAACCCTACGCAGAGTCGCAGTTTAACACACTTCTCTGCTCCTCCGTTTCAGGAGTTACTTAGTGAAAACCCTATAGTGACGGTGTCTGTCCCCCGACCATTGAAATTATTTAAATCAAAGGTAAACAGAAGAGGAACTGTGCATAAAAACCTCAGAAAAATTAAAACCACAGGAGCAATAGTGCAAACGAATAGGAGAGTAAAATGTGGACTCATCAGATCTCTCTCTTCTAAAGGTGTACTAGTAAATGAACTAATATCAGATTATGAAATTGATTTATTCTGTCTTACTGAAACCTGGCTGGGTGATGGAGAATTTGTAAGCCTAAATGAATCCACCCCTCCCAGTCATATTAATACGCACATTCCTCGAAGCACAGGCCGAGGAGGTGGAGTTGCAGCTATCTTTGACTCTAGCCTAGTAATCAGCTCTAAACCTAAACCAAATTATAACTCATTTGAAAGCCTTGTTCTAAGTCTTTCACACCCAAGCTGGAAATCGTTGCAACCAATTCTATTTGTTATAGTGTACCGAGCACCTGGGCCGTACTCTGAATTCTTATCTGAATTTGCAGAGTTTTTGTCAACTTTAGTCCTTAAAACGGACAAAGTTATTATCGTAGGGGATTTTAATATTCATGTGGATGTTGAGAATGACAGCTTTAGTACTGCGTTTATCTCTCTATTAGATTCAATTGGCTTCTCTCAGAGTGTTCATGAACCGACTCACTGTTTTGGCCACACCCTCGACCTTGTTCTGGTATATGGTATTGAAATTGAACATTTAATAGTGTTCCCACAGAATCCCTCTTTATCTGATCACTGTTTGATAACTTTTGAGCTTGTACTGCTGAACTACCCTCCACTGGGCAAAAATTTCTATACAAGATGTCTGTCTGATAGCGCTATAGCTAAATTTAAGGATGCGATCCCATCGGCTCTAAATTCACTATCAGGTATCAAATTAACAGAGGACTCTTACGCAATTTCAGTCCCTCCCAAGTCGATCATCTTGTTGATAGTGCTGCAGGCTCGCTCACGAACAACACTTCGACTCTGTAGCCCCTCTACAAAGAAAATACTAAAACAAAGACGGTTAGCTCCATGGTATAATACTGAAACTCGCAAATTAAAGAAAATATCACAGAAACTCGAGAGGAATTGGCGTTCCACCAAACTGGAAAATTCTCACTTAATTTGGCAAGATAGTCTTAAAACTTATAGGAAGGCCCTCCGTAATGCCAAAGCAGCGTACTACTCGTCATTAATGGAGGAAAATAGGAACCACCCCAGGTTTCTTTTCAGCACTGTAGCCAGGCTGACAGAAAGTCACAGCTCTATTGAGCAAAGTATTCCCATAGCTCTCAGTAGTTACGACTTCATGAGCTTCTTTAATGATAAAATCCTAGCTATTAGAAACAAAATCCACCAAGACCTGCCCTCAACTGGCACCGACTTAACTCTATACTCAGGAACTTTAGAAACAGCTGTAAAACCAGTTATATGCTTAGACTGCTTTGCTTCCCTCAATCTTTATCAACTAACTACAATAATTTCTTCATCTAAACCATCTACCTGCCTCTTAGACCCCATCCCGACTAGGCTGCTAAAAGAAGTTTTGCCCTTGGTTGGCACTTCTCTGCTGGATGTGATCAATTTGTCTTTAGTAACAAGCTACGTGCCACAGTACTTTAAAGTAGCTGTAATTAAACCTCTTCTGAAAAAGCCCAACCTGGATCCAGATGTTTTAGCCAACTATAGACCTATATCTAACCTTCCATTTCTCTCTAAGGTCCTGGAGAAAGCAGTCGCCAAACAGCTGTGTGACTTTCTACATAGCAATAGTTTATTTGAGGATTTTCAGTCAGGATTTCGAGCTCATCATAGCACAGAGACAGCACTGGTGAAAATTACTAATGATCTCCTAACTGCATCAGACAAAGGTCTCTGTATTGGTTTTATTAGATCTTAGTGCTGCATTTGATACCATTGACCATCAGATCCTATTTACAGAGAATGGAACATTTCATTGGCATCAAAGGAACCGCTCTAAGCTGGTTTAAGTCCTATTTATCAGATCGATTTCAGTTTGTACATGTTAATGATGAGTCCTCCATGCATACCAAAGTTAGTCATGGAGTTCCACAAGGATCTGTGCTCGGACCAATCCTCTTCACTTTATATATGCTTCCCTTAGGCAATATTATCAGGAAACACTCCATAAACTTTCATTGTTATGCAGATGATACTCAGTTATATCTATCGATCAAGCCAGATGAAACTCATCAGTTAGCTAAGCTTCAAATGTGTCTTCAGGATGTTAAAACCTGGATGACCTGCAATTTTCTAATGTTAAACTCAGATAAAACTGAAGTTATTGTTCTAGACCCTAAGCACCTTCGTGACGCATTATCTAAAGATATAGTTTCCCTGGATGGCATCGCCCCTGGCCTCCAGCACCACTGTGAGAAATCTTGGAGTTATCTTTGACCAGGACATGTCGTTTAACTCTCACAATAAGCAAATTTCAAGGACCGCCTTTTTTCACCTACGTAATATTGCAAAAATCAGGAACATCCTGTCTAAAAAGGATGCAGAAAAACTAGTCCATGCATTTGTTACTTCTAGACTGGATTACTGCAATTCCCTATTATCAGGCTCTTCGAAAAAAGTCCATTAAGACTCTTCAGCTGATCCAGAATGCTGCAGCACGTGTTCTGACAGGAACCAGTTAAAGAGATCATATCTCTCCTGTCTTAGCTTCTCTGCATTGGCTTCCTGTAAAATCCAGAATAGAATTTAAAATCCTTCTTCTCACATACAAAGCTCTTAATGGTCAGGCACCATCTTATCTTAAAGAGCTCATAGTACCTTACTACCCCACCAGAGCACTGCGCTCCCAGAATGCAGGGTTACTTGTGGTTCCTAGAGTCTCCAAAAGTAGAATGGGAGCCAGAGCGTTCAGTTATCAGGCTCCTCTCCTGTGGAACCAGGTTCCAGTTTGGGTTCGGGAGGCAGACACCGTCTCTACATTTAAGAGTAGGCTTAAGACTTTCCTTTTTGATAAAGCTTATAGTTAGGGCTGGCTCGGGTGAGTCCTGAACCATCCCTTAGTTATGCTGCTATAGGCTAGACTGCCGGGGGATTTCCCATGATGCACTGAGTTCCTCTCTCCTCTTCTCTCTTTCTCTCTGAGTGCAACCTCATCCCATTAATGCATGTTACTAACTCGATTTTTTCTCCCTCTCCCGTGGTCGTGTGCTTCCCCCTCCCCCTCACTTCCTGCGGGTGTTGCTGGTTCTGGAGCTGTGGAGTCTGGATCTGTTGTTGGGAGTCTCCTGCTGCCCCCGTGTTCCTGCTCAACGCCCTCTGCTACAGTTGCAATTACTAGTCCTATTGCTATTATTACTGTTATTATTATCATTAACATTACTATAAATATCTGTACCATTTTTCATTCAGTCTATAGCAACATTACCTTTACTGTCTGTACCTCTATGTGTATACTGTGTAGGTTGCCTCCCTCTGCTCTCTCTCTCTTGCTCTCTCTCTCTCTTTCTCTTGCTCTCTCTCTCTCTCTCTCCCCTCACCCCAACCGGTCGAGGCAGATGGCCGCCCACCCTGAGCCATGGTTCTGCTCGAGGTTTCTGCCTCTTAAAAGGAAGTTTTTCCTTGCCTCTGTCGCCTAGTGCTTGCTCTTGGTGGGAATTGTTGGGCTTCTGTAAATAACTTCAGAGTACGGTCTAGACCTGCTCTTTATGAAAAGCGCTGTGAGATAACTGTTGTTGTGATTTGGCGCTATATAAATAAAATTGAATTGAATTGAATTAATACGGAGTCAATATCTGTACTCGGATTGAAAAAAAATCGTTATTGCGTAGCTGACTGTGTGCCCCCTCTCTCTCTCTCTCTCTCTCTCTCTCTGCCGGTCATCGGAGATTTTTTTAAACTGTCAGCTGCTCTAACCAGGTTTTTTTTACTTCACGCACGCACTGAGTGTCTGACACTTTCTTGCTGTATTTAAAAAAATAAAGGTAGTTGTGGTATAAATAAATTATTTAAAATAATATTACAAATTAAGCTACACACACACAACCCCCGCCCTCTCTGTCTCCCTCACTCACACACACACACACATACCTGTCCTGCTGCACCACGAAGCGAGTTCAACAAACCCAGGATATGCTTTCGTTATCTGGCTTCACTAACCCTAAGAACCGCGATCGGTACCACAAAGCTGGTTATCAACTCGGTAAATTAACCCAGGGTTTCCCGATCCAGCCGGGAGCGCGTTCACATAAAAGAGGCGGTGTTAGCAGCAGATGACCAAACAGACATGAACAGGTCCACTGTCAGCAGAGCGTCATATTTTACCATCGAGGATTAAACTGTAACACTACAGAAATACGACAGCAGCACGGCTGAAACTGGCACATGCAGGGAGACAGGAAATCGCAGTCAGTGTGAATGTCTAAAAGAACAGTAGGCTAGTCTATAATAATGCGTTGATAAAAAAATATCAGCCTTATTCTTTCAGCTCGGCTGTGTGTCGGCGTTTCACATTAAAAGACTCTGCCGTTCTCCCTCACTTTAAAAGAAACTTGTCGCCACTTCAAAAATGAGATTAATTTAATTAACACACTCATAAGTGTTCCAAACATTGTTCTAAATTAACTTCATAAAGCAATGCAATACCTTCATACCATAAAATGTGCTCAGATAGTGTTTGAAAGACTGAATCTCAACATTTAGGCTGCTGAAAACTCACCGTCCCACCTTTTGCACCCACATCGCAAAAGGTGGGACGGAACATGACTACAGTCTCTGTAGTCGGCCTAAGAAAGCTATACTAACCTAAATAGATAGACTACATTCATATTAAAATTTATTATTCCAATACCAAACTGTTCATCATATTCAGCCTCACATAAGAAAAATAAAATCCATTTATTTTAACGGCTGCGTCAGGCTGTGTAAAACCGTCTGGGAGAAAATAAAAAATCTTAAAGACATTTAAAGGCAGTAAGTAGGCTGCTCCTGCTGTACTGTAAAAACCTGTAGGCAACATTAGCCTGAGGCTTTTAATCAGTCTCTGTAGGATCGATATAGTCAAGAGTTTCTCCACATCACCGCTGCAAACATAAAGCAGCCTATTGGTTAGAATAGTCTATGGGATTTCCTACATGTCATTTTCCAGAGAGCTATATGCGGCATTTTCACAGAGTTAATGTCTCTTCTGGAACTTAACCTGTTCCAGAGCAGGTTAGCTGTTTAGCATAAGTTACCATGGAGATCCCCGGTAAGAAGTGAACTACCTTGTGCCAGGGTTAACCCCCGAAGTTACCTTGATAAGCTCGAATCCTGCTTCGTGGTACAGGCCTCTGGTGTGGAAATAAAAAAAAAAAGAACCAAAAAAAAATCACACTGATCATGAAAAAATTAAAAGTTAAAAAAAGACAGTTATGTTGAGTATGAAAACTCTTGTTCATTACATTTTATTTCATAATTGCAACCACATGTGTTGTATTCATTGTTGCAAAACTTGCTCTATATATAGTTCGTTTGTTATTGTGATCAAAACCATTGATCTGAAGCTCAATGCTGATGCTGTCAGTAAATAGTAAATAGTAAATAGTTTTCTAATCAGCAATAAATAAAACAATTTCTGATCAACCCATATCAATTGCATGCTTAAAATAACATACCAGTTAAAACCCCGGCCATTTCAAGACAACCCGACCCACTTCCGTGTTAAATCCCACCCACTTCCTGGTTAGGCCCCGCCCAGTCTGAGTATAGATACAGATAATTCATGGTTAACAGATACAGATACAGAATAATGCTGTACTCGCTCATCCCTATAAGCTATATGAATAATAACTATATTTAATTAATAATTGAATATATACCTTTGTGAAACTTTGATGTAAACACAGAGACTATTTTCATGGATGGGGCGTTTAATAACAGGGGGGTATGGGGGTCCTCCTCCAGAAGATTTTGAGCATTAAAGACTTAATTTCCTGCATTCTGGTAAAAAAAAAAATCTGCTCCAATTTCTGCCTTTTCTGGATCAATTTATGGTGGGTTTTTTTTATTTATATAAAGAGAAACACAAAATTAAGGTGTCAGGTAAGAATTCTAAATATAAATAAAAATATAACAGGAAATAAATGCAGTGAGGTTCTCTGGCATTCTTTCTTGCTTTATAATATGTTCCTCCTCTTTCGAGTCCCCTTTAAATGTGATTGTGGCACCTCAATGAGAAATTAACAACTCTTGGGCTTTAATAGGCTAGCTCCTCTGTTTTACCACGTTTTCTTCTCATGTATTTAAACAAAGTTAACTGCGGGATAGAACGGTAAAATACAGGAGAATCCTGGTAAAAATGGGAGGGTTGACAGGTAGCCTATGCAACATCTTTGATCAGGCAGATATCTCAACACAAATCTACACAGTTTAACTTAATCAGCTTGGATAAAGTGCAGCTCACAGTCCCAAACAGAGCAAGATGGTGCCTCAGTTTTTAACGTTACATTTTTTAAATTGAAACTCATGTTATGTTATGTCATGTTACCACTTGGGCATAAACTGCACGCGATTCACAGCGCAATGTGGATCCACTTGATTAATCTCACGGCACTCACTGGTGTGGCTTCATGGGAAGTCCGACCGCGGAATATTACCCTTGTTTTTGTGTTAACACTGCGATAGAAAGGCATTCACGGCGTATTCCTCAGAGAAATGAAAGCTTTTAATGGAAAGACATTTTTCCACGGTAATATCAAGAAAGAGAACGTCCATTTTACAGAGTTTACACAGTAAATCCCGTGTGGGTGAAATCTTACATATGATACTCTGACTTCCCTTTCCCATGATGGCAGCACGGAGCTGTGCCACAAGCAGCTGACGAAACACAAAAGAGAAAAGTTACGATACAAGCCGTCTCCTCCAGTCATAGTGGAGTAGGCCTAAACTGACAGGTTTAAATATTGCAGACCACATTTTTTTGCAAGTAGATGAAGGTTTAAATTCTTGTTGTTGTGAATATGTGGTGTAAACTCACTTTTAAACTTTCACCTCAACAAACGCCCCCCAAAAGCAGCTGAGCGCCCCCTTTTCTAAAGTTTTTCTTCCAGTGCCCCCTTTCGTCCCCTGAACGCCCCCATTGAGAAATACAATGTTAAACACTTTGTGGGAGAGGACCACCTTACCCCGCTTTGTATGTGTCCCATTTCTGTTTGGCGCATTGACATTCTCAGTGTCAGCAAGTATGGTGAAAGTACTTCTGAACCAGCCCTGGTAAAACCTCCCCTAACCTGCCCTAACCTGTTCAGTGTTGCTCTGAGTCAACTGAGATCCTGATTCGGGTACAGCCCTAAGAAGTGAGCCATCTATATTACAACTGAGCATTCTGAAATTCCAAGGCTGTCGATTAACTTTTATGTTAATTGATCTGATTTTAACAATGGACATTAAGTTTTCTCTATATATGTTCATAATGGATTATTATAGACCAAAACTGCTGTTGTGTGTGTGTGTGTTTGCGTGTGTGTGTGTGTGTGTGTTTACCTGCCACAGTGTAAACAGCAGTGACTAGCAGCAGTATCCCTGTGGACAAATAGAGATCCCAGCCCAACGACACCTGGATGAACAACGCCCCCGAAAAAATATCTGTCTGGGTAACACACAGACAGACAAATGTTTCTACTGTATCTTAGATTATACCTCATTTTTATGTCACACAATAGTCTGCCAAATGAATGAGTGTAAATGTAAGAGTGTGCCTTACAGATATTTTGGTGAAGATGTAGAGGATGAGTGACAAAACAGACATGTATATGCGTATCCTCTGGCCTCCAAAGCGTTTGGCCAGGTATTCAGGCATGGTCACCACACCAGCAGAGATGTAGACAGGGATAAATATCCAACCCAGAGCCACCAGGACCCACACTGCCTACACACATACATTCAAGTTAAAACAACAAACTATAGGGTTCTCAAGATGGCGGCGTGAGAGACGGTCGCGTTCGGGAGAGCTGGTGCGCCTGTAACCCTGCAAAAAAATAGCACTTCGACCTCTGAATGGTTCATTAGCTTAACATGAACATTGGCAGTTACTTTCTGAGACAACCTGACAGAATGCCACGTAGGAAAAACCAAGCTTGATGCGGAGCATCACCAGGAGCCTGGCGAGGCCCATGCAGAAGCTAGCATGCTTGGCAGCGGCGCAGAGGCCAGTTTACTGGCACTTCGTGAAGTGGTGGGTGAAATTACACCTAACATCTCCAAAGTCATTGATGATAAGCTAGGCCCACTGTCAGAGCTCTTGAAAAGGCACAGAGAAGAACTCGACAGCCATGAGAAGCGCATAACCAAGGCCAAACAGTGGATCTCTGTGCTGGGAGACACCTCAGACCTGGACAACATAAAGCTGGAAGCGCTGGAAAAGATGGTGTGTGAGTTAAGCAAACAGGCTGATGACCTGGAAAATAGAGGATGACATGAACAGGTCCACTGGCTTCTCGGCATCCTTTCTCCACAAGAGAAAGGGATATGACAGAGTGAAGAAACAACTGAGATCAATTGGTGCTGACTACAGGCAAGTCTACCCCTTGTCAGTGAGAGTCATGTGTCGTGGATCCACTAAGAAGTTCCATGACCCAGCTGCGGTGGAGAAATAAGTCCAGTCGCTGAAGATTACTCGTCCCTCCCGTGACGATATGTGAGCGTTAATTTGTAGGTTTTTCATACCGCAGTGGCTTAAATGGACTTTCACTAAGTTTTGAAGATGGACATAAACATTGCACCTGATTTGGAGCACTGAAACTTTTTATTAGCTGTGTAGGACCACTATAAGCATAGCCTTCCGACCTCCCAGGTGGATAGACATCTTTCTTTTGTTGCTAAAGAACCCTTTCACTCCTACCCCTCTAAGTTTAAGACAGGAACAGTGTGTATACTTCTAATGCCAATGTTAGGCATAGGGTGCCTTGAGAGCACTCAATTCAATTCAATTCAATTTTATTTATATAGTGCCAAATCACAACAACAGTTATCTCACAGCGCTTTTCATAAAGAGCAGGTCTAGACCGTACTCTGAAGTTATTTACAGAAGCCCAACAATTCCCACCAAGAGCAGCACTAGGCGACACAGGCAAGGAAAAACTTCCTTTAAGAGGCAGAAACCTCGAGCAGAACCATGGCTCAGGGTGGGGGGGGCATCTGCCTCGACCGGTTGGGGGTGAGGGAGAGAGAGAGGGGGCAAGAGAAAGAGAGAGAGAGAGAAGGACAGAGAGAGAGAGCAGAGGGAGGCAGCCTACACAGTACACACATAGAGGTACAGACAGTGAAGGTAATGTTGCTATAGACTGAATGAAAAATGGTACAGACATTTATAGTAATGTTAATGATTATAATAACAGTAATAATAGCAATAGGACCAGCAACAGCAGTTGCAACTGTAGCAGAGGGCGTTGAGCAGGAACACGGGGGCAGCAGGAGACTCCCAACCACAGATCCAGACTCCACAGCTCCAGAGCCAGGAACACCTGCAGGAAGTGATAGGAGGAGAGAGGAGAGGGACGAGAAAGCACACGACTACGGGAAAGGGAAGAGGTTGAGTTAGTAACATGCATTAATGGGATGAGGTTTCACACAGAGGGAGAGAAAGAAGAGAAGTGAGGAGCTCAGTGCATCATGGGAAATCCCCTGGCAGTCTAGGCCTATTCACCTTATTCCGGCCCGCCCACTTTCAATTCTTCGCTCTTCCGCATTTTGTCATCCGACTTCCGCTACACTGACAGGACACATCCGGTTGCTATTTTGATAGTTAGAAGATTTTAAGTAGCTAGTTATAACTTTGTCGAAATATCAAATAATGTTAACGCCGTAAACGTTTTAAATTGGGAGCACGGTAAAAAAAACATACGACGATCAGATGGTCTCATATTGCCCCATCCATCGTCATTGTCTATGTGGGTTGACGATATGAAGAAGTGGCCAGAGGTAACGTATGGGGACGTATTTAACTACTTCGTCCTGTCAGAAGGAGTTGATGGAGCAGCAATGAAGAACTATAAAAGTACTGAGGCCTACCAGTATTTACACAGCTGGAAAGTGGGTCGTGTCCTGTTACACAGAGAGGGCGATTTCATCTTTTTAAAAGCAGATGTGCATCCCAGCCAGTCAAGCAGCCCATACCATTCTGCTTGGGTGCTAGTTAGCAGCCAGGGATCAATGGAGACCACTGGATGTTCGTGCATCGCTGTTTTGGGAAGGTCGTGTAGCCACGCAGCCTCAATATTATGGAAGGTAAGACTACCACACATCTTGCAACGCTGATGTTGTTAACGTAAGTATGTTATCAATGTATAAACATAAGTATATTAACATGTTTTTGTGACATATACACAGCTTCAGACCTGATGACCATTTGCAGGCGAAGTATCTTGTCAAATCTCTTAATGGTACAATGGAGCAAGGTAAGTGAATGGTGTCCAAGTACGTAAATGCAAAAGGTAAGGTAAGATTTGGTAGGTGTACATTAAGTCTAATCACAATATCAACTGATATCAGGAACAAGGTATTTAAAAAGTGTAATATTAATAAATGATTCTGAACTAAGATATCTGTGAATGCTATGACTCTTGTATGGTTAGAATCACTGCGAGCACAGCAAAGAAGGTCCCCATCGGAGGCAACCCTCAGACCTTCATCAGAGAGCACCTCTATCCCAGGTTCTATGGGAATGTGGCAACACACCACGGCTTAGAAAGCGAGGCATCTGTAGAGTGGCTAGAGGGTGGTGTGCAAGCGAGCCATGGCTGTCAGCAAGCCCCGGTGGAGTTTTGAATTCGGAGGAACTGCTGGAGATCAAATGCCATCTCCTTAAGAATGATGAGTCTCTGGAGGACCTGTTCAAGAGTCAGAGGTATGATGTGAAGATGGTGGAGGGGACGCCTCAGCTGCAGCCAAATGGTCCACAGGGCTTCTATACGCAAGTGCTGCTTGGCATGTTCTGTACAGGGCTGAGGGCCTGTAAGCTGCTCATCTGGGCTCCATCACAGCAAGTTATGCTACAAGTCCAATACAATCAGCAATTCTGTGCCAAGACTGTAGCTAGACTTAAAATCTTTTATTCTTTTAAGTAAATGCTCCCTCATGTGTCAGATGAGTTTCACGCTGGCCGACTTTTGCTTTCCGCAAGATACGTGCAGCTTTGTAAATAATATGCTGGAACAAGAATAATTAGGGTTTAGGTAATTGGGGTGGTATGTAGAGGTTGTAGGAGAACACTGGAACTATTTGAAATCAGTTGTGTTAAATCAGTTGTGTTGAACGAGAGATAGTTATGATTTCTTTTTAAGTAATGTATAATTTAAGATAAGTTGTTTAAAATTTGTTGTCAGAAGCTTGTTAGAGCTAGAGAATCTTCTACTGCCCTTTATGTACAGAAAATTCATCATTTCATTATCGTATGTAATAAACCAAGATGGAATTAATTTTTTAACTTGTTGACATGACTTGGTCCTTCAAATCAAAATCAATTCTTAAGTTTTAAGGTAAAACTACAGAGCTCACATCATATGGCTTTATAAGAAATAACAATTGACAGGTAACATCTGGTCACATTGTAAAGGTTTATAAAAAGATAACCATTTACAACAGGTAACATGTGGTCACAATGTAAAGGTTTCTAGAAAATAATTAACAGGTAACATCTAGTCGCAGTGTAAAGGTTTATAGAAAAATAACTACTTACACTATTTACACTGATTAGTTAAAGCAAAAACAGCTAAATATATCAGCAGATTTGAAACGCACCTACAAATCAACAATCTCATTCATCCTCTACATCAGAAATGATGTCGCTACTAAGGTTACACAAGGCTGCACAAATTCTCAAGATTTTATCCATTTTAGAAGTGAGGTTAATTGGGACAGTTTGAGATAGGATTTTGAAGTTTTTCAGTTGGCATATGACCCGCTCAAAGTGGACACGAACATTGGCAATACGCCTACCCAGAGGAAAATTTTACTGCTCAAAGCTTGCTGTTCTATAGTTCAGGAGACAAATGTGAGATTCTCATCTAAGCCTTATTTCAATCTCTATTTTGTCTAGAATGTGTCTCACATGTTTCTCCTAAAATTCACTAGGAGCAATAGGTGAGACAGAGGAAAATTTTACTGCTCAGAGCTTGCTTTTAGGAGACAAATTTGAGATTCTCATCTAAACCTCATTTTAATCTCCATTTTGTCTAAAATGTAAATGTCCTGTACTTGTATAGCGCCTATCTAGTCTTTTCGACTACTCAAAGCGCTTTTACACTACTTCTGCATTCACCATTCACACATACATCGGGGTTCAGTGTCTTGCCCAAGGACACGCAGCCTGGGGGAGCCGGGTATTGTACCGCTGACCTTCCGATTAATGGCCAACTCTCTCTACCTGCTGAGCCACAGCCACCAAATATGTTTCTCCTAAAATTCACTAGGTGAGACAGAATAATCAGAGGGAGTCATACCTGAGATTAAAAGGAGATGCTAATCTCAATTCGGTGTTTTTAATGACTCCTTTATTTCTCCTTTGAAAAAGAAAATGAGCAATACTGGAGCTACTGCAACCCGATCGCATCACATGCGTCACATATACACGCTTTGGAAAAGTCGTGTCTATAGTACGCAAAACGGCGATTTTGCGTGTATATGATACGCTGCAGTTTACAATAGCGTTGCAACACAAAGGAGGCTAACCCTACCTGGAAAAGAAAATCTGAAAAGAGATCTCCAAAATGTTTCATTTATTTCTCCTAGACAACTTTGAGATCCATATGACACCAAACTGAGACAAAGGTTTATTTCTCATGTGTCTCAGGCTTTTCTCTGGAGCAATAAGATGCACTAAATCTCAATTTAGTCTCCTGTTAAGTTTCAGAAGAGATCTCAACAAGCTGTAATATAATGCTCAGAGTTTCTCAACTTCTGTGTCTCTTTGTGATCTCAGACAGAGAAATCAGAGAGTTCTCTCCATGAACTCAATATACTCTCATCCCAGCTTCAATTCATGCATCTCATGCTAAACTCCGATAGAGCAAAGGAAGAGATTTCCACAAGTGCTCATTGAATTCTCAGACTTGGATCACTGTCTTGGTTGTTTCATATCATATGATTAATCCACATGATTTTTTTAATATAATGTATTACTGTATGAATACATTAATTGTAAATATTTTATTTTAGGCTGCAAAGACCCTCTTCTTTTATATTATTTTCTATAAATGATTTGAAATATTTCACTGTCTGTAATTCAGTAAAAACAATTATTAACCACACAGTTTTTGCTGTCTTTAAACTGTCTTTCAGTTTGTTAATGTAATTTTGATTTAAATAAAGATTCAGATTCAAGTTTCTTTATTTCTTTATTACATCAGCAAATCTGCCATTTGCTATAGAGCCTTTGCTTTAAAGCCCGAGACACAGGAGAAATAAACCTTTGTCTCAGTTTGGTGTCATATGGATCTCAAAGTTGTCTAGGAGAAATAAATGAAACATTTTGGAGATCTCTTTGCAGATTTTCTTTTCCTCTGGGTAGTGCTGGTGGTGTCTTCTTCAGAGAGTTGCATGCCTCTCTTGGTGAATGCTGGAATGACCTTGAACATGAAGTTTGACATTTCTTTCATAGAGGAGATCAGTGATGGTGAAGCCTCTGTCTGCCATTACTTCATCACCTGGCCAGAGGTATTCCAGGAACCCTGAATTTGCAGTTATAAATTTATCACTGCACCTTCCTCCATACGCTGGTGAGATGAACATGATCAGTCCACATGGTGCAATCGAGACAAGGTATTTAATGGTGTTCTGGCCGTAGTAATGGCTGTAGGACTCACCTCTCGAGTCAAGGTTGCGTGGCTTTTGAAGGGGTGTCTCTGAACAATCAATCACACACGTTGTATTTGGGAAATGTTCTCTGAAACACTGAGGCATTGTTGCTTGGATTGTCTCCCTGGGAAGCCATGGTATGTAATACCTCATGTTCTCCTCCATGATGTCAAGCCAGCATGAAATCACCTTACTCATCAGAGTCATCAGGAGCTGATCCCAAGTGTGTAGCTGTTTGTGTATCCCTTGGCAAGATGCTCAGCAACAAAATGAAATGCATCCAATGTCAACCCTGTGTAGAGCTGACAAAGGTGGTTGTTTCTCAGCAGCGTTGTGTACAATGGAGCTGGCTCAACGCATTGTGTTCCCATGTCAGATGTCGGTGGCTTCAGATTGAGTTGTGATTTTAAACTGTAGCTGTGGTCGAAGACAGATGGATCTTCCCACTGTGTTTCTGCATCACAGTTCAGAGGCTTCTGGATGTGGTCACCCTCACAGTTCTCTACTTCCTCGCTGATGCTCATCGATGCATCTGTGGAAATAACATAACCATAAACATATTTTACATTAGTATTCAAAATACATAATTAGAATTAATATATAATGTCAACTATAATTATACAGAACAGTGTGTGACAGAGAGATGCATTAAAAACAAGACAATTGCATAAATCATTTTAAATATGACATAATTAGGTGGACAATAATTGTATTAAACATTGTATTTTGTTAACTGCTCGTTACTTTTCTTTAAATGTATTTATAGAACGGACAAATCTCATAAGCACATAGCTAGCTAAGTTAGCTTACCGGAATCTTTCCTCCTGTTCAGAACCCGGCGTGACTTCTTTAGTGGGGTATCGTAGCCGAGCCATTTCTCAGTTTTCATCGGTCTGCTTCCCGTCCACAAAATGGTACGAACATACATATGGGCGCTTGGGTGGACACTTCAAGTTTAGAGCCTTCAGCCACTGACTGAGGTGCTCCTCCTCTTTAGGTGGTGGGTACAAACTGTAAGGTGCACCACAACACTCTGACCGCTTCACATTGGCCCTCATTTATCAAAAATGCGTACACCAAATTTCCAGCGTACACCTGGCGTACTCCCAAAACCACGGTGATTTTTACATTTATCAATATGGACGTTGGCGTACGGCACGCTCAAATCCTACGCCAGCTCAGGAGGTGGTGTACATGTACGCAAGTTTTGAGTTAGAGCCGAAATGCGCAGAAATCATTTCCTAACAGCACAAAATGCACTGACAAACTAAAATACATGATATATTATGACCCACTGTGACAGAAACAACGTTTGAAACATTCATTTTTGTGTTTATATTTGAGCAGCACGGACTTTATACAGCCTATTGAGCAGTCAGAACATGCTTTGATTTGTATTTGGACTATTTTAGCGTAGCTTTTGGTGCCTTTTATTTGGGTTAGCTTTTAATAAAATGTGTACCTTCAAATGAAAAGACTACAAGCATAAAATGTTAAAACAACGAAGAGCATGAGCGGATGGCTTGAAGCACTGAGACTGGCTGCCGAAATGGACACAGCCCCACGCCCTTTAGGTGAGGCTGGCACAGACATGTCGTGCACAAAGCCCTGCATTTATTATCGGACAAACTTTATATTATGACCGCATAGCGAACACCGACACCCCCGCTAAAGGCCCCGCGTCCCCAGACTCTGGCATGCTGATCTCTGTTCATGTTTGAGTCCTGGGTCAGTCGCGTAAAGCCCAGTCCGGAGGTGATGGAGCAGCTTTTTATCAGAGCAACATACTTTCATTTGGAGCTTATTTGGGACTTTGATGGGCGTTTTAGTGCTAAATCTGGCCCTTGGAGAACCACAAGTAGCCAATTTATAATTCTAGGAACAGACAAAAACTTCTAGTTTGTGGAACGCGCTCTACAAACAGGTGGTACAGACGTGGTGCAGCTCATCATTGTGTTTGGACAATGTGTCACTTTGAACTTAAAAGAAAAGTTACACCGCGGATGGTCAGATCCAAGTCGTGCGCGTCCAGACCCGTGTCCGTGCGTAATAGTCCCAGGACAGCACAGAGCACTGTTTTCCAAAGCCGCAAAACATTATGAAGGCTTGCTTTGCACGCTGGGGGTACACCGCCCCGTATGTCCTCCGTTCATCAAAGTGAATGCTTAGCGAGAAGCTCTCGGCCTGTGCCATGCTCCTCCTCCGGGATGAGCGCATCCTCCTCTGGGGCTGACAGCGCACACTGGTCCGCTCCAGCGAGGTTGACAGCGCGCGGTGGTCCCCCTGACTCCAGCACTGGCTCTCCGGCTGGACCTGAACTGTTTATGGCTCATCTGACTGCTCGTGTCCAGTTTTAAGCGCGTTGAACATTTTGTTAAAAATGTGTCCAGTTTAAATCATCGAATAAAAAATTATTAAATTGTTTCCAAATGAAAAACCTCGTAATATTAAAATGCACAATATTTCTGAGCATTTATGCCGGGGAGGGGCTCTAGTAGTGAAACTAAACATTTAATTTTTATTTAAATCTGTCAAAACAACATAATATTTTGTTTCTGAAGTTTTAACTTGTGGACTTCCTGCTCCAAACCATGTATTTCTTGCCGTATTCCGTTAGTTCCTGCCGTAAAGTCCTGGGTGCAGCCTCCTGAAGCTTGAATAATTGGGGGCGTTTCATTCAAATTACACACGTTTTCAGCCGCCGCATTTATCAACACCAGGTGGTGCGTACACCTGGATTTCAAAGGTACGCACAGCTTCATAAATCAGGCGCTGAGAACAGTGTAAGCATAATCTCACGCACAAAAATACGCCCGTTTCTACGCAAGAATGATAAATGAGGGCCATTGTGTTCATAACATCGTTGCTGCAATTGTTCTCTCCTCTTGATCCAATTGTTATGGCAGCCTCTAACTGAACATATAATACTTGACATAACGTATTTTTTGTCTATCGTTACGGCTATACAGTTGTGGCTAGCAGCTAGCATAGGTTCCTCTCAGCTGGAAGTACAAATCTCTCTCAACCGGAAGACGGATGACAAAACGAATGAAATGGTGTCACCCTTGTTGCCGTGGAAAATAAGGCGAATAACAGCATAACTAAGGGACTCACCTGAGCCAGCCCTAACTATAAGCTTTATCAAAGGGGAAAGTCTTGCATTCTGGGAGTGCAGTGCTCTGGTGGGGTAGTAAGGTACTATGAGCTATTTAAGATAAGATGGTGCCTTACCATAAGAGCTTTGTATGTAAGAAGAAGGATTTTATATTCTATTCTAGATTTTACAGGAAGCCGATGCAGCCTGTCTTGGCTTCATGCAGAAGCCAAGACAGGAGAAATGTAATCTCTTTTCCTGGTTCCTGTCAGAACACATGCTGCAGCATTCTGGATCAGCTGAAGAGTCTCAATTGACTTTTTCGAGCAGCCTGATAATAAAGAATTGCAGTAATCCAGCCTAGAATTAACAAATGCATGGACTAGTTTTTCTCACTTTTAGACAGGATGTTCCTGTTTTTAGCAATGTTCCGTAGGTGAAAAAAGGCGGTCCTTGAAATTTGCTTAATGTTAGAGTTAAAGGACATGTCCTAAAGATAACTCCAAGATTCCTCACAGTGGTGCTGGAGGCCAGGGTGATGCTATCCAGGGAAACTTTACATAATGTGTTTCAGTTCTCAGCCTCAGTTCAATCTGAGTTTAACATTAGAAAATTACAGGTCATCCAGGTTTTAATATCCTGCAGGCACATTTGAAGTTCAGCTAACTGATGAGCTTCATCTGGCTAGATATACCTGAGTATCATCTGCATAACATTGAGTATCATCTGCATAACAATGAAAGTTTAGTTCCCTTATAATATTGCCTAAAGGAAGCATATAAAGTGAACAGGATTGGTCCGAGCACAGATCCTTGTGGAACTCCATTACTAACTTCGGCATGCATGGAGGACTTATCGTTAACATGTATAAACTGAAATCGATCTGATAAATAGGACTTAAACCAGCTTAGAGCGGTTCCTTTAATGCCAATGAAATATTCCAGTCTTTAATAGGATCCGATGGTCAATGGTATCAAATGCAGCACTAAGATCTAATAAAACCAGTACAGAGACAAGTCCTTTGTCTGATGCAATCAGGAGGTCATTAGTAATTTTCACCAGTGCTGTCTCTGTGCTATGTTGAGCTCTAAATCCTTGACCTGCAATCTAAAAGAGAGATAAACACAGTACTAAAGCTGTCATTCTCAATGTCCACATGAATATTAAAATCCCCTAAAATAATAACTTTGTCCATTTTAAGGACTAAAGTTAAAAACTCTGCAAATTAAGATAAGAATTCAGACTACGGACCAGGTGCTGGGTGTGAAAGACTAAGAACAAGGCTTTCAAATGAGTTATAATTTAGTCTAGGTTTAGAGCTGATTAGTAGTAGAGCCCTGCATTTCGGCCCGGGCTGCGGGCCAATTTTCACATCATGTTCACATGTGGGCCAGGCCTTGAGCCTTTTTTGGGTTATCCTATCCTAATGTATTTTTGTACATTAATTAAAAGAAAATATGAGAAGTTGAAGTCGACAATAGAAAAACAGAAAGACATTTCATAACCTGTTCTTATAATTACACTGAAACATGACTGACATGACAGTCTCACACATGCACACAGAAGGTTTCTCCTCAGTGCGACCCACGATTCACCTCATGTGCAAAGAGAATATCAAGAGAAAAACCAAAGATGGCCAACTTAAAACGGTAAAAAAACACCAGAGGAAGGGAGCCCAGAAGAAAACTTCTGGGCTGTTTTTCAAATTGTGACAACCTTAAATGATGAGCCAACTGGTTATGCACAATGCACAATTTTCAAGGCTGTGCTAAGCTATGATAGTAAGAAGATGGGATCATCTCATTTACAAAGACATTTTGAGCGTGGTGGATATACAGGTAGCGGACCAACCAGCAGCAGCAAACAAATGAGTGTGAGTGATTTCCTTGCCAAACCAACTCCTTCTATGGTGAAATCATTAATCACAGCTAAATGCGTGAATTTCTGTTGTATGGACATTCTGTCATTTGAAACAGTAGCAGAGAACGGTTTCATCCAGTTAGCACAAGAGCTAATAAATGTAGGCACAGCCCATGGACGTCTGTAAGCAATAAGTTTACTGCCTGACCCCACCACAATCTCCTGAAAGTGCAAAGAACTGGTGAATGCTAAGAGAGGGGACATGGTTGAAGAAATCACGATGGTCATGTCGTTGATAAATGTGGGAATGACAACTGACATGTGGACGGATGATCACCGTAAAATAAGCTACATGTCAATCACATGTTACTAAGGCTACGTTCACAGACTGCAGGCCAATGTGACCCAAATCTGATTTTTTTGCCCATATGTGACTCAGATCTGATCTTTTTGACAGTGTGAACAGGTCAAGTCACATGGAATCTGATCTTTTCCAGTTCGGAATTGGGCCACTTCCATATGTGGTCCAAATCCGATACAGATCAGATCTTTTTAAATACGACCTCAGTCTGGACACTCAGGTCGCATTTGATGCGACTTTGACGTCACTGTAGAGCAGCAGTTCTGCTGTAGTCTTGGCCATGTGGCTCTATTCCTTCTCTACCTCGCTATCATCTGCTCACAAATTTCCTTTCTTATACCTAAAATCCACTGGATGGCGCTCTCTTCTGAGTAAAGTGCATTCTACTTGTCCCAGCGGACACAAGCAGGGGGCTGTGGGGTAGATGCATTGTACAGTGCCAGAAACCGTAATGAAAAGAACAGAAAGTTGTGAAGACTTGTCATAATTCAGGAAAATATGACCCGTGAGAGGACAATGAAACATGGGAGTCTCCCCGAGCTAACCAGAGCTATGGTGCTCCTTGTTTACTTCTGTAGCCTGCAACAGCATGCTGCTGCATGTGACGTCGTGTTCTTCTTCTGCACATGCAGGTCACTTTCAGGCCTTGAACAGTTCACACTGGAGTCTGATATGGGCCACATTTAAACTATAATGTGAACTGTCAAACCAAAAAATCGGATCTGGGGACAAAAATAGGAATTGAGCATTAAGGCCTGCAGTCTGAACGTAGCCTATGTCACACCACAATATGACATGAAGAGCAGGGTACTCACCACAACAAGCCTCTCAAATGAGGCCAAAACAGCAGACAATATTCGACAAGAGTTGCAACAGCAATTAGTCTCAGTTCTTGGATTTGATGCGTCGGTGATGAATTCTGTTGTCTGGTTAACCAATCAGGTTGCTAATTATGTTGCCGCTCTTTGCCCTTACTGGCGCCTGGAATGTCAAGACCACCTGTACAACGCTGTCCTCCGGCATGCCTTGAACCTGTTAGGATTTGGTTTGGTGCTCTTGATCTGATCCCAGTCACCTATGTTGCTCCTGCCCCACTCGTTAACCCCTGTGTATAAATGTTTGGTGTTTCTGTTCTTTCCCTGTCCCGTCATTGTTGTGTTCATACGCTCTGTCTCGTGCTTGTTTCCTGCCTGTTCTTTGGATTTTGTATCACACACCTGTTTCTGGATTTTTCTGTTGGATCACCTTTGTTTTCTTGGATTATGTTATATTTTGGATTCAGCCACTTTGTTTGTAAGTGTGCTCTCGCGTTTCGTTTAATTAAATTGTCCTGCATTTGGGTCCTACAACCTGCCACACCACACACAGTTCATGACAGAACCCAGATGAGCTTTCACAGTCCCAGAAGTAGCAGAGACCCTGCAGGCCGCCAAGGCTTTAGTCCGATATTTAAAGCAGTCAGGTCTGACAAGTGAGTTGTCAAAAACAGATGGCAGAAACCAGATTTAGCACTGTATTTCTCACCCTGGAGTCAATTGAGTCAGTCTAAGCAGACTTACAGGAGATACTTAAGAGCCATGGTGAGAGCCATGGTGAGAGCCAGCGACTACACGGTGTGTGCCCTGATGAGCTGGCTTTCCTGGTGCTATTTCTGTGCCCATTCTATGACGCACAAAGGGAGTTGGAGGGGCATAAATACCCAACACTGAATCTCGTCATGCCCTGGCTTCACAAGCTGAAACCCCATTGCCAGCCAGATGTGTTGGACCCTCCTCCCCAAGCAATTATTCGCCAACGACACCTTGAGTGGATAATAATAAGTCCACATCCAGCCACTTCACAAACTGGCCAAAGTTCAATCAGTTAAGGATGTTTACCAACGCCAAAAGGGATGAGATCTTTCAACTGGCCAAACGTCAGATAGCCCGCTTCAGAGAGGAGGGGACAGCGGTGCAAGGGGCGGATCAAGCAGCCGGTGAGATCATCATCTTCTTCTTCTTAGGCCTGTTATTTCACTATTTACACCTGAAACCATACCAAGTCACTTATTATAGTAGTAGCTATTATTGGCCTCTAAAGTAATCTTTTAATCATAGCCTACTTGGCCAACTAATAATTATAAAATAATGATGATTCATGTAATGGCATGCATTTCTGTGTCTGCACCTGTTGGTGGTGGCCACGCAGCAAAGAAGAGAGCGCTGGCCAAGTTTGAGGAAGAGTGGGAAAACATTGTGGAGCAGGATGAGGATGAAGACAGTGAAGTACAGCAATACATGTGCCTCAATCACAACATGGACGGTGATGGACGAGATGTGCTGCTCTGGTGGAAACAGCACGAGACCCTGCTACTGCAACTGTCAAGACTGGCTTGCTCTGTGTTTAGTGTCCCCGCCAGCAGCAGAAGCAGCAAACGTCTCTTCAGTGCAGCGGAAAGAGTGATAGAGAGGAGGACGGGGTTAAAATTTTACCACAGACTTTGAGAGAAGCTCACATTTCTCTAATTTTGAAAAAAGGTAAAATCCCTAAAGACTGTGCATCGTACAGGCCCATCTCCTTATTGAATGCTGATTTGAAACACCTCTCCAAACTATTAGCAACAAGACTAGAAAGCGTACTCCCTGCTCTTAATAAAGGACAACCAAACTGAATTCATTAAAGGTCATAATTCATACAATAATGTTGATGTATAATGTAGAATGGGAGCCAGAGCGTTCAGCTATCAGGCTCCTCTCCTGTGGAACCAGGTTTGGGTTCGGGAGGCAGACACCGTCTCTACATTTAAGAGTAGGCTTAAGACTTTACTTTTTGATAAAGCTTATAGTTAGGGCTGGCTCAGGTGAGTCCTGAACCATCCCTTAATTATGCTGCTATAGGCTAGACTGCCGGGGGATTTCCCATGATGGACTGAGCTCCTCTCTCCTCTTCTCTCTTTCTCTCTGAGTGCAACCTCATCCCATTAATGCATGTTACTAACTCGACTTCTTCCCTTTCCCGTGGTCGTGTGCTTCCTCCTCCTGTTACTTCCTGCATGTGCTACTGGCTCTGGAGCTGTGGAGTCTGGATCTGTTGTTGGGAGTCTCCTGCTGCCCCCGTGTTCCTGCTCGACGCCCTCTGCTACAGTTGCAACTGCTGTTTACTAGTCCTATTGCTATTATTACTGTTATTATTATTATTGTCATTAACATTACTATAAATATCTGTACCATTTTTCATTCAGTCTATAGCACCATTACCTTTACTGTCTGTACCTCTGTGTGTATACTGTGTAGGTTGCCTCCCTCTGCTCTCTCTCTCCCCCTCACCCCCAACTGGTCGAGGCAGATGGCCGCCCACCCTGAGCCATGGTTCTGCTCGAGGTTTCTGCCTCTTAAAAGGAAGTTTTTCCTTGCCTGTGTCGCCTAGTGCTTGCTCTTGGTGGGAATTGTTGGGCTTCTGTAAATAACTTCAGAGTACGGTCTAGACCTACTCTTTATGAAAAGCGCTGTGAGATAACAGTTGTTGTGATTTGGCGCTATATAAATAAAATTGAATTGAATTGAAATTGAATAATATGTGCAGATTATTAAACAAAATCCAGGTTTTTCAACAGCAGTCCCTGAAGGGTCATGTGCTTTCTCTGGATGCCTAGAAGGCTTTCGACCGCGTGGAAATGCCATACCTGTTTTATACGTTACACAAATTTGGCTTGGGTGACAAATTTACAAACTGGATAAAATTACTCTATACAAATCCTCTCTCTGCAGTACTTATAAATGGGTTGCGATCTTCTAATATTCATATTTTTAGAGGTACAAATCAAGGATGTCCCCCATCGCCCCTGCTTTTTGCACTGGCAATTAAGCCACTTTCTGTGGCAATCAGGGCAAATGAGAACATGAGAACTCACTGTGGCCACTAGACAACACAAGATTACTTTTTATGCCGACGATGTCCTGATTGTTCTGACTGAACCTGAACTGTCTATTCCAACTCTTATTGAGATCATTGACATGTTTTGTACATTTTCAATTTTAGTAAATTGGAAGTGATGCCATTGGGTAGTCTAAAACATATACCTAAAACCTCTTCTCCCTTTCCCTTTATGTGGTCCCCAGAAGACTTTGTCTATTTAGGAATAAATGTAACACCCTTGTTTGAAAAACTATACTAAGCAAACTTCCCACCCATATTTGAGCGTATAAAGCTAGACCTAGAAAAATGAAACACCCTTCCAATTTCCTGGCTGGGCGATGCTGCACTTCTAAAAAAGAACATTCTCCCTAGGTTACTTAACCCAATGCAAATGGTTCCAGTCATATTCCCCCATAAAACCATTAAACACTTGAATGGTTGGTTCAGCTCCTTTATATGGTCTAAGAAGAAACCACACCTGAAAATAGCAACGCTGTGTCTTCCTTCCTCGGGGGGGGTCTCGACCTCCCAGACACTAGAAAATTACAGCTTAGTGTTCATTTGCGTATCGTAGCTGACTGGGTGTCAAACAAGTCAATTCAATTCAAATTAGCTTTATTTGCATGAATATTGCCAAAGCATCATACAAACTACATCAGAACAATCAAACGTAAATGCTCCCTAGTTGTATAGCGCCTTTCTAGTCTTTTTCGACCACTCAAAGCGCGTTTACACTACATCTGCATTCACCATTCACTCTCTGAGCCTAAGTGCTCAAACGGAAATTAACATTCACACATTCATACACTGGCAGAGGCAATTCGGGGTTCAGTGTCTAGTCCAAGGACACTTCGACACGCAGCCTGGGGGAACCGGGTATTGAACCGCCGACCTTCCAATTAACGGCCAACCCGCTCTACCTCCTGAGCCACAGCCACCCATACAAGTAATTAAAGCGTAAAGTAATCAAAGCGTGTGATATGTGTTAAAAAATATATATATTAAAAATAAAATAAATAAACAGTGTGTGTGTGTTAAAAAATTAAAATATATTAAAAATTAAAATTAATTTTTAATTAAAATTTAAAATTAAATTAAATTAAAAATGAAACAGTAATGTGTGTATATTAGTAAGCAAAAAAAATAAATAAAAAATAATTAATTCATTAAAAAATAATAAATTTTAAAAAAGAAATCAGTATCAAAAGTAAAGCCAAAACAATTACTAAAATATCAAACGATCAAAATAATAATAATTTGAAAATTTCTACAATTATCAGTCTGAGGTTCCACTGGTTGTCCTCACTTCATGGCAAGAGGAGACATATTTTGCAGCAATTATTTCACATTTCTCACAGTAAATAGGGGAGTTTCTGTGTGTCTGATGTGAATGTGAATTCGAATTCGGGGTATATCTGGGAAATGTTTGCAAAGTGTTTTTGTCTTAGTGTTTTATATTTGGGGCATGAGGTTAAAAAGTGCAGCTCTGTCTCTACCTGTCCCCTGTCACACTGGGAGCAGAGTCTGTCCTCTTGTGGTAGCCAGCTCTGTCTGTGGCGACACTTTTCTATGGCCAGGCTGTGTTCAGTCAGTCTGTATGTTATCAACATTTTTCTTAGTTTGGGATTTTTTATTGTGCTCAGGTAATTTGCCAGTGTGAATTCTCTTTTTAGGGTCAGATAACATTGTAATTTACTTTGTGTTTTGGTTGTTTCTTTCCAGATTAAATATATTTCTCTTTCTGCTTGTTGTTACATCCCGTAAGGTCCTGTGCTGGGATTTTTTTTCTTTTTCTGGGTGTTCTTCTCTTTCTGTCTCGAGCTCTCCCTCCAGGTGCCCTGACACAATTCCTGCTGATAATCAGCTGCAGGTATAAGGAGCCCTCGAGGTTGGTGGAAGGTGTGAAGAGGAGTGGAGAGTCTGTGCCGTGAACTACTGTGAAATCATGTTGTCATGTGGACTGTGCTGTAGTCTAGAGTGTCGGGTCAGTGTCGCTGACGTGTGCTGTGACCTATCGGCTATGTGAAGCAGTGTCGGGTGAAGCAGATGTTGAGGTGGACAGTAGATTAAGTGTAGTGAATACCAATCTTGTCTCTTCTTTTGTTTTACTGACGCTCCCCTTATTTTTTGTTGTGGTTATTAAAGTCCCCTCTAATTGTCTCCAGTGGAGATTGTTTTACTTTTGGCCTTTTTTCTTACAATAAATTTCTGTTAAACTTGAACCTGTGTCTCTGCTTGACATTCCACCCTGGGAACACATTAATTGTTAGTGCCACATCCCCTGGATGCCAGTGGGACGTAACACTTGTTGATAATTTGGTTTGGACTGCTTGAGTTGGTGTTGCTGAGGTCCTGAGGCTGTCCTGAGGCTTACTACAGACAGCCTCAGGACCAGCTGGCTGAGGGGACTTCTGGTATGTTTGTGATATATCTGGAGGTTAACTGATTTTAAGTGATTATAAAATTTAAGTGATCTTTTCTGTATTTTTAGTAAGAGGGGGTATTGGCCGAGCTCTGCTCTGCACAGGTTATTTGGTGTTTTTCTCTGCACCTGCAGGATGCTCTTACAGAACTTACTATTAGGGATGAGCGAGTACAGCATTATCTGTATCTGTTAACCATATGAATTATCTGTATCTGTGTCCGTACTTGGACTGGGCGGGGCTCGGAAGTGGGAGGGATTTAACCCCGGAAGTGGGTCAGCTTGTCTTGAAATGGGCAGGGCTTTAACGGTATGTTATTTTAAGCATGCAATTTCTACGAGTTGAATCAGAAATTGTTATATTTATTGCTATATATTTATATTAATTGTTATATTATTTTGTTAACCTCCTGTACCTGGTGTCCTCGTCTAGCTTCACTTTATTACCTGATGTGTCTCTCCCCTGTTGTCTCTCTGCTTGCTTGTCTCATTAGTCCTGATTCCCCTCATCTGTGTTGCTCCCGCCCCACTCGTTAGTCCCTGTGTGTATATATTGTCCTCAGTACTCCTCAGTCTTTGTCACGTCCTTGTGTAAGTCTTCTTACATCTGGTTTGTCTGCATCACCCGTTTATTGTTCCGCACTTTCCTGGCCTTTTGGATTTATTCTTGTTTTGTACTTTGTTATTGGTTTTTGCCCTTTTGGATTATGTTTTGTTTGGAGTGCTTTTTCAGTTTGGACACTGCCGCTGAGCTCCCAGCGTTGCCTGTTTAGTTTTTTGAGTTTAAATAAATCTTTGTTTAACTGCACCCTCATCGCCTCTCCTGCATCTGCATTTGGGTCCACACCTCCGCCTTCAGCTCTCTGCCATTTCCCCTGACAGTTCAAACATTATTTGAAGACATTTTATGTCATGAAGGGATTTTTCCGTTTCATTGCTTTATGAAGTTAATTTAGAACAATGTTTGGAACACTTTTGAGTGTGTTAAATAAATTAATCTCATTTTTGAAGTGGCGACAAGTTTTTTTAAAGTGAGGGAGAACAGCCCGAGTCTTTTAATGTGAAACGCCGACACACAGCCGAGCTGAAAGAATAAGGCTGATATTTTCTGCAGCTCATAAGAACACTTTTTTTTTCATTTAGACATTCACACTGTCTGTGATTTTCTGTCTCCCTGCATGTGTCAGTTTCAGCCGTGCTATTGTCGTATTTCTGTAGGGTTACAGTTTAATCCTCGATTGTAAAATATGACGCTCTGCTGACAGTGGATTGTTTATGTGTGTTTGGTCATCTGCTGCTAACACTGCCTCTTTTATGAGAACGCGCTCCCGGCTGGATCGGGAAACCCTTGGTTAATTTAGTTGATAACCAGCTTCGAGGTACCGCTTATCCCTATTCACGATTGTTGGGGTTAGTGAAACCAGATAACGAAAACATATCCTGGGTTTGCTGAACTAGCTTCGTGGTGCAGGCCAGGTATGTGTGTGTGTGAGTAAGAGGGAGAGAGAGGGGGGAGTGTTTGTGTGTGTGTGTAGCTTAATTTGTAATATTATTCTAAATAATTTATTTATACCACAACTACCTTTATTTATTTTTTTAAATACAGCAAGAAAGTGTCAGACAGCAAGAAAGTGTCAGACACGCGTGAAGTCAAAAAACTGGTTAGAGTTTAAAAAAAATCTCTGATGACCGGCAGAGAGAGGGAGAGAGAAAGAGTGTGTGTGCAGACACAGTCAGCTACCCAATGAGGGTTTTTATTCAATCCGAGCACAGATATTGACTGTATTACTCGTATAATACTCGTACTCGGGAAAAATGCTTTATCGGTAGTTTTCTGCTCAACTCTACTTACTATGAATGAAAGATTTGGCCCCCCAAATTTCGCTACCATATAGAATTATTGGTTCTAGTACAAATTGGAAAATTTTAAGCCAGATTTCAATTAGAATATAGATTTTAATGTTTCTTTTTATTGCATAGAAAGCTCTCCTTGCTTTGTCTCTCAGATCTTTCACAGCCATGTTGAAGTTCCCTGTGTATGTAATGTTGAGGCCAAGGTAAGTGTAGTTTTTGTGTGTTGTAACTTAGCGGTGTAACTTAGTGGTGTCTAAATAGAAATTGTATGTAACCTGATTTCTGAATTGTTTTCTGAAAGACCATTATCTTAGTCTTTGCTGTGTTTACTTACTGGGCCCAGGTCTGACAGAATCTCTGCAGGAGGTTAAGGTGCTGCTGCAAACCTTCTTTAGTAGGTGAGAGCAACACTAAGTCATCTGCATACAGCAGACTTCTGATCTTTGTCATTCAGGATTAGGCCAGGTGCCGTAGAACTCTCTAATTGGTTTGCTAATTCATTGATATGTAGTTTGAAGAGAACTGGACTGAGCATCACTGCCTCACTCCCCGGGCCTGGGAGAAGAATGCCGTTTGTTTGTTTCCAATCTTTATGACTTTTTGTATACATGTACTTAATCAAATCATATGTTTTTCCTCCAGTGCCACTTTCAAGTAGCCTATAGAAAAGGCCCGCATGCCAGATGGAATCAAAGGCTTTTTGGAAGTCAACAAAACCGGCATATACCTTTCTTTTCTTAATGTTTAATTCTTCATCAATTAGAGTCTGGTGGGTAAAAATATGGTCTGTTGTGTGGCAATTTGGCAAAAAAACAATTTGGCATTTATGCAGAATATTGTGGGCATCAAGAAAGTTGAGAAGTCATTTATTAATGATGTTGCATAATATTTTCCCAGGTTACTGGATACACATATTGCTCTGTAGTTTATTTGAATCATATTTATCTCCGTATTTATATATTGGGGTTATTAAACCTTTGTTCCAGATGTCTGGAAAAGTTCCAGTTGCTAGAATAGAATTGAATAATGTAAGTATAGCCAATCTGATTTTAGGGTCTGAATATTTGATCATTTCGTTGAGGATTCCATCAATACCACAAGCCTTTTTTCCTTTCAGGGACTGGATGACTTCTGTTAATTCATGTTCTGTTACAGGGATTTTGGTTGTTTTTATCACCACTTCCAGAGTTTTCCATTTTGTCAATATCCTGTACTGATCATCATTTTTTGTAATATTACTGTATAATTCACTAAAGTGATTAATCAAAAAAATGATTAAAGGTAATGAAAAGGTAGTTGTGGTATAAATTATTTAAAATATTACAAATTAAGCTACACACACACACAAACACTCCCGTCTCCCTCTTACTCACACTCACACACACACACACACATACCAGGGTCCTGCACCACAAAGCCAGTTCAACAAACCCAGGATATGTTTTTGTTATCTGGCTTCACTAATCCAACAATCCCGAAGCTGATTATCAACTCAGTAAATTAACCCAGGGTTTCCCGAACCAGCCGGGAGCACATTCCCATAAAAGAGGCGTTTGGTCATCTGCTGCTAACACGCAGCAGATGACCAAACACACATGAACAGGTCCATTGTCAGTAGAGCGTCATATTTTACGATCGAGGATTAAACTGTAACACTACAGAAATAGCACGGCTGAAACTGACACATGCAGGGAGACAGAAAATCGCAGACAGTGCGAATGTCTAAATGAAAAAAAATATCAGCCTTATTCTTTCAGCTTGGCTGTGTGTCGGCATTTCACATTAAAAGACTCGGGCCGTTCTCCCTCACTTTCAAAAAAAACATGTCGCCACTTCAAAAATCAGATTAATTTATTTAACACACTCATAAGTGTTCCAAACATTGTTCCAAATTAACTTCATAAAGCAGTGAAAGTCTCTGTAGTAGGCCTTAGAAAGCTATACTAACCTAAATAGAAAGACTACGTTCATATTAATATTTAGTATTTCAATACCAAACTGCTAATCATATTCAGCCTCACATAAGAACAATAAAATCCATGTATTTTAACGGCTGCGTCAGGCTGTGCGAAACGGACTGGGAGCAAATAAAAAATATTAAGCACATTTAAAGGCAGTAAGTAGGCTGATCCTGCTGTACTGTAAAAACCTGTAGGCAACATTAGCCTGAGGCTTTTAATCAGTCTCTGTAGGATCACCGTAGTCAAGAGTTTCTCCACATCACCAAAGCAGCCTATTGGCTAAAACAATCTGTGGGATTTCCTACAGATGGTGATGTCATTTTCCAGAGAGTCAGTATGCAGCGTTTTCACAGAGTTAATCTCTTTTCTGGAACATAACCTGCTCAGAGCAAGTTAACCGTTCATAAAAAAATTAAAAGTAAAAAAAAGAAAGTTATGTTGAGTATGAAAATTCTTGTTCATTACATTTTACTTCAAAATTACAACCGCATGTGTTGTATTCATTGTTGCAAAACTTGTTCTGTATATAGTTATTGTTATCGTGATCAAAACCATTGATCTGAAGCTCAATACTGATGCTGTCATGTAAATAGTTTTCTAATCAGCAATAAATATAACAATTTCTGATTAACCCATATAAATTCCATGCTTAAAATAACATACCGTTAAAGCCCCGCCCATTTCAAGACAACCCGACCCACCGGTGAAATTCCGACCACTTCCAGGGCTAGGCCCCGCCCAACCCGAGTATGGATACAGATACAGATAATTCATATGGTTAACAGATACAGATAATGCTGTACTCGCTCATCCCTAGCGGTTCAATCCCCGGCTCCCCCTGGCTGCGTGTCGAAGTGTCCTTGGGCAACAACACTGAACCCTGTGTGAATGTTAGTTTCTTTTTGAACACTTAGGCTCAAGTGTGTGAATGGTGAATGCAGATGTAGTGTAAAAGCGCTTTGAGTGATCAAAAAGACTAGAAAAGCGCTATACAAGTACAGAGGAATTATATTTACATTTACTCTAAGGATTCCTCAGTTTCACCCAGCTGCTTTTGCTGTGTTGTTCTTAGTTTTTAGGGTGTACATGTATTGTTTCAGAGTGGTCTCATATTGACAGCGTATGCTGTGGTTATCTGGGTCCCTATGCTTTTCATTTGATCATTTCCTTAAAGTTTTCCTTAGGCTTTTACATTCAGTGTCAAACCATTTGTTATCCGTTCATTTGTTGAGGTTTTGGTTTGGAGGCTTTCAAATTAGACAATAAATCTAAATGATGAAATATTGAATTGATTCTGTCCACAGCAGAATTTACACCAGAATTATTCAGGGGAAATGTTTCAGTTAGAAATAAATGAGTTAAATCATGTATGTTTTGATTTTCCAGTGCCTTTTGGTATGCCCCCATGCTGTCTGGGGTCCATCTGTATGAATATTTGCTGTTAAACAGTCCACAGGCACTAGGGGCTGCAGACTTGTGTTGGGTCAGAAATAAGGCCAGGCTGGGCCAGTAAAGACCTGGACCTTACCCTTCGCCAACGTAATAAACTTAACAAATAATACTCCATTAGTTTTCTTTTTTAGCTGATTCATTGTAGTTAAAAACTTCACTGGAGACGATCAAGAGTCGGTGCAAAAGAGTTTATTCCAAAAAAAGACGAATAAACCCAAGTGACATCCTAGCAGGTCAGGATGAAACACTGAGCAGTGGTCAGCGTGCAACGCCTTATATTACCCTACGCTCCACCTACAAAGTGGGTGTCACACCGTAACTCCACCTGCAGGGGTCGCTGACCACTCCTCTCCAATGGTGAATTTCTTATCCTATGCTTCCATCTTGAGGCCACTTGTGTGTACTTTTTATTGAATCCAATGACGCTTTTTGGTGGTTGTTCTAGCCTTATTTTATCATAATTTGCCCCCTTTTTATATATTTCTTATATATTTCAGGACTGGAAATTCACCATTGGGTTTCAACTTCACTCTCATCATTTTTTCTTTAAGTTTTAAGGCATACTTTTGGCACTATTAAAGCTTAAACTTTTATCATTGTATTTTTTAAAAACAATCAACATAATCAACATAATCAATACGTGTATTGCATGATTTCATACATCATAACAGAATTAGATCATCCATGGAGTAAACTGCGTCACATCTCACACTGCCGTGTCCTACAGTAACCTCGGCTTCTAGAAAGCTCCTGGCCCCCCTCCTACCGAAGTTGGCACCAGGGATGCCACGTGCCTTGGCTGGTGTTCCTGCCTCTTATCTCTGATAGGCTAAGATGTTTCTTTTGCTATTGGACAAGACACATATTTACCTCTGATAGGCTAAGATGTTCCTTCTGCTATTCCTTCCATTGACACATGCTACATGATCTACCCAAGATGTTTTCCTTTTTTATATCATTCTGCCTCACAAGTTCACTCTCAGTTCACTCGGGAGTTTACTTTCGGTCATACTACACAGTTCACTCCCATACATGTTGAATGACATGAGAAATCATACCAATTCACGGCTTATATTTCTACTTGGTTACAATAGATGCACGTCTGATTAATACAACATCTCTAAATGATTATAAAGTGATTGATTGATCTGTGATTAAGTTTCAGTGACTACACCAATCAATGTGTATCCAGTACATACAATAAACACAAATACCCATAATATGTGAGTACATAAGTCATAAGATCTGAGCACATGAGTATACATCAAAAATGAGATGGACTATATAGATGCATGTTCGCAACACAACCCTCAAAAGCTCCCCAGTGGGTGTTTTGATGCTGCCTTTTGCTATCTTATGCTGCCTTTTGCTATCTTATGCTGCTCCCTCCCTTTGCTCCCAAAGCACACGAACCTGCTCAGTCACACAAACATGTGCAACTTGTTGAGCCTGGGCAGTTAGATACAGAAAGGAGCACACACACCCAGAACTATAGGGTTTTAACACTGTGATCCTAACTTTAAACTATAAAATAACACTTTAAATAATGACTATGTGGACCACCCTTACTCTAGCAATTAATGATAACAATTTACGCTATAATGCTCCAAAATAATTCACAACACTTGGACTGGGCACCTTTTTGCTGTGGTCTAAGAGGGGTGTGAAGTGGCTGACTGTGAAAGCTTTGAGAGACATTGGATCTAGATCTGTAATGAAATAATCTACCGTACTACTGCCAAGAGCTGAGCTGTAAAGTGTAGCGATCCAGAGAGTCCCCTCGTAGCCTGCCGTTGACTGTACAGACCCAGTGTACGGCGGAGCTGTAAGAGCTGCATACCGCTTGTATTCGTAAGCTTGTCAAAGCTCTTTCTAGCATGACATTCAGGGAGGGGGAAGCAGGTGCTTCCAGGTAAGTGTTTGTCTCCCTGGGTGTTCATAGTGTCAACTCTTTCCCCTGTTTGAGCGTTCAAGTCCCCACAGATTACAGTTTTTCTCGATTGCTAAGACACATTTCTTGAAAGCTGCTCTCCTTTTCTCTAAACTGTGAACACAAAACCCAATTTTCAAGCTACATTCACAAAACCTCAGACTCCTCTTGCAAAACCAAACTTTCACCTCAAAACAGTTCAATCTGTGCTCAAAACTGAACTATGTGGTCAGATCGTGCCCCGAGTCAATCAAAATTAAAAACACTACTGAACAGTCACTAAACACTACGCAGAAAAATTGAAAACAATGCTCAGGACATGAAGCTGGAGAAATAAATGTTTATTGTTCACTGTAGTCTAAATGCATGTTGCAAAACAAAAAACCCTGTGCATTTAGATTTAGCACTTGTACAGAAAGACAAAACAGAAATCTTGTGCATTTACACGTAACACTTGAAAAAACAAGCAGAAATCTTATGCGTTTAAAACTTGTGTACAGTAAGCCCGTGTAAAAAATAAAAGTACAAAAAATAGTGTCAACTATGTGTACTATAATGTCAAAAAAAGGTAATTACCTGTTCTCTTCTCTAAATCTTCGGATTATGGTGGACACAGTAAATCTACTGATGTTTGGTTGTACCCTTTGTCCAGCCTCCCTCATGCTCATACCATGGACAAGAACATGGTCAATCACAGTAGCTCTGATTTCATCAGATATTACTGTTCTTTGTCTTCGCTGACCACCTCGACCACCTTGACCTCCTCTCACACAAACTCTTCCTCTCAGATTTCTATCCATTGTAGGGCCTCACAAACCAGTGCTCTCTGAATTGGCTTACGGTATATGTTCCCTCACATTATTAGCCACAAGTGTGATCAATTTTGAGTTGTTGTGTTCAAGTGGTGACAACTGTGCTTTAATTGTGTTTGACTTTTGTCACCTGTGCTCACCATTATGCAGCACGGGTGCATCACAATGAAAATGTGTTGGCAAGTTGTGTCTAAACAGGTGAAAAGTGCTTATAATTTTGCCAAAAGAGTGATTGATTCAATCAGTGGGTTCAGGCAACTGAGCATTTGGTTCAGACAACAGGGTTTAGAGTTTTAGCAATTGGGAAAAACTGTAATACATTTCCCATGGTTTTATAATGGTTAACTTCCTCCTTAAGAATAGGAAAAATATCTGGGTTATAGTAGGGGGATTCTGAAGGAGGTATATAGATGGCGCACATGTAGACATGTTGCTCGGCACAAATCATCTTTTTGTTAATTTTCAACCATATAATGGGGTGGTAATGGTGCAACGGTTAAGACTGGGCCTTTGGTGTGAGAGACCCAGATTCAATCCCCCACTGTGACCCATCCACCATTGTGTCCCTGAGCAAGACATTTAACCCCTCATTGCTCCAGAGGCGTGCAACCTCTGACATGAATAGCAATTGTAAGTCGCTTTGGATAAAAGCGTCAGCTAAATGAATAAATGTAAATATATGAGATTCTTCTTTTTTAATTACTGTGATGGACTGGCTCAGTTCTGATTTACACCACATAATCATGCCTCCTGAATCTCTGCTTTGTGTTATTGTGGGATTTATTGTTTAAGATATAATAATCTCAGTGTAGCCATGAGGACAACCAGTGGAAACATCTTCTCTGCACCATGTCTCCTGTAAAACTATGATGTCAGAGTCTTTTAACTCTCTATTAAAATCTGAATTTCTGCTCTTTAAACCAAAGGCTGATGATCTCAGACCTTGAATGTTCCAACATGTTATTGTAAACGATTTAATCTCTAAGTGTAATCTGTTCAAAAATTAGACAAACACCTTAAAAAACAAATAATAATAATAAACCAGATATTAAAAAAATAATACTAGTAACAGACGAAAACAAAAAAAAGAAGAAAATAGTGTTGTAGATAAATAAATATATAATATTAAACTGTGTTTATGGTATCCACATCTCTCTGGTTGGATGTAGAAAACTGTCTAAATACCCTTTGAGTAACCTTCTGTCCATCAGGAAAAATAAATTTGTAAAGTCAGCTTGCAATAACCCTGTTACAATTTCTACAGTTAAGGCATGGCATGCCATCAGAAAATTAGAGGGCAGATCTCAATTCAACTCTGTATGTGACAATCCCGATTTCCCCCCTGGATTAATGGATGATAAATTCCGGATTTGGGTAAATAAAGGAATATCTACCTTACACAGCCTGCTGGAAGACTCTACCTTCATGTCAAAACAAGACTTCTTTTGATATTTGCAAGTAAGAAATTTTGTCACAAGACATACCACAATTCTTCAGTGTCAAAATGTCTCACACTTAGAGAGACAGCTCTTTTTACACAACTCCAACAGTTCTAATAGTTTATTCTATAATCTCCTTAAGGAGTACAACGTCACAAACACATCCTCTTTGAAGGGTTTATGGGAAAGAGAACTTAATGTTGAGATAACAGATGATGTCTGTAACCGGGTGAGAGCCATTCAACTGTCCTAGACCGGGCTCATGTATCTCACTCTTAACGGCATAAATACAACCCTAATGCATCTCCATTGTGCCTGAAGTGTAAAATAGAAATTGGTAGTCTTGCGCATTGTTTGTGGCATTGTAGGAAAGTACAGCAGTTCGGGCAGGTCATAAAGCGGGAAATTAATACAATTCCATCGATTTAATATAAATAATAACCCTTTATACCTGTTAATTGGTATATCTGGCATGTCCATCACTGACAAATTTAAAAGAAAACTTTACCAGATGATTGCTTTCTGTGCCAGAAAGAGTATTCTGTTGAACTAGATTACAAATAAAGTGCCTTCAAAGGCTCAGTGGCAAAGAGTTATTCTTGAATATGTTGCATTTTACTATTTGACATTTAAACTTCACAGCAACGAAGATGCCTTTCATAGCCCTGAATGCTCTGCTTCAAAAGGGACACTCTAATTGCCATTTAATTGTTCTATTTTTGTTTCTGTACATCTCTGTTCAATCACGCACATACAACATACGTAACAATATTTACTCAGTTTATTTTGTTGTTACTTTTACTTGAAAAAGATGTGACTCCTGAATCTCCTGCCCTTACAAATTTGAATCTGAATGTATACATGAGCCAAATGATTGTTTGTTTTCTTATTTGTTTCTGTCTATCTTGTTTAAAAATGTAATAAACATTTTTTTTTAAAAACCCAACACACTATGAGTATATATGAGCATGTATATTTACTTTATTGTCAATATATTGAATGCAGTACACAAAGAATTGCAATTACATTGGCCTAAGGTCCTGTTTCATGTGACTGAACCTGACTCTTTACCTGCCTGCCAGCACTATTTATGTGCCCCATTCCTGTTGACCTGTGGAGTCCAGGCTACTTTTGTTTGGACTTGCTGCCATTGCTTGTAAGCTTATATATATCATTATAATCACTCTGTCCCCCGTGCAGCCTTAGGACTCTGATCACTGTCTAGTTCGTCTTATCCCGACATACACGCAAAAACTAAAATCTGCTAAATCTGTTGTAAAGACTGTGAAAAGATGGACCAATGAGTCAAAGCTGGAGTTACAGGCCTGCTTTGACTGCACTGACCTGAGTGTTTTTGAGACTGCAGCCACTGACCTGGACGAACTAACCAACACTGTGACATCTTACATCAGTTTTTGTGAGGACGTGTGCCAAACCAAAACCTTTCACACAACCACCCTAAAACCCTGATTCACAGCGAAACTCAGGCAGCTGCGTCAGACCAAAGAGAAAGCCTTCAGAAGTGGAATCATGTACAACTAGGCCAGGAACACTCTGATTAAAGAGGTCAAAGCAGCAAAGAGACGCTACGCCAAAAAGCTTCACAAACTTCCTTACTGACAGGAGTCAGCAGGTGAGGCTGGGGAACATCACATCCAGAACCCGGACTATTAGCACTGGCTCCCCCCAGGGTGCATCTCCCCCCTACTATTCTCCCTCTACACCAATGACTGTATCTCATTTATTTATTTTTTTACTTTTCTTGTTGCAAGTTTATCTGTCAAACTCCTGAAGTTCGCTGACGACACAAGGTCATCGGCCTCATCTGGGACAGTGATGAGTCGGTCAGAACAACCTAGAGCTTAACATGCTCAAAACTACAGAGATGACCGTGGACTTCAGGAGGAGCTCCCCCACTCTGCCCCCCATCACCATACAACCCTGTGTCCGCTGTGGAATCCTTCAGAAAACTGAAATCTGCTAAACCTGGTGTAAAGACAAACGCAGAATAAGTGTAACCTCACCAGCCCAGGAACTCCACATCCAGCATTTTCCACTCTAAGATCATTTGAGACCAGCCCCCTGGACAGCTGCAGCAAGCAGTTTGCATAAGCAAAGAATTTCTGCACAAACTGTCAGGAACTGTCTCAGGGAAGCTCATCTGCATTCTTGTCCTTATCTGGGTCTCAACCTGACTGCAACTTCAGGCAACCATTACAGAGGAGACCAACATTGCACTGTGTGAGGCAAATGGTGGTCACACCAGATACTGAATGGTTTCTGGACCCACCCAGTCCCCCACAATACAGTGAAAGCAAGAAATTTGTTAAAAAACTATCTGTATACACAAACACATCCCCACATGTATGAGTACACAAATATACAAACATACTCACACATACACCCATACACATACAATGCAACAGAGTTAGTTAGTGGTCACAGATTTGATGTGTCTTGCGCCATCATTTGAGATGGTTCTTAAAACTGAAGCAAGCCGCAGATTGTAACTTGTAACAAGATGGTAACTTGTTCCAGATCTTTTTTCCCTTAACTGACAATACAGATTATCCATATGGTGTCCATCTGTAAGGCACCTCACAATGTACTCTAATGGAGGCCTTAGTCCCAGTTCTGCCACCACCAGTTATTTTCAATCTAATGTATTCACTTAGTTGGGGTGGAGAAAGACCTTATGTATGCGCAGCCCTGGCGATGGACGTGCAGAGGACAGACTGGATGATGGCTGTGTAGAACTGGATCAGCAGGTGCTTAGGCAGGTTGAGCTTCCTGAGCTGGTGCAGGAAGTGCATCCTCTGCTGGGCCTTCTGGATGATGGTGTCAGTGTTAGGTTCCCACTTTAGGTCCTGGGATATAGTGGATTCCAGAAACCTGAAGAATTCCACAGCAGACACAGGACTGTTGAGAATGTTGATGGTCCACGGTCATCTCCTCAATTTTAAGCGTGTTAAGCTCCAGGTTGTTCTGGTCGTACCAAAGAGCCAGAGACCTTTTCCATATAAACATTGATAGCTGTTTCAATTGAATAGTGGGAACAGAAGCTAAAATGCATGGGATGCTGAGGGGTACAGCATTTATTCAGATGATTTATTGGTTGTTTTGCTATCCATCCATTCATCTTCATCCGCTTATCCGGGGTCGATTCGCGGGGGCAGCAGCTCCAGCAGGGGACCCCAAACTTCTCTGGCGTTCCCAGGCCAGCATGGAGATATAATCTCTCCACCTAGTCCTGGGTCTTCCCCGAGGCCTCCTCCCAGCTGGACGTGCCTGGAACACCTCTTAGGGAGGCGTCCAGGAGGCATCCTTACCAGATGCCCAAACCACCTCAACTGGCACCTTTTAACGCAAAGGAGCAGTGGCTCTACTCTGAGCTCCCCGCAGATGGCCGAGCTTCTCACCCTATCTCTAAGGGAGACACCAGCCACCCGGCTGAGGAAACCCATTTTGGCCACTTGTACCTGCGATTTCGTTCTTTCGGTCATGACCCAGCCTTCTTGACCATAGGTGAGGGTAGGAAAGAAAATCGGCCGGTAGATCGAGAGCTTTGCCTTATGGCTTAGCTCTCTTTACGTTACAACGGTGCGGCAAAGCGAGTGCATTGCTGCCCCTGTTGCTCCGATTATCCGGCCAATCCTGCTGCAACCGCCCCTCTCTCAAGAACAAGACCCCAAGGTACTTGAACTCCTTCACTTGGGGTAAGGACTCATTCCCTACCTGGAGTTGGCACTTGTTGGAATCATTATGTATATAAGTTATCTCATATTTACTCAGTACATGGAAATACATTTGGAAATATAAGCCTTGTATTTTAATATGAATCTTTGAGTTTGTTCACAGGAAACCTGCAGTGGATGGGTCACAGAGCCAGACACCCAAAGAAGCAAGAACCAAAATAACTACTGATATGCAGCTCAGCTGTTTTACATAGTTTCTGGAACATTCTGCACAGCACCATAGCCATAACAACATATTTTAATCTAACTGTCTCAAGTTCATGTCCTTGTTTATTCCCTTGTCCCATGTAGCATGTGTGTATGTAACTAGGGACCTCCTTGTTCATAATAAAAGAGAGGAAGCGGCGGAGATGCCTCAGAACGGTTGGAGTTTGAGTTGGTGTAACTGAGTGCATCTCTGTCCGTTCTCCTCGCGAGTAAAAAGCCATTAACTCTTTTGTCTTTCTTCCTTGTTTGATATTTTAGATGTCTAATCCTGACATTTATTTGGTCCTTCGAGCCGGATACCAAGATACCCGAGGTTTCCAGTGGGCGAGTTAGAAACCGGGAAAGACCGTGGCCACGGCAATAGATCCAAGACGGGAATGTCCTGTGTTTTTTGTCAATGTCAATGTGTTTTTTAAAATACAAGGCTTATATTTCCAAATGTATTTCCATGTACTGAGTAAATATGAGATAACTTATATACATAATGATTCCAACATTTCCCTCCTGTTTATCACATATTTGCTCAAATTCTCATTTCACTTAAGTCAGTCACTTCTGTTAAGATTTTCGACTGCAAGATCATTTTTATAAGCTCCAATATGCTCACACTCAGAGTTCAATGTTACAGGTTAGAGGAGACTCGTTCATAATCTCATGGATAAGAAAACAAATCTGGTACTTGATGTAATGGAATTTTCTTCATTATCAATATCATTGTCTTTGAATTCTTCGAATTGATCCATTTCACCCAACAAAGGATATAACTGAGCCACTCTGTGCTCCATAGGTGATATAGCTGTGGTAATGATACGGTGTACCATTGTTCTAAGACAAGGAATAAAACAACAACCACACAAGGTCAGAATAGTTGCAAACACAGGTATAGACACCAAAGCGGAGGTTATCAGAGCTTCCCATCGACCAAACACACCTGACCAGGAGCCCCACAGTGAATTATCTATTCCTGAGTGCTCTTTCATTTTCCCGTTAAGGGATCGAAGTCCCGCAATGGCATTAGTGAGACTGCCATCTGCAGCCCGTATTGTTAGGTATGAACGTGCAGCATTGCTCTCCGAACATTGCACAAACACCTCCTTGTTCTGCTAATACCATATCTATGGCTATTCGGTTCTAGAACGCCATGAGGGAGGTGGCAGCAAGTTGGTCATGAATGGCCTCAAAACCGCTCTGGGTCCAATTTCCTAGTTTCTGAACGTTGTAGTGGATGTAATTTATTCTGTCTACATTTTTATTAGTTGTACACCACCAACAGAGTGCTGATTCAAACCTAGATAATATTTGATATTATTCATCAGGTCAATAGCACAACTGTCTTCTACAGATGCTGGCACTACTTGTAGGAGTGGTCCAGGTCCCATACACACTACACAATCTCCTTTTGTCACATTACCCACTTGCTTCACCATTAGTAACCAGTTATTACTATATGCAGTTATTCCTGTGGTCATTTGAAACCATTCATCAGCTGTTTTTGGTGTGCCAATAATGCGTATTCCGCCTTTCAATGACACAGGAGATAAGGAGGATTCTGTAATGTTTACATTATTCACTTCACATATGTAAACGACAAATTTTGGATCATATCATGAACTAAAAGCCCATAACAGGAATCCCCAACAACTGGTTGGTGATCTTCCCATAGAACTATAGGAAGGCGGCGTCAGAGTATTAGATGTCAAATCTACTGTCAACAAAAGTCCGGTGTTTGTGTGTGTCAGTTTAAGCAGTCGTCTATGATGTTGTGCACATTCAGTAGTTGCCCAACAAGGTGTCCAGTTATTATTTTCATCTGCTACTAGAGTTGACCATGATGTATCTTGCAGATCATTTGTCATATACCATGTATTAGCACTATAATCACTACCTTTAGCATTTCTACTGGTAAGGCTAGAAAATGGAAGTTAAAATACAAGGCTTATAGATATGTAACTAGGGACCTCCTTGTTCATAATAAAAGAGAGGAAGCGGCGGAGATGCCTCAGAACGGTTGGAGTTTGTAACTGAGTGCATCTCTGTCCGTTCTCCTCGCGAGTAAAAAGCCATTAACTCTTTTGTCTTTCTTCCTTGTTTGATATTTTAGATGTCTAAACCTGACAGCACTCCACCAGTTTCCTGCTGAGAACCATGGCCACAGATTTAGAGGTGCTAATCCTCATCCCAGCCACTTTGCACTCTGCTGCAAACCGATCCAGTGAGAGCTGAAGGTCACGGACTGATGATGCCATCAGGACCACATCATCCACAAAAAAGCAGCGACGAGATCCCAAGCCTACCGAACCACAGCCCCTCCTCGCCACGAATATGCCTTGATATCCTGTCCATGAATATCACAAAAACGATTGTTGACAAAGCGCAGCCCTGGCGAAGGCCAGCCTCACCTGGAAAGAGTCTGACTTACTGCCCAGTACTAGGACATAGCTCTCACTTTGGATGTACAGAGATTGGATGGCCATGAGAAGGGCCCCCTCACCTCATACTCCCGCAGCACCTCCCACAGTATCTCCCGGGGGGACCCGGTGATACGCCTTCTCCAGATGTACAAAGCACATGTAGACTGGATGGGCATACTCCCAAGCATACTCCAGGATCCTTGTGAGAGTAAAGAGGTGGTCAGTTGTTCCATGACCGGGACGAACACCGCATTGTTCCTCTTCGAGCTGAGGTTCGACAATCGGCCAAACCCTCCGTTCCAGCACCCTGGAATAGACTTTACCAGGGAGGCTGAGAAGTGTGATACCCCTGTAATTGGCACACACTCTCTGGTCCTCCTTTTTGAACAGGGGGACCACCACCTTAGTCTGCCACTCCGTGGGCACTGTACCCGACTTCCACGCAATGTTAAAGAGATGTGTCATCCAAGACAGCCCTTCCACACCCAAATCCTTACTGTACACAGCTTGGACGGTTCCCCACTTCCCCCTCCTGAGATGGCAGACAGTTCTCCAGAAGCACTTCTCCATGTCTTCTCCGAGCTTCTCCCACACCCGTTGCTTTGCATCCGCCACAGCAGAGGCCGCAGCCCTTTGGGCTCATCGGTACCTTACAACTGCCTCCGGGGTCCTCCGAGATAACAAATCCCGGAAGGCCTCCTTCTTCAGTCGGAGGGCTTCCCTGACCACCGGTGTCTACCACGGTGTTCGACGGTTACTGCCCCTTGAGGCACCTAAGACCTTGAGACCACAGCCTTCCGCTGCAGCTTTAGCAATAGAGGCTTTGAACATTGCCCAATCATATTCAATGTCCCCAACCTCCACAGGGATGCCAGAAAAACTCTGCCGGAGGTTTGAGTTGAAGATCTCACGGACAGGGGCCTCCCCAGATGTTCCCAGTTCACCCGCACTACCTGTTTGGGCTTACCAGGTCTGTCCAGAGTCTTCCCCCAACCCCTGACCCAACTCACCACCAGATGGTGATCAGTTGACAGCTCCGCCCCTCTCTTCACCCGAGTGTCCAAAACATGTGGCCTCAAATCAGATAAAACGATTACAAAATCGATCATCGATCTTTGGCCTAGGGTGCTCTGGTACCATGTACACTTATGAGCATCCTTATGCTCGAACATGGTGTTCGTTATAGACAATCCATGGCTAGCACAGAAGTCTAACAACAAACACCCACCTGGGTTCAGATCAGGGAGGCCGTTCCTCCCGATCACGCCTTTCCAGGTATCTCCATCATTGCCCACATGCGCTTGAAGTCACTCAGCAGAACTATGGAGTCCCCTACTGGAGCCCCATACAGGACTCCACTCAGGGTCTCCAAGAAGGCCGAATACTCTAAACTGCTGTTTAGTACATATGCACAAACAGTCAGTTTTCCACCCCGTGACCTGAAGGCGTAGGGAGGCGATCATCTCATTCAACGGAGTAAACTCCTACGTAGCAGCGCTCAGCTGGGGACTTGTGAGTATCCCCACACCCGCCTGGAGCCTCACACCTTGAGCAACTCCAGAGAAGAATAATGTCCATCCCCTATCAAGGAGTACGGTTCCAGAACCGAGACTGTGCATGGAGGTCAGCCCCACCAGATCTAATTGGTAGCGTTCCATCTCCCACACAAGTTCCGGCTCCTTCCCCCACAAGCCCCTTTTCCACCAAAGCATTTTGAGAGCCGGTTCGGAGCTGGTGCCTACTCGCAAACCAGTTCTTTGTGTTTTGACAGCCAAAGAACTGATTCTCAGCCAGGAAACTGGTTCCAAAGTGGCACCAACTCTTTGCTGGACTAGAACCGTTCTTTTACCACGTAATGAATGTCGTTCGCTGTGCTCTCTAGTCAGTGGAAAAACAAACAGGTTCTGAGAAGGTTCGCAAGTTGAACCAACTTTGAACCAGCACCAGTTCCGAACCAGTTCTTTTTTGGTGGAAAAGAAGTAACAGAGAGGTGATGTTCCACGTCCCCAGAGCCAGCCTCTGCTGCCCGGGTCTGGTCTGTCGAGGCCCCTGACCTTCACTGCCACCCATGTGGCAGCACACCTGACCCCTGCGGATCTTCCGATGGATGGTGGGTCCACATAGCTTTGTCGGGCTGTGCCTGGCCGGGCTCCATGGCAAACCCGGCCACCAGGCGCTTGCCAACGAGCCCTCCCTCTGGCCCTCCCTCTAATACGCCAGTCGGGGGTCCCGGGCTTCCTCTGGGCAGGGTCTCTCCTCCTCTTGCTTGATCTACCATCAAGGGTCTTTGTGAATCATTCTTGGTCTGGCCCCTCATCTGGAACCACTTTGCCTTGGGAGACCCTACCAGGAGCACCAGGCTACAGACAACACAGCCTCCAGGTTAACCAGGGCACGCAAAATTCTCCACCACAATAAGGTGATGGTTCCCGGAGAGGTGTTTTGCTATCCATTTTTTAATAATTTAGTAGTCCTACTACATCTTTTCCTCTGCCCTCCCAGGCCAGTGGTTCTTCACTCTCCTCGTTTACTCCTCTCTCAGAGAGTGAAGTATCAGAACTCTTGACTTGTAGCCGTCCAACTACATGCCCACTGGACTCAATTCCCACAAATCTCCTCCAAGCCATATCTCCTACTGTGGTCCCAGCAATCACTCAGGTGATAAACACTTCTCCGGCTTCAGGAACCTTCCCGACCACCTTCAAAAGGGCTCAGGTTACACCCTTGCTCAAAAAGTCCTCACTTGACCCTACTCAAGTTGAGAACTATCGACCAGTGTCTCTTCTACCATTTTTATCCAAAACTCTTGAACGGGCGGTTTTCAAACAGGTCTCAGAATACCTCTCACAGAATGACCTCCTAGATCCATATCAGTCTGGCTTTAAGAGTGCCCACTTTACTGAAACGGCTCTTCTGTCTGTAACAGAAGCCCTAAGGTCAGCGAAAGCTGCAGCCCAATCCTCAGTTCTCATCCTGCTAGACCTATCAGCTGCCTTTGATACAGTCAACCATGCAATCCTGCTATCTGCACTCTCAGCAATGGGCATCTCGAGTAAAGCACTCCTGTGGTTCGAATCCTACCTTTCTGGGCGCTCCTACAATGTCTTGTGGCAAGGCCAATTATCCTCCTCCCACTGCCTCTCCACAGGCGTGCCCCAAGGCTCAGTGCTGGGGCCCCTTCTCTTCTCAATTTACACCACCTCACTTGGGCCGATCATTCGCTCACACGGCTTCTCTTACCACTGCTACGCAGACGATACGCAACTCTATCTATCCTTGCGGCCAGACGATCCCACTGTCTCTGCGCGGATTACAGACTGTCTCTCGGACATATCTACATGGATGAAGGCCTGCCACCTTCAACTAAACCTCTCCAAGACTGAACTCTTGGTCATTCCAGCCAAGCAATCCATTTACCATAACATCAAACTACAAATTGACTCCTCAACCATCACTCAAACCAAGGTGGTGAGAAACTTGGGTGTCTTGATTGATGATCAACTGTCATTTTCAGACCATGTCACTGCTGTCTCTAAGTCATGCCGCTTTGCTTTATACAACATAAGGAAAATCAGGCCCTACCTCACTCAGTATGCCACCCAGCTTCTGGTACAGGCCATGGTTATCTCTCGCCTCGACTATTGCAACACCCTCCTAGCAGGTCTTCCAGCTTGTGCTGTGAAACCCTTACAAATGGTTCAGAACGCAGCAGCACATCTGGTTTTTGATCAGCCCAAAAGGACTCATGTCACTCCATTACTCAGTGACCTCCACTGGCTTCCCTTGGCCTCCAGAATCAAATTCAAGTCACTAATGCTTGCATACAGAGTGACCACCGGGTCTGCACCCATCTACCTAAACTCCATTATACAAACCTACGTTCCTTCTCGGCCTCTACGCTCCTCCTACGAACGTTGCCTGGCTCTGCCAGCCCTTCACACAAAGCAATCCCAGTCCCGGCTGTTCTCATCTGTGACACCACGATGGTGGAACGAGCTACCACACGCCATAAGAGCAGGGGCGTCCCTCTCTAACTTCAAGAAGCTCTTGAAAACTCATCTCTTCCGAGAACACTTCCTCTTATAACACCTCTAACTAACTAACCTCTAACATGCACTTCTTGTGCTCTTCTTCTTCTATCCCTACAATTATCTTGTATTGACTGCACTTTTTGTTCTGATTGCGCTTTCTGTTAACTCTTACTTCCTTCCCTAGGTATTTACCCATTGATGTGATATGTACTATGAGCTCTTACTAGGATTTATTGCTGCTCTTACTAGTATGTATTGTCAGTTGTAGATCTGTATTTGATGCTCTGTTGATACTTGTAAGTTGTAAGTTGTTCCTCAAATGTAAGTCGCTTTGGATAAAAGCGTCTGCAAAATGAGTAAATGTAAATGTTGACAGGCAGATAAGGTCAGTGGTTAAAACAAGTTTCTTTCAGTTGAGGCAACTGGCCAAAATAAAGCCATTTCTTTCTAGGCAGCACTTTGAGACAGTCATCCACGCCTTTGTCACCACTCGGTTGGATTACTGTAATGCACTGTATGTGGGAGTCAGTGGATCCTCTATTGCTCGTCTCCACATGGTGCAAAACGCTGCTGCACGTCTTCTAACGGGAACACGTAAATACGAGCACATTTCCCCCATTTTAGCCTCACTCCACTGGCTGCCTGTACATCAAAGGATACATTTTAAGATTCTTTTATTTGCTTTTAAATGTCTTAATGGTCTTGCCCTACCCTACATCTCTGAGCTGCTACACCCCTATCGACCCACCCGTTCTCTCAGGTCAGCTGATCAACTGCTCCTAAGTGTGCCCAAAACAAAGCGCAGGCTCAAAGGGGACCGAGCTTTTGCTGTAGCAGCTCCTAAACTATGGAACGATTTACCTCTGCACATTAGACAGGCATCTTCACTGTCTGTTTTTAAGTCTCTTCTTAAAACCCACCTCTTTTCCCTGGCCTTTGACAACTGAAATTGACATCTCTTGTTTTGGTTGTATTGATTTCATTGTTTATTGTATGTTTGTTTTTATTTGTATTTTATGGGTTATGTGAGCTTTGTATTTAGGGCTTTATGTAATCATTTATTGCTTTACTGTACAGCACTTTGTTTCCACTTTGGATTTTTTTAAAGGGCTCTATAAATAAATTTTGATTTGATTTGATTTGATTAACAAATTTATTTTAGCATTATAGACTAAAGGGAGATGAAATACAGAAAAAATGATATTTTCATCCTTGCCTGGGAAAAAAAAGTGATATTTTAATGCAATAAACCATAAAAACCATCATAAGGTAGATTATAATGCACCTGGATATCTTCTAATACACCTGAAATTCAACTGTAACTGTAAATGTGATGAAAAGAAACTGATATACAGTAACAGTTATTACACAATCTTTCAAAAATATAACAGGCGAATGTCCATGTTTTGGCCAAATTTACTGTTTATATGTTCACTTTTATTGGGGGTTATCTTCAAAACATTATTTCACTCCATACAACCACCTTCCAAATAACATAAAGCTTCCAAAACATTTAAGTATTGATAAAAACAGTTGCCAAAAGCACTCCCATGCTTTACCACAACTTGAGAACAGAACATCCTACAAGTGGAGACGAATCCATACATATCCTGAATGTCTGCGTAGCTCCTACGGGTCGCCAGCAGAGGCCGATAAAGAGCGCCTCCTCCAAAGCAAACTCTTATTCTCTACTTCAATCTGACGACAGAAACAAAACTTAGAGCTAAGGCGACCTCATCAAGATGGGGGTCCGCCATGCTGTCCTTGTTGACAAAAAAAGACCACTGTTTTTGGACGGAAAACGGCTAGAACAGCAAAAATCAATTACACCCGATATCGGACACAATTGGCATATTATGTTACATTACCGTTACACCTTATCTAGCCAAGGTGTAACTAACTGTAACAACTCATATTGCACAATTTGTTTGTATTTTTCATTTCACCCCTTGAGAAATGAAAGTGAGAGTTCTTAGTGCACAAATATTCTATTCATTTCATAGAATATGAAATATTCAATTCATTTGGTAAATATCTTCTGAAAAATGGCTTGAAGAAAGAAATGTTAAAAAAACAAAATATCAGATGTAAATATTTGAGAAAGGTTTATTTGCACAATAAGAAAACATGCAATGCCATTTAAATATAGAAAAAACAAATGTGCATTGTCCATTGTAGGGACTCTTAGTGCAGTTTAATGAAGTTAGTGTCCAGTCATTCTCATCCTTAGCTTTGGAATTATTTAATTCATCAATAATACAGACCACATCTGGTTTCTTAATTTCTTCAACCTTAAATATAGCCTGGGTATAATTGACAGGATACAAAACATTTCCTATTTCCATATTTAGATGTTGGCTTTTTATATCATGAAGTAATGAATAATTAGATGAGGTTGAAATGGAATTACATAATCGTATAAGAGGTTGTAGGTTTTTATAATTATTTCTGGTTTGTTTGCAAACAGGAAATCTATTCTTGTTTTACCGCGGTTAGTTATTCGGGTTGGTATTTTAATCAACTGATCCAGATTAAAATGATCAGTTATCTGTTTGAGGTTGTTCCTGTCTTAAATTAAAACCACCTATCAAGATTATATCTTTTTAAATTAGTGAGATTGATAAGGGTTTTAAGGTTGCTCCAAAAATCTATTTTAAAGGGGCTATATGTAAGTTTTCCAATGAAATTACTTATTAATAAATCAAATTTTCATTGCCTTGTTGTCAGTGGGCTCAAAACTCACCTAGAAATGAAGCACACGCCTGTTTTCTCTGTTGCTACAGCCACTGTTCTGCTTTTACTGTGAGGTCTCTGGGTTGGATACAGCCCTGTGCACACTCCCGAGCCTCTCTCGTACTACAGTGACAACACGGCAGCTAACGACATGCAGTCCACTAACACCAAAAAACAACCGGCTCACAGCAAAACACAGGCTCCACGTAAGGATCCAAAACAACAATAAAGGTTTATGTGCTGAAGCCCATCAGACCAAACTGTTTCAGATAATGTCGAGTAAGAACAAAGCGAGCATTAGTGAAGCTGGAGAAACACAGAGAAAGTCACGTTAGCTTGCTGGCTAATGCCAAGTAGTTGCTAATGTTATCCGGTAAAAAGTTATATCGCTTTCCATATTTCTTTACCAACTAACGTGACCCATGTTACTATGCTGTGTACCTGTTGATTAGAGTTGAGCCGGATACTCGGCTGAAACGAGTATCCGGTACGGATAAAGCATTTTTGCCGAGTACGAGTATTATACGAGTAATATGAGTCAATATCTGTGCTCGGATTGAACTGTCAGCTGGCTCTAACCAGTTTTTTTGACTTCACGCACTGAGTGTGTGACACTTTCTTGCTGTATTTTATTTTAAAAAAAGGTAGTTGTGGTATAAATAAATAAATTAAAATAATATTACATATTAAGCTACACACACACAAACACCCCCTCTCTCTCTCTGTCTCTCTCTTACACACTCACACACAGACACACACACATACCTGGGGCCTGTACCGCGAAGCGAGTTCAACAAATCCAGGATATGTTTTCGTTATCTGGCTTCACTAACCCTAACAATCGCGATCGGGATAAGCAGCACCACAAAGCTGGTTATCAACTCTGTAAATCAACCCAGGGTTTCCTGATCCAGCCGGGAGCGCGTTCACATAAAAGAGGCAGCTGACCAATCACATGAACAAGTCCACTGTCAGCAGAGCGTCATATTTTACGATCGAAAATTAAACGTAATACTGCAGATATATACGACAGTAGCATGGCTACAGCTGACAGGGAGACAGAAAATCGCAGACAGTTTGAATGCCTAAATGAACAGGCGTAGTCTATTAGGATGCGTTGATTTAAAGTGTTCTTATGAGCTGATATAAAATATCAGCCTTATTCTTTCAGCTCGGCTGTGTGTCGGCGTTTGCACATTAAAAGACTCGGGCCGTTCTCCCTCACTTAAAAAAAAATTGTCGCCACTTCAAAAATGAGATTAATTTATTTAACACACTCAAAAGTGTTGAAAACATTGTTATAAATTAACTCCATAAAGCAATGAAACGGAAAAATCCCTTCATGCCATAAAATGTGTTCAAATAGTGGCTAAAAGACAACATTTAGGCTGCTGAAAACTCACTGTCCCACCTTTTACGCCCACATCGCAAAAGGTGGGATGGAACATGACTGGATGGAACAGTCTCTGTAGTAGGCCTAAGAAAGCTATACTAACCTAAATAAACACATATTAAGGCAGCGACAATAGTTCGTTTGTTATCAAGATCAAAACCATTGATCTGAAGCTCAATGCTGATGCTGTCATGTAAATAGTTTTCTAATCAGCAATAAATATAACAATTTCTGAACAACCCATATCAATTGCATGCTTAAAATAACATAAAGCCCCGCCCATTTAAGGACAACCTGACCCACTTCCTGGTTAAATCCCACCCACTTCCGGATTAGGCCCCAGTCAGAGTACAGATACAGATAATTCATATGGTTAACAGATACAGATACAGATAATGCTGTACTCGCTCATCCCTACTGTTGATTTAGTCTGCAAGAACGGATGTAAAGGTAAAAAGCAAATGTGGAGCAATTTGTTTCCTAACGTTAGCCTATAGTGATGCAGCCAGGAGCAGCCAGCTAATACTACAGTAACTCGGACCTGCCGCTGTTTGCTTCATAACATTCACTTTAGATTGTGGTTTTACCGATGCTCAGGTACACAGCTTCTCCGCCTCTCAGACGCTGTAACTAACATGACCCACATAACATTGAGACAACACTGCAACAAAATGGTCACAACAACACAGTAAAGTTACTTATTGTGTATCATTATAATATTCAGTCCAGCTCACTAACCGTTTTGTTGTCATCCACTACATGTAGCTGTGCTGTCACTGCTGAGCCACCGGTGAAAGATACACAGAAAGTAAACTAGTTACTGAAAAGCAGCAAGTCAGCTAACGCTGTAGCACATCGGCTAAATGCAGTAAATGTAACGTTATCATGTAATGACTATGGATAAGTTCAACCTGAAGCTGATTGCCGCTGTCACTCTGGCTTTTTTCAGGAGGATTGTGCCAATATGCAGCTAGCTGCACTGAATGAAAGGTACCCAGCCGGTGATCTACCTCTGAGACGGGAACATTGAAGGAACAGAGCCTAAACATGTCTGGAGAGAATCCACAGCCTGCATGCTGATGTTCCTGTGTTTATTGTGTGTGTATTTCGTATAGGCTTCGCCCTCTAAGGCTATAACTATTGGGTTTACCCCTACCGCGCGCCTGCGCGGCACTGACAATTTTAGTCTACGCCCACCCACAGCGTGGGTCTCTCCTACGTCCGCACCTTGTATATATGCAACGACTCCCAAATCCCATTTTTCTTCAGCACTGAGCTAGAAGTCTAAAGAGCAAAAGAAGAAGATCTAGGAAGGGAAAAGAATCTGCCTGCAGCAAGAAGAGCGATGTCTTCTTACATGCCGGCCAGATCGGGGCGAGGCGACGCCACTTCCGTCCGCTGTGTGACAAATGCAAGACGGGCTTCATTCTGCCGAGGGATATCCACCTCCGATGTGAGGGCTGCCTCGGCCCGAATTCTGTGCTCTCCTCTCTCCCGAGGAGCATCAACGCCGGGTGGATAGCTTTGCCGTCCGACGAGGAAGTGTGGCAGCCCACACACTCGCTGGATGAAGCGATAGGGATGCTGTTGCCAGAGGAGCAGGAGTCGGACGACTCCGGCCTCTCCCCCCACAGATCCCTTCACGGGTCCCCCAGCCGTTCTCCTTTTCCCCCGTTTCGACCTCCAGACGTCGACCCTGGCCTCCACGGGGGTGATTCCAGCCTCGAGGGGGTTCTCTCTGGCGATGTTTCCATCCCGCTGTCCGCTGCCACCTCTCTACCATCCATCGGCGGCCTCGTCAGGGAGCTCCCCGCCATCATACAGCGGGCTTCCGCCCGTTACCACCTGCTCGCCCCCCAGCCCAGGAGTTCGCCCCACTAGATGAAATGGCCGGTGTTCTCGCCCTAAGCCAGGCGGCTAAGCAGGACTAGATCCACCAAGCTGGCGGCTAAGTCCACCACCATGTCGGAGGAGGAGAAGGAGGAAATTAGCAAAGGGGCTAGCGCGCAGCTCACTGAGTGCACCGCCTCAGCCGTCACCTCCGCCCGGATGGCCGTCTGGCAGACCCAGATCCACCAAATCCTGTGGCTCCAGCAGTCTGTCATTCCAGAGGCTACCAAGAAGGAGCTAGTTGAGCCCGGATAGGCTTTTCGGGCCTCAATTCCGGTCCCTCGTCGACATTGCGAGGTCCATGGCTCAGGAAACGGAAAGTATCAGGCAGCATGAAGGGTGGACTCGTCCTCCTTCTCGCCCCTCCCGTCCCCCGGCCCATTGGCGGCGCCACAGCCGGCCCGAGGCTGCTGTGGGCTCAGCTCCTTATGTTGTTCCCCGTCCCACTCCACCAGCGGCTGCCCCGCTGGCGCATCGCCGCGTTCCCAAGGCTCCGGCTCTGGTCTGCTCCTGGTCCAACCCTCCTGCGCAGTCTCGCCGCTCAGGGAAGCGCCAATGAAACTTTGGGGGGGAAATGTGTGTTTCATGTGCCTGTTCTGTTTTCACTGCTGTTCGTAATCTGAACCATTTTGGAATAAAACACATACAGAGCCCTAAAGAGGTTTTTCCTGGGCCCTCCGCTGTCTCTGCCGAGTCAGTGGCCGCCTTTTCACACATTTTCTCCACATTATACGTACCGGCTGCGGCTGGCCAGGCGGCCTGCCTACAGGGCCGCGGCGGCCTACATAAACTGCCAGGGCGATGTGCGCTCAGCCCAGCTACTGGGTCTGGCCAGGTGGCTGCTCCTATGGGGGCGCACTCACCTGCTTTCCATCAGAGCTGAGTACATCCCTGGCGTGTTGAACAGAGGAGCGGACATGATGTCAAGGGGAGGCCCTCGCCCAGATGAGTGGCGTCTCCATCCCGATCTGGTGGTCCAGATCTGGCTCCGGTTCGGCAAGGCGGAGGTGGACCTGTTCGCCAACAAGGAAAATGCTCAGTGCGGCCTGTGGTTTTCACTGAGCCCGCAGGACATCCCCCCTCTTTGCTCACCCCCTTTGGCCCCCCAGGCTGCTGTATGCCCTCCCACCGGTGCAGCTGATCCCGCCCCTTCTGGACCGCCTGCAGTTTTTGTCCTCGGCGGTGATTCTGGAGGCTCCAGAGCGCACCAGCGCGTCCAGGTTTCCCTGCCTCCAGTGGCTGCTGGTGGGACAGCCGTGGAAACTCCCCTGGAGGGGGGACGCTCTCTCTCTGGCGGGGGGTGCGATCAAGAATTACCCGCTCCTCAGCCAGCCTCTCTGGGTCTGGCCGCTGAGAGGCGATGCCTCGAGGGCTTAGGTCTCTCCCGTAAGGTGGTTCGCACCATCCAAGAGTCGCGAGCCGCCTCTACTCAGTCTTCCTACTCCTCTAAGTGGTCGGCTTTCCAGTGCTGGTGTCTGGATCAGGGGATGGACCCAGTCTCCTGGTCGCTGCCAACGGTGCTTTTGTTCCTGCAGCTGCTCATGGACAGGGGACTGACATTCAGTACGGTTAAAACCTACACTGCCGCCATTTCGTCCTGTCATGAGGGCTTCGGGGACAAGACTGTATTCTCCCACCCCCTGGTGAAATGCTTCCTTCCCTGCTGCAGTGGGATTTGCCGCTGGTTTAACCGCGCTAACTCAAGCCCCCTTTGAGCCCTTGGAGACGGCGGACCTGAGGTTCCTTTCGGCTAAGGTCGCCCTGCTCCTCGCTCTGACCTTGGCCAAGAGGGTCAGCAACCTGGCTGCCCTCTCTGTGGCTCTGTCGTGCCACAGGATTCAGGGCGATGGCAGCTCGGCTACCCTGCACCCTAACCCGGCGTTCATGCCTAAAAGCATTAAGAGCTCTTTTCGGTCGCGGGTTATCACCCTCTGGGGTTTTTTCCTCCCCCCCCCATGGGTCGGCGGAGGACACCGCGTCCCACCTCCTCTGCCCGGTGCGAGCGCTGTCCTGCTACGTGGCGTGCACAGCTGCCTGCCGCCGTTCGCAGCATTTGTTTGTGCACTATAGGGAGCGGTCCAAGGGGCTTCCCCTGTCGGCACAGAGCTTGTCTCACTGGCTGTGTGATGCCATTTCCCAGGCTTACATGTCTGCCGGGGAGTCTCCCCCGGAGGGCATCAGAGCGCACTCCACGAGAAGCGTTTCCTCCTCAGTGGCGTTGCATGGTGGGATGACAGTGGACGACATCTGCACGGCGGCCTCCTGTTCGTCCCCATGCTCTTTCGTCAGTTTCTACCTGCGTGATATCTCCCGTCTCTCTCTGACTCACTCAGTACTGAGTGTTTTGGCTGAGTGATTCTCCTTGTAAGTGTGCAGTGCGTCCTCTCCCACCAGACGGTGTGGGGAGGGCAGCCGCTGCTTATGTGGCCCGGCCTTGGCTTAGCTGATGTGGTTGCTGTCGCGACCTTGCCTGTGTCTGCACAGCTGCAGGCACACCGCTCGGTTTCCTGTTTTACGCCTGGGTCGGCCCTCGGCCTCCCATGTCGCGCCATCGGTGCTCATCGGCCTCACGGGACCTTGGTTCTCAACGCATTTGGGAGCCGAAGGCTAGGTCTCACCGTTGTATATATACAAGGTGCGGACGTAGGAGAGGCCCACGCTGTGGGTGGGTGTAGACTAAAATTCTCAGTCCCGCGCAGGCGCGAGTGGCCGCTGGAAAATCCATAATGCCCCTTTAACTGATGGTTTACAATATATAGGACAATTGAGGACGTGCTGACGTACTGCGGTAAGCGTGTTGACTCATTTACGTTTCCGGTGCTTGTGTGTTGGTAGCCTGTTTGCTGCTCTCGCTAAATACCAGATAAAATTGTTAGATTTATCATTACAGCGGCCAATTGTCCGCTAAACACTTATTCTTACAGTAAGTTTGCCTAAGCACTCACAGTTCTTTCCATCTTTAGTGACTGCTGTTCAATCTCATAATTGTTTTCAAAAGTTGGTAGCCAACGATACCGTACTTTAGCTTAGCCGTTAGCGTCTTTAGCTTAGCAGCTAACGATGGCTTCTCCTTCTCACTCTCTCTCTCCTGCTTTCTCCTACTCGGTGTGTCAGATGTTCAGTTACTCCTCTGCCTCCTTTAGCGGTAATGGTACGTGTAACAAGTGTAGTTTATTTGTAGACATGGAGGCTAGGCTCAGTGAGTTAGAAGTCCGGCTCCACACCTTGGTAGATCAGCCTACTGTAGCTAGAAAGTCCCCGGTAGTCGGTGCGGACCGGCCTGAGTTGACCTCTGGTAGCCGTTCCCCGGCATTTCCTGAGCAGCCAGAAAAGGGTGGCTGGGTGACTGTCCAAAGGAGGAATAGTCGTAAGCATTCAAAGCCCTCAGGACACCACCATTCGCTTCCCGTTTCTAATAGATTTTCCCCACTCAGCGACACACCCGCTGAGAAACCAACTCTGATCATTGGCAGCTCCATTTTGCGAAACGTGAAGTTAGCGAAACCAGCGACCACAGTCAAATGCATCCCTGGGGCCAGAGCGGGCAGCATCGAGTCCTATTTGAAACTGCTGGCTAAGGATAAACGTAAATACAGTAAGATTGTTATTCACGTCGGCGGTAATGACTCCCGGTTACGCCAATCGGAGGTCACTAAGATTAATGTTGAGTCGGTGTGTTCATACGCAAAAAACAATGTCGGACACCGTAGTTTCTCTGGACCCCTGCCCAATCTGACCAGTGATGACATGTATAGCCGCATGTCGTCATTCTGCCGCTGGTTATCGAGGTGGTGTCCAGCCAACGATGTGGGCTTTGTAGATCATTGGCAGACTTTCTGGGGAAGACCTGGTCTGATTCGGAGAGACGGCATCCATCCCACTTGGGAAGGAGCAGCTCTCATTTCTAGAAATCTGGCCAACTTTATTAGCGGACCAAATCCATGACAACCCAGAGTTGAGACCAGGAGGCAGAGCTGCAGTCTAACACACTTCTCTGCTCCTCCGTTCCAGGAGTTACTTAGTGAAAACCCTACAGTGACGGTGTCTGTCCCCCAACCATTGAAATTATTTAAATCAAAGGTAAACAGAAGAGGAGCTGTGCATAAAAACCTCATAAAAATCTAAATGTGTGCAATAGTGCAAAAAATAGGAGAAAATTGTGTGGACTCTCATCTAAGGGTTTACTAGTCAATTAATTAATATCAGTTTATAATTATGATTTATTGATTTATTGTCTTACTGAAACCTGGCTGGGTAATGGAGAATATGTGAGCCTAAATAAATCCACTCCTCCCAGTCATATTAATACTCACATTCCTCGAAGCACAGGCCAAGGAGGTGGAGTTGCAGCTATCTTTGACTCTAGCCTACTAATCAGCTCTAAAGTAAACTAAATTATAACTCATTTGAAAGCCTTGTTCTTAGTCTTTCACACCCAAGTTGGAAATCATTGCAACCAATTCTTTTTTTTATAGTGTACCGAGCACCTGGTCCGTACTTTGAATTCTTATCTGAATTTGCAGAGTTTTTGTCAACTTTAGTCCTTAAAACGGACAAAGTTATTATCGTAGGGGATTTTAATATTCATGTGGACGTTGAGAATGACAGCTTTAGTACTGCATTTATCTCTCTATTAGATTCAATTGGCTTCTCTCAGAGTGTTCATGAACCGACTCGCTGCTTTAACCACACCCATGACCTTGTTCTGGTATATGGTATTGAAATTTTACATTTAATAGTGTTCCCACAGAATCCCTCTTTATCTGACCACTGTTTGATAACTTTTGAGTTTGTATTTGCTGAACTACATGCCAGTGGGCAAAAAGTTCTGTAAGAGATGTCTGTCTGATAGTGCTGTAGATAAATTTAATGAAGTGATTCCATCAGCTCTAAATTCACTACCAAGTCCTAAAGTAACAGAGGACTCCTATACTAATTTCAGTCCCTCCCAAGTCAATCATCTTGTTGATAGTGTTGCAGGCTCCCTGTTGAATGACACTCGACTCTGTTGCCCCTCTAAAAAGAAGATAATCAGAATCAGAAAGAGCTCTATTGCCAAGTAGTGTTTTGCACATACGAGGAATTTGCTTTGGTGATAAGGTGCTACATGTAGACTGGCCTGCGGTGGAATGTAAACACCAACCAGAGTGAATAAAGCAAACTCACAAGGGGAGTAAAACAGTTTACAGTTAATGATAAAATGTTCCAGATCAGGAGAACAGTGCTGCTGAATCACTGTCACGTCGGTACAACAGCCATTGTTAATATAAAAACAGACACGTCCACCTTTTGTTTTGCTGGTGAGCTCTGTGTCGTGGTCCGCTCTGTGGAGTTGGAATCCAGCCAGCTTCAGCGCGGAGTCCGGTATCAGTTTACACAGCCACTACTCCGTGAAGCACAGAACAGAAGATGAATAAAAGTCTCTGTTTTTCCCCAGCAGTAGCTGAAGTTTGTCAGGTTTGTTGCACAATGAGCGCACGTTGGAGAGAAATATTGCCTGTAGAGTCCACGCCGGTGGAAAGGTACAAGCAACCCGACTCGTTTCACTCTCCTGCGGCGTTTCACAACCCAAACATCAGCGAGCTTGCCCTTTACCAATATGTCCAATAATTTCACTGGTGACACGAGAAAAGTAGGAAATAAATCCCCTGGAGTTCCCCTGATGTTTGAGTTTTGAGTGTTGTGAAAGCGCTCCGGGAATCACAGATGATATCTATGCTGAAATACAAAAACAGAACAAAACTGGGCGCACCTAATGCCAAGGCAGCACTGTAACACTGTAATAAAACAAAGATGGTTGGCTCCGTGGTATAACACTGAAACTCGCAAATTATCGTGGAAACTTGAGAGAAATTGGCATTCTAGCAAACTGGATTCTCGTTGAAGAACAGCATATTATTCCTCATTAATACAGGAAAAAAGGAACAACCCCAGGTTTATTTTCAGCACTGTTGCCAGGCTGAGAAAGAGTAGTATTGCCATGGCTCTCAGTAGTTATGACTTCATGAGCTTCTTTAATGATAAAATTCTAACTATGAGAAACAAAATCCACCAAGACCTGCCCTCAACTGGCACCGACTTAACTCAATACTCAGGAACCTTAGAAACAGCTGTAAAACATAGTTACATGTTTAGACTGCTTTGCTACTCTCAATCTTTACCAACTAACTTCAATAATTTCTTCATCTAAACCATCAACTTGCCTCTTAGACCCCATCCCGACTAGGCTGCTTAAAGAAGTTTTACCCTTAGTCAGCACTTTTCTACGAGACGTGTTCAATCTATCTTTATCAACAGTGTACCACAGTACTTTAAAATAGGTGTAATTAAACCTCTTCTGAAAAAGCCCAACATGGATCCAGATGTTTTAGCCAACTATAGACCTATAACTAACCTTCCATTTATCTCTAAGGTCCTGGAGAAAGCAGTCGCCAAACAGCTGTGTGACTTTGTACATAGCAATAGTTTGAGGATTTTCAGTCAGGATTTCGAGCTCATCATAGCACAGAGACAGCACTGGTGAAAATTACTAATGATGTCCTAACTGCATCAGACAAAGGACTTGTCTCTGTATTGGTTTTATTAGATTTTAGTGTTGCATTTGATACCATTGACCAACAGATCCTATTACAGAGACTGGAACATTTCATAGGCATTAAAGGAACCGCTTGAAGCTGGTTTAATTCCTATTTATCAGATCGATTTCAGTTTGTACATGTTAACGATGAGTCCTCCAAGCATGTCAAAGTTAGTCATGGAGTTCCACAAGGATCTGTGCTCGGACCACTCCTCTTCACTTTATATACTGTATGCTTCTTTTAGGCAATATTATCAACACTCCATAAACTTTCATTGTTATGCAGATGATACTCAGTTACATCTATTGATCAAGCCAGATGAAACTCAGTTAGCTAAACTTCATATGTGCCTTCAGGATGTTAAAACCTGGATAACCTGTAATTTTCTAAAATTAAACTCAGATAAAACTGAAGTTTTTGTTCTAGGGCCTAAGCACCCCCAAGACGCATTATTAAAGATATAGTTTCCCTTGATGGCGTTGCCCCTGGCCTCCAGCACCACTGAGAAATCTTGGAGTAATCTTTGACCAGGACATGTCATTTAACTCTCACATTAAGCAAATTGCATGGACCGCCTTTTTTCACCTATATAATATTGCAAAAACAAGGAACATCCTGTCTAAAAATGATACAGAAAAACTAGTCCATGCATTTGTTACTTCTAGGCTGGATTACTGTAATTCCTTATTATCTGCAACTCGTGTTCTGACAGGAACCAGTAAAAGAGATCATAGCTGTTTTAGCTCTCTGGATTGGCTTCCTGTAAAATCCAGAATAGAATTTAAAATCCTTCTTCTCACATACAAAGCTCTTAATGGTCAGGCACTATCTTATCTTAAAGAGCTCATAGTACCTTACTACCCCACCAGAGCACTGCGCTCCCAGAATGCAGGGTTACTTGTGGTTCCTAGAGTCTCCAAAAGTAGAATGGGAGCCAGAGCGTTCAGCTATCAGGCTCCTCTCCTGTGGAACCAGGTTCCAGTTTTGGTTCAGGAGGCAGACTCCGTCTCTACATTCAAGAGTAGGCTTAAGACTTTCCTCTTTGATAAAGCTTATAGTTAGGGCTGGCTCACGTGAGTCCCTTAGTTATGCTGCTATAGGCCTAGGCTGCCGGGGGATTTCCCATGATGCACTGAGCTCCTCTCTCCTCCTCTTTCTCTCCCTCTGTATGCAACCTCATCCCATTAATGCATGTTACCAACTCAACTTCCTTCCTTTCCCATAGTCGGGTGCTTTCTCGTCCCTCTCCTCTCTCTCCTCTATCACTTCCTGCAGGTGTTTCTGGCTGTGGAGTCTGCCCCCGTGTTCCTACTCGACACCCTCTGCTGAAAATATTGTTACTAGTCCTATTGTTATTATTATTGTTATTTATATCATTAACATTACTATAAATATCTGTACCATTATACATCTTCAGTCTGTACCACTATTACCTTTATTGTCTGTACTTCTGTGTGGAAATTGTGTTGGCTACCCCCACAGCCCTCTCTTCCTCTCTCTCTCTCTCCCCCCTAGCTATATAAATAAAATTGAATTGAATAAATATCCACCCACTGCAATAAGATTGCAATTCCCCAAGGATATGGTGATGAAGATAGTCCCTGACCATGTTCCTTACATTCCATTCAAATCCCCCAACGGCGATTCCTCCGGCTGCTCCTGTTCCCGCCAGACCAATAAACAAACCGCTGCCAACATTACTGGACATCAGAGAGGCTCCAATCTGTAAACAAATACAGATAACATATAATAACATGAAGAGCATATATTTCCATTTATAGATTGTTTGGTAACACAAGATTACAACCCATGTTGTTATTCAATATGTACTGTCAATAAAGTACTTGCTGGGTATCTATACCAGGCAAATATGTAATTACAGTGAAAGAAGACAACTTATGTAACAGGGAATAACAGCTCTGTTTAAGAAAGACTTCAAAATAAATGACATTAGGACAGGGGTTTTGACAGTAGTAAATTAGTTTTCACATCTTTTTAATGATGACATACTGAATGCATTCAAAGTAAAAAAACTGTACTGTAATGTAAAGTGGTTTCTAATTAAGTCTTCTTTAACTTCCTCCCAAACATCGGGATGTTGCTCAGTAGGTCACACCATGTGTTTTGTAAAGTTTTCACATTGTTCCCCCTTATTACCTAATTTTGTAGGACACAATCCAAAGTATTATGGGAGAAACATTTAAACTGTGATGTTGCGCTTATAATTGTTCTGACTATCCCAGAGGCTGTGGCATCAGGAGAGCACAGCTATTTAAAGCTGAAACAAATCAACAACTATTAGCGTCCATCAGACTGTTTGGGCTCACTGTCTCCATTGAAAAGTATGTTACATTCAAGATGAATTACACAGCTCTTACTCTACAAACAAGGTTTTATTAAAATGTATCTATGTAGCTATGTGTTATTCTCTGGATGCCCGATGGAGTCTGAAAAAACAAGCAGAACAGTAAGAACTAGCCGACATTACAAAACACTACAAAAGTCAGTCTTTTGTGTAAATTGTATGCTGCATTTAAATTTAAGCTGTGTTTAGAATATAACTAGGCTATAACATCCGTAACAGCAGTGAGTGGATGACATCAACAGAGCTGCCGCTTGTGAATGTGCACTTCATAGATGCGCAGCACAGGCGAATGACCTGCACGGTGTAGACAATAAATAATAAAGAATAAACATTCTGTAACTTCATGAAATATGGGGATGGTGCTTATAGGAAATGCACAGCCTATGTGCTAAATGTTTCCCAAAGTGTGTTGGAGCAACATGTATCAGAAATAATCACAAAATCAGTCAGTTTTATAGCGAGTATAGCGAGTTATAGGTATACAACAAACCCTGGCAACAAACTCGTGTTAATAAACAACAGCCACATCAAGAAATGAAGTGCAACATGATGTCTCATACTCCTGTAATACAGTATTTTACAAATTGGGAGGGTTTGCTCATCTGGACTAACATACCAAAGTAACATCTAGTGCAGGGATGGACAACTTTGATGACAGAGAGGGCCACTCAAATTCTATCCTCACTACCAGAGTGCCAAATTGTGACTTCCACCAGTAGAAACCCCATCACTCAATTAGCCATAGTTATAATGAACATATCATATACGGGTTATCAAAATTTATGGTACCAACATTTCTATTTTTCAAACACAAATGCATTTAGAAAAAGCTTCATTCACTTAATTAACACAGAAGAAATATCTACATTGCGGACTGATACACAATACAATTATTTTAGTGCAAGGTTGGTGGTAGTGCATTTATACTTGTCATATTTGTCTTTGTGCATGGTGTTGTAGTGCCGACTCAAGTTGAAATCCTTCATGGCTGATTTTGTTTCCAGGCACACTTAACACATAGATTTGCCTTTGAATTAGATAATCTGTTTCCCATCTTTCCTGGAACACATGGTTCTCTTGGTCCAGTTTTCTTTTTTGACCGCTTATTTCTCTCTTCATCGCGCTGCGGAAGAGGCCTGATGACACCAAGACGAGACATGTGCGTGGTTAAGGGCCTCTTGCGTTACGAGGAAGCACCCTCTGTCGGAAAATATAATTACAACTGGAATCCGGTTCAAATGTGGTCAAATGGTCCTCTTGCTTCTATCGCCTGTGAAACTAAACATTTATTAATATTTGGAAATTGACTTGAGGGCCACACTGAATGAGGACCGCATGCGGCCCGTGGGCCGCCAGTTGCCCAACCCTGATCTAGTGCATCAAGTATGACCACCAACAGATAACAGGACAATGTAAGCCTCACTGTTTCTGCTCCGCAGTCCATTATAAACCACATAATACATGAAGTTTACAAAGGCATTGTCAGGTGAGGATCAAGGCTCTTCTCACATTGCTTAATTAGATAAGCAATCTGCAAATCTTACCAAAAATTTTTAATTTTTTAAAATAAAACAGAAACACAAAGTAGTACTGACAGCCATAATTTCAGCTTGGAGTAAATGTTTAAAACATTTTTAATGGGCATTTAGCATGTGAAAGTACAAATTACACATTGTGTGCACAGTGGCAAAGCAATATCCAAAAACCACATTTTTTTTATGCAAATTTGGAAAGTATTCATTATTGGTCACTTGATAGGCACGCTGTCTTATTACATATTACCATTAGCAGTAAAAAAAACAACATGTTTTCCACCAGCACAGTAAAATGTGAAGCTTAGCTGCTGATCTGAGCTTCCCTGCTGTTACCATTTCATTACCAATAATATTCATCCTCTGTCTCAGGAAAGTAAGGGCACATTTCTGTCCACGTAACAAAGCCATGACAGAGCGCTGGAGAAGAACTACATGAAATTCCAATTCAGCTTCATATTTTTTCTACCAGCGCAGTAAATGTTTAGCTGGCTGATCTGAGCTTCAAGGCAAGCTGCCGTTTTGTAGAAAAAAAACAACTTCAAACTTTATTTGGGATCTGCGTCTTTTCACTGGGACATCAGGCAACTGTTCGTGTGTGTTTTGTTATTTATTCCTGTTCCTAAAGCTTAAGTTGTGTAATGTTATGGTCGGTGTAAGAGCAACCAAACAGGACAAGAATTCAGACAATAGAACATTACAGTATGTTTGCAAAGCCATATACATAGCATAGCAAATAGCCCATTAACATGAAATTGAGAACAACACATCATGCACACCAGTCAGAGGGTTGGTACTCACAGGCCACCAGGTCATTGAACGGCCAGCCAAGAAGTACCCCCCCACAGTGCTGCGATTGGCTCTCACTGATGACTATAAAAGAGACAAAGGTAAAGATTAGACCAGCAGTACACTAAAAAAACAAATGAAAAAAAAACAAAAGAAATGTAAGTTGTCTCACTGCAATATCACACATTTACAAACAAAAAACCTTCTGTGCTGTGACACAAAGATAATCAGTTCCTGGTGCTTGAACAGAAATCAAACCAAGGATGAGATCCCAAAAATATTGTGTTTATTATTCTAATATTCTTTGTAATTATTTGTACTCTGGGATAGATGTATTGGAGGCAGTGAGGAGGAGACTTAGTATGGGGAATCCATCCATCTCCAGGGCAGAGTCACCCAAGCTGATTACTGGCCCCCAAGGAGTCAGACTTGGAGCAGTGTTGAGCGTGAGCTCGACACAGGTTGTTAAGATTGCTGTGGATATAGTATGCCTGGGAAGACCAGCGAGCGAGAACTTGAATGGTTTGATCTGAGATGCCAGCCTGACAGCTGCACTGATGTAGAAAGAATGGCTGGAATAGTTTGCCAGAAAGACTGACTACAATTTAGTGGCAATTCCTCTTTTTTTGAATGGGTCTTGTGGTTAAGCCTTGAAAATGTACCTGTAACTGGTGTGTTTAGTCAGCTGCTCATTTAGGTAGGAGTCTACACAGAAGATGGGGAATGAAGCTCCCAGCTGCTCAGTTTTACTTCTAGAATGTAAACACATGAGACTCTGGTTTTCTCTCTGAAAAGGGGGTGCTGAGTTCTGAGAACAATTTTATGCGTCTGGTATGGTAGTGTGGAAGTAAAGATGGAGGGATGACAAGGAAATTGCAGACAAGATGGAGACTGTAAGTACTAATAATGGGCTCCCTTTCACTGAATTTTGAAAAAACACTGGATGTGAACACCATCCCTTAGTTATGCTGCTACAGGCCTAGACTGCCGGGGGATTTCCCATGATGCACTGCGCTCCCTTCTCTTTTTTCTCTCCCTCTGTATGCAACCTCATCCCATTAATGCAATTCCCTTTCCCTTAGTCGTGTGCTTTCTCGCCCCTCTCCTCTCTCCACCTATCACTTCCTGCAGGTGTTCCTGGCTCTGGAGCTGTGGATTCTGGATCTGTGGTTGAGCGTCTCCTGCTGCCCCTATGTTCCTGCTCGACATCCTCTGCTATAATTACTATTATTTAATTGTTACTAGTCCTATTGCTATTATTACTGTTATTATCATTAACATTACAATAAATATCTGTACCATTTTTCATTCAGTCTATAGCAACATTACCTTTACTGTCTGTACCTGTGTGTGAATACTGTGCAGGCTGCCTCCCTCCCCTCTCTCTCCTTCCATCCCCTTCCTTCTTTCTCTCTGTTCCTCTCTTGCCCTCTCTCTCTCGCTCTCTCTCTCTCACCCCCAACTGGCGGAGGCAGATGACCACCCACCCTGAGCCATGGTTCTGCTCGAGGTTTCTGCCTCTTAAAGGAAGTTTTTCCTTGCCTGTGTCGCCTAGTGCTGCTCTTGGTGGGAATTGTTGGGCTTCTTTAAATAACATCACATAGTACGGTCTAGACCTGCTCTTTTATGAAAAGTGCTCAGAGATAACTGTTGTTGTGATTTGGCACTATATAAATAAAATTGAATTGAATTGAATTGAATGTCTGGATGGATGGGCAAGACTTTGAAAGTGCTAGTGATGTCTGCTTTAGAGCTGAGCTCCATTGCCATGCCGTGCCGATGGTTACCTATTGCATGAGAAATCAAATTTTTGTTGGCATCTTGCATGGTCGCCACGCTTTATGAATGTGTGTGTAAATAGATGAATGGAATACAGCTCAATGCAGGGTCTGTCGTTGAGAAAACTGAGAGAAACTCGACAGGATGGATTGACAGGTGATAAGAGGTATGGGTTGAGGTGTGGCTCTGCTCCTGACCTTAAGTTAACTTCTTTTCTGGTAAATGGAAATACACAATTATAATGGCTATACTCATTACAGAACCAAAAGAGCCAAAAGGAGGTTAGCACCTTTCAGGAAGGCTATATTATTTGTATAGAAGCATGTTTAGCATGTACAGAAACTAAAAAATTGTAAAATGTGGCTTAAAGTGTAAGCTCATAAGGGTTTAACACAGCACAGTATTACGATAAGCTGTTCCCTGAGAAAGGTCTTAAGATATTTTAAAGATTTTATTAAAAATGAAGGTGTTGAAGAGTTGAGCCACTTTCAGATCTTACCCAGATCCCAACCACCATGACAAAGATAAAGTAGATGACAACCACGGCAATGTCAGCAGCATCCAAACTTAGACCTGTGCGAGGAGGAGCTGCAGTGGTGAACCCAGGGGAGCTGCTGCCTGCATGTCAAGTACAGAATAGAACTTCACTATGGTAGCATTTTGTTCTCCATCCCTACACTGAAAACAGCCTCTATAATCTTTAAATTAAATAACAACAAAACATGGCAACATCTAATAATGAAAGCACATTTTATTATACAGTGCCCGTACACAGAGGGCGATGTGATGCCTTCCTATGCTTTTAGATCCACTGCTTGTTCAAAATGTGACACTGCATACACAATAAATACTTTGCAGAGATTAAATCAAACTATTAGTATAAAACATGAGATAAATGTGAATGTAATGAATGACACAACATCAGCTTCAAGTAATAAAGTTTATTCATTATAAAATACATTTTACATTGGGAATAAAAAACACTATTTGAGCTAATTTAGGAAAAAGTTGGCCGAGTAAGCGTCTCAAAATTGTTAAGTTAGCATTTCATGAGGTTCTTATTTTAATTTGCAAAAGAAACACATGAATTCTCAATAGTACAATAGTATATATTGTTATATCATGTTTACATCATTATGTTAAACATATTATTATGATGTAACCGCCCACACGAGCATACCATCCTCGCTGTTGCAGAGCACACCTGAAACAACACAACAATGGTAGAGATACTGCTAGATATTCAACACTCCCTTAGAACATCATAAAACTCTTGCAAATTGAGAGGATGAAGAGGGACTATCCTTCTAAGCACGAGAAAGAACAAAAACTCAATGAGAGTGAACTGTGGGGACAGCAGCCAAGTAAACCTGTGGTCTCTCCTCTTAAAGAGGGAGGATTTTAGTAAGAGCCTTGTGGTGTCAGGTGTGACTGTGCAACAGCTCTGTTTTTGCACTGTGGGTTGCAGCCAGTCTGTGACCACAGCTGGTACAGTTTTACACAGACCAAAATTGTAAACGCACAACTTTTGTTTTTGCCCTCATTCGTCATGAGCTGAACTGAAAGATCTAGGACTTTCTCTATGTACACAAAAGGCCTATTGCTCTCCAATATTGTTCACAAATCTGTTTTGTGATTCGGGCCCTAATTAAAGCTGCAAGCAGCGTTGAGCGGGCACTCACTCCGTGACACATCGGGGCTTGCCGGGTGCGCAGTGGCTGGAGGTTGGGATCTGAAGTATTCCGACTTTTGTACTAGTCAGGAAGGAGTTTCTTTTCATTCCAATCACATGATGTGTAGCAGTACATTAAGTTTGGACTGCACTGTGAAAATGTCATGTAGGCTTAATCTAATTATTTTTGTGCTTACATCCTGTGGCCAGTTGGTGGCACTGTGATTTTAGTGAATTTTCATGTGGATGTGTTCAGTGTGGGATTCTAATCTAGCAAAGCTTGGTACAATCATGAGCATGTACCCTGAAGCTATAACAACTTCCTGTTTCCTGGCAAATCATCGAAATTCAATGCCATCCACAGCATGATCTTCAACAAAAACATATAGTTACAAGTTTTCATTATCAGTGACTTGAGACTGCACAGTAAAAAGGTAAAATCGGTCGGTTTATATCTGTAGGAGGATTTCGTTAAAGGATGGAGACAGTAATCAGCCAAAATGGGCTGAAATTCCACTTTCAAATGAAAATAGCAGACTTTCTGTGTTTAGCGCATAGTCCCAAGAGGCTTTTTTGTGTGTCTTAGGATGAAGTGCAGCAAAAGTTTTGTGCATTTAGATAAAAAAGGGTGCGGGGGCTGTTTCAGTGAAGTTACACTACCTGTGACGAGTAGGTGGCACGAAGAGTTTGAGTGAAAATTGGTCTGTAGATGTTCATGGCATGACACATATCAAACATTTGACATTCCGTACAGATATGAGCATCTACAGTGAAGTTCAACAACTTCCTGTTTGATAGCGACGCTTTGAACTTCGACCCCATGCCACCGACAAGCCCTTATGTGAAAACTGTGAAAGCATCACAACAGAGCATCATCAGTGTGTTAATGATTGTCTGAGATTCTCTCAAAGTGTATGCGGCCAACCTGCTAGAAGTACTTCATCACAACATAAAAGTAGTCACATCCTGTTGCCAGTGGGTGGCGCTATGACTATGAGTGAACATCAACATGTGGTGGGTCAAACGTGTGATTTTTTTTTGTTTTTGAGCATGTTAAGGCTGCCAAAACTGTGATTGTCGCGCTGCGACACGCGTTGGAATGTGTTGCAGCCGCAGCGCAGTTACTGGATATGCATTCTGTACCTACTGCTTTTAAATCTTTTCTCCTGTAAATTAACTTTTCTAATATAATAAAATCCCTGCTGAGTCAGCACACATTAGCCTTCCCTCCTCTTTTGAGTCTTAAGTAACCTCTTCAAATTTACATGTAGCACCTTTTCACCTCAGTGATACATGAATTAATTTTAATTCAGTTATAAACTCCTGCGGTCTCATTTATTACACATGCGCCAACTGCATTGGCAGCAAGCCCAGAGAGCTCTGTGGTTCAATTCAATACAATTTTATTTATATAGCGCCAAATCACAACAACAGTTATCTCACAGTGCTTTTCATAAAGAGCAGGTCTAGATCGTACTCTGAAGTTATTTACAGAAGCTCAACAATTCCTACCAAGAGCAAGCACTGGTGTGTTGAGTAAATGCGTCTTTGTATGGTGCTTGACTCAGTTACAAAATGTGTTTAATGACATATTCACGCGACAAACTTCTTCACCTACGACCACTTGGAAAATCTAATGGGATTATTCACCTGATCGCGCGTGCGTTGCGAAAACCCTTCCGAGGATGCTGGTGTTTCGGTTTAACAATGGCCCTGTTAACTGGTGTCCGTAAGCCGAATGAGTCTGATTGTCGTAGATACGGCAGCTGTTGAAGACAGGAAGAGAATACGTAGGTGTCCCCGCGATTGCCTCTTTCTGTAGTTCCTCATTAAAAAATCAAAACATACCTTTCTGATTCGTCTTTGGAGTCGTGTGTGTGTAAACCACGTACCACTTTGCCACACTTTGAACGTTGCTTGCTCTTACGGAAATTGTTGAAAACAGGAAGAGGCAAGTTGCTCTTCCTGTGAATGTTCTAAATACGCATTTGTCTTTGAAGTCTGCATCAGTAAACACGTGTCATGTAGAAAAACGATTCAGCCTTTCAAAACGAATAAAATAAAAATTATTTTTATCACAGGATTCGAACTCAGATCAATGTGGGAAAATAAATTGAAGTCGGATCGATATTCCACTAGCCTACGTTGTCATCACCCATTAATTGTCTATCGGTGTGGCATAAAACAACTTCCAAAGCATACGCCAGCCTGAAAAAAACAGCTTGAACCAGCGCAAGATGGTTGCTGGTTTTAGCTGGTTTTGAGCTGGCTGTAGCTGGTTTCAGCTGGTTTTGAGCTGGTTATGCTGGTTTATTGGATTGGTAAAGCTGGTAACAGGCTGGTGCAGCTGGTTCCCCATCCTTACTGAACTGGTTACTCAGCTGGGCCATGGTTCAGGCTGGTCTGCCAGCTGGGTCAAGCTGGTGTAACTGGTAGGCCAGCTTGACCAAGCTTGTGTCAGGCAGGTTAAGTTCACTGAAGCACTCAGCGCACTCAAATAAAACTTCAATATTAAAAAGGAAGATAATATACCTGTTTTTCCTATACTTTTAATGACACTAAGATCTAACCTTCCTTACACTAGAACACTAGACAAAAGGTCACATCTGACGACAAGATAAACATTTTCAAAAAAAAACACCAGAACTCACAGATCTCTGGAAAAAGGAATGAACCTGAATGCATGTAGACCACATTAGACCAGGTCCACATCCAAAGCCACTATACCTGGTTTTGGATCTGGACCTGGTCAAATGTGGTCTACAGATGAAAAAAGCAGTGAAATCGCCCTTTAAAGCATTTTCACAAATTGAATAAAGGTTTCACAAATCTGAAACTGTGTTTGATTGAAACTTTAGCCTCAGTGGTACAATCTAGTCCAGATCTGAGAGTTCTAGGTGTAGTGGTTTTGGATCTGGATCTTGTCTAATGGTCTTCATGCGAAAAAAGCAGTGAAATCACCCTGTTGTCATTTTCACAAATAAAAATAAAGTTTTTTCAAATCTCAAAAAGTGTTTCAGACAGCATTAAGGCTTTGCCTAAAATGCATAAGAGGTGCAAAAAACAGAGATTCGGTAGCTCAGTAACGTAAGTTAACTTTCACTTAAGTTCCCTTAACTTTCCCTTAACTGCCGAATCAGAAGCTGCGAATCGGAAGCTAACTTCAGCGTCGTCGCTCTGCACCTGACGATCAGAAACAGAGGGGGGAGGGGTAAAGTGTGTTGGCTTGTAGTTGGAAAAGGGGGATTGTGATTCATCCGAGGTTGCCATGTTGTAAGCGATGTAAGAAAAATCTTACATCGCTGGAAACAGAATTTTAGACTAGTTTAACCCACATAGCAATTGCCTTCCGCCAAGATAAAAAAAATCTTTACACTTGAAATAACAAATTTTGCTAAAAAATACCTTTCCATTGCAATGGAGAATATTTGCAGTGTGTTGCAACGATTAAATAGTATATCAACTTCAAATTATATTATTGTGAAATTACTGACATACTTTTTAGAATTATGTTGATATAGTTTAATAATATATTTTGTAGCTATTTGGTCTTCATGTTATTATGGTTTAACATTAAACTTAATGAAATCCTGCTGGAGAAAGTTATAATATATATTGGTGATGCATTCACTAAAATTCTGATACCACACATTTCTGAGTTTGATACTAATTTAAATGCAAGAAACATTGGTGAATATTTGTTTATAATTTTGCTCCTGTGTATAATGTCCCAAAAATATGGGAGTAGTTTTCCTTTAGCAATAGAAGTCTCTGTAAGTTGGTTTTGTCTTTTGTCTTGAAAAGAACCTTAAACAAGAGAGGTAAGATATCAGTTGAACATTCAAGTCAAGAACGTTCACGTTTTTATTGTAACTGACACAAATTAGACCACGGACCCCCATTTGATAAGATTTTTTCCCAGGATCTCCCATCTGATAGGGCCCGCGTCCACCAAAGTGTTTTTTGCCAGCTGAAAACGCCACCTGCTGTTCTGAAAACGCGTAGCTACCAGCGCTATGGTGCGTTTTGGAGGCGCAGTGTTTTTTTTCGAGAAGCTGTGCTTGCTATGATACATAATTTCCGTGGAGGCGATGTGCTACAAGTAGAGTAGCCTACTTAATTTACTGAATGAAAAAATGTCACCACAAAGTACGTAGGCCTGCTTGCTCTGGCCCTCACTCTGCATGAAAAGAAGGCTGAAACATGAGAGTAAAGACTTTTCCGTACGTGTGTTCCTGAGATTTTGCGGCCGAGGAAACACCTCGGCGAGTAGGCGTCGTTTTCGTTCAAGATCGGATGTGCTCGGTGCGGTGTTTGTCCCGCCCCTCCTGCACCGTGATTGGACGGCTGGGTAAAAAGTGACAGTGACGAGCGCAGCGTTTTCCCCAAAGTTGAAAATTTTTCAACTCTCGGCGACGTGAAAAAAACGCTCGGCGCCCGGCGCGAAAAAGACGCTCAGCGTCTTGTCACGCTCCTGGCGTTTTTAGCAGCTCGGAAAAACTGCCATTGGAATGAATTGAAAAGAGACGCTGGCATCTGAAAAAAACGCTTTGGTGGACACGGGGCCATAGGATATTGGGTTTTTAGATGTTTTATTACAGAAAATATACGAAACTCATGACCAAAATAGTCATACATTCTGCCATTGTGTTACTTATGGATGGAATTATAGTGAAAATAAATGATTCCCCTTTTTTGCTGGGGACCTCCTGGAACCCTCACAAGGACCTGGACCCCACTTTTAGAACCACTGATCTATGCTGCTCAATGCTTTGTATTATTTTGTCTTGTAATGTACAATTTTTAATTCCATCAGGTTAGGTTCTCACTTGTTCTTTTCTTATTTTTATAGAAAAACAGTAAGGCAGCAGAGGGAAGTGAGAAAAGGAAAAGCTTAATGCAAATCTTGGCTGAAAAGAAAGCGATGAAAAACATTCTCCACTGTTTGCCAATGAGAAAAAGAGAAAGAGGGAGGAGATACTACAGGAGATCTTCTCTGACAGTGAAGAGGATGGAGGAGTTGTTCCCCAAAAGATTCACGATGAACTAAGACTGAAGTACCAGCAAATGCAAAGAAAGCAGCAGAATCTAAAACAAGACCTGGACCATTACAAACAAAAGTAAGAAACCATGAAAAAAGTGCACAAAGAAAACATGACTAGGCCTATAGCACACTAAAAGAACATATAAGTTTCCATCAAAGACACATCTTATCAATGGTGTCGTCTTGCATCTGATATATTAATGGTGGCTTGTTGTATTTAATGAAATAAAATCATCTTTTAATACATTTCTATAAAAGCGGTGCATATTTTTGTAAAATCTATGCTTATGTGTTCTAAATATCAGTTTTAATCGCAATTCATTCACACGAGGCTGCTTTCTATTCTCACTCAACTTTTTTTTTTCCATTCGCAATTCATTCATGCATCCGTAGCAAACACATTCAGCCTCACTGTGTATCTTTCTTGCATGCTACAAAAATAGCAACTCGAGTAAAATAATTAAATCTTAAACCCAATTTTACAGAGAGTACTCACACTCCTGTATTTTACCATGGGTCCTCGACCCAAAGAAGCTATTTTACCATGGGTCCCCGACCCAAAAGAAACAGTTTTACACTGTGGGTCCCAGACCCAAAAGAAAACACTTCACCGTGGGTCCCAGACCCAAACGAAACTGCTGCAACAGAAGGTCCCAGGCCTTTTTAAGAAATCCACTGTCCCACAGTGATTTCTTTACTATATTACCTTTAACACAAAGCTTTGCCAATTCACACAGCGGCCCCAGGCCTGCCCTGCTGACACGTCTGTCACGTGAGGAAGCGAGAATCGTTCCACTTGAACAACCTACTCACCCAGAGCCGGCTCTCCCTATAAGCGAACTAAGCGGCTGCTTAGGGCCCCGCCGCCACTAGGGGGCCCCCTAACTACAGGTATTCGCCGGCGTCGCCACAGTTTAAGCATAGATAATAAAGAAGAGTTTAAGTCAATCAACTGTCAAATCGTTGTCTTCCCTGAACTTGGATATTTTACCACAAAAATGAAACGAGTCTATCCATCGGGTGCAGAAAAAAGGAAAAAGAAGAAGGATGATGATGAGAAGAGACAAGTGCAAGGTAAGGTAATTTTTTATAATGTAATTTGAATTAAGGCGCGTGGTAATGTTACACCAGGCGACTCAGGCCTAATATTAACGGACACGTCCTTAATATAACTGTTAGTTATTATTACTTTATCTTTACTTATTTAATTTGCAAGTTGATGTTTAGTCATTAATAGAGACAGAGTAACTAATGAAAAAAGTCGGTAGTTGGAACGTGGTGCATAGCTAGCTGTCCGTCAATTATGCTGAATCAACATTGCTTGCTTGCAAGTAACGTTATGGTCCAGCCCAGCTCTGGGCTACAGACCGCGTAGAGACAGACGTAGCTCCTATGAATGCGTTTTCTTTTTAACACTTAACGTTACATGACCTACACTAGTTCTGGGAAAGAAAAAAAAACGTGTCTCATAAAAAAATAGACACTTATTGCAATAAAAATAGTTTGATTTTTAACCATTAGAGAGAAAGAAAGTAAAAAGGAAGAGAAAGGGCAATCATTTGACAGTCAAAATCAAAATGAAGTTTAAAATAAAGCGGTTAAATACTAGCATTTTCTTCTGGTCTTCATTGAATAAGTAATTAAACCTACCCATAATTTACTGTTATTAATATAGTAACTACATGTAACGTGTAACAATGACACTGTAAAATGTTTGTTTTTTTTACTGTAAAATGTAAAAATTGTTTTTATTAGATTTATGTATATATTTTATTACTAAATATTTTATATGCACATTTGGCTAATGATTGTTCGCTGTAATAGTGTTTTTGTAGTTGGAATATCTAAAAAAAATTAAATACCATCTCAAATTAGAATCTTTTGTAGAATTTGTAATCTCTTCGATACATCAATAGAAGAATATGTTTTAATCACTTTAGAAAGAAGCAAAGAAATTACTGGTCCAACTTCTCCCTCTTTTTAAAGTGTGGAAAAGGGAAAATAAGTTCAATGATCGAGACTCCAGCAACACCTGTAGTATATGCAACAACTTTATTGAAGATTTGTTAGATTGGGGTTAGATTGTATACAGTTACTGGTTTGCGGTGGCAATACTCCATTATTCACTGCAAGGCAGGGCCCCAAAATTATCCTGCTTAGGGCCCCCAGATTTACAGAGCCGGCCCTGTACTCACCGAAAAGAGAGTGCTGCCGGCCACCAGGTTCTTATGGATCACAGCGGTGAGGGAGTCCCAGACACTAAGGCGTCAGGCCCTCAACGTCTCACCCTATTTTTGGAGGGGAGGTTTGAAGTCCCAGAGTCCCAGACTCAGGCCGTGCACGGTTTCCACCTTCAGCTCCGAGTGTCAGAGTCCCCTCACGCGTGTGACGAGCCGACAACGCCAAATGTGATGGCAATTTGAGTTTTCAAAAAATAGCTCAGGCAAACACTTGTCTTTCTGTGAATTCTATTCAAGTCTTCTGCAGAAGGACTCACAGCAACACACATACGCCGTGTACATGTGTGCTCGAATGAGTGAGGAGAGCTCAGTGAGCCTGTTATTTATCCAGTTTTAGGTTCAATCATATCATCCCACAGAGACACGTTGTCCCTTAAGTCTGGATAACACAGAGAACAGAGATAGTTTGACTGTTACGTGTACACAGCACAGATGAGTCTCCCTGAGTCCAGGGTTACATGCAATATGTTTGGAATACCTATTACAGTTATAAAGGGTGTGGAGCGGTGGCGATCCTTTTCCTGCGGTGCATGTGTAGTAGGCTACAATGTGCGTTTTTTAACCGCCTAACAACTTCAGCTTCACCAAAAAGAACGTCAGTGTCACGCAGAGTTAAATCTCGTTTTTGTAGCTCCCCTTTTCAGAGTTTGTCTCCTTTTCTTACCGCAGTCAGTAGGCTACGTAGACCTATTAATATTATTTCCACTGACAGTTGCAAGCGTTTGAAGGGAACGGACATGGTGCATCCTCACATAGACCTCATTTCAAGATGTTTGTGATTTATAAAGGGAACACACAAGTCTGTTGTCAGTTTTATCCTGCAATTCCTGTTAGTCTGACATTATAGTTTATGCAGAGATAGACGGCGGCGAATATACATCCGCCTTCGCACGTTCGTGTCAAACCGACAGTTGTCTAGCTGTGATCCCATCCTATTCTCATGCCCCCATCCACCGTCACACACAGGATGCAGGCGTACTCTCCCCAGTTAGCCTACACTATAGGCAATCGCATAGCAGTTTAAGAGTCACAGTCGGGAGCCTTACGTTTGTGTTTTAGTGCATAATCAGTTTAAATCAAGAAGGGAAAATCACTCGTGGATTTAAAACATGTTACTGAGAAGGTTTTAATTTTAGGTCTTAAATAAATTGCTTCTTCTCCCATCAATGAAACAGGTTAATGCATGTGTCGTAAGAACCGCAGAAAAGAAAAAATAATCACACACACATCCGAATCATTGTGTTACCAAGAGTTTGAAACGAGCAAAAAAATATCACCAACCTATTTCCTGACGTTTACAACAAGTCACGGGCTATTTCTTTTAACTCATCATTGTTAAGTATGTGGATTGTTTGCGTAACTTAGGCTACATGTTTAAACACAGAACGTGTTTGCTTTACACTCTTTTCAATTATGTGTTTTTTTCTCTTTTCTCTTTCAATGAAACGAGTTTCAAGATCCGTCATCCCAAGAGTTACAGAAGAAGAAAAATAATCATACACGCATTTGTAAACATCTTGTGAGAATCTCATGTTTTGTTGTTCTCTCGCATAATCAGTTTAAATCAAGAACGAAAAATCACTCATGGATTTGAGATGTGTTGTTACTGAAAAGGTTTTAACTTTAGGTCTAAAATAAATTGCTTCTTCTCTCATCTGTCAATGAAACAGGTTAATGCACGTGTCGTAAGAACCGCAAGTCACAGGCTATTTCTTTTAACTTGTCGTCATCGCTGTTAAGTGAGTGAAATGTTTGTGTAACTTTAAACACGTTTAAACACAGATGGAATGCGTTTGTTTATATTCTTTTGAAATGGGGGAATCCCTGGTGATCCCCATCATGCATGTGTGTGGGAGTCCCCATCGCTCAGTGACGTCACCACACGGGAGAAATTCAATTCAGTTCGCTTTATTGATATTAAAAGCAATATTGCCGAAACATCATACATATCACATAACAACAATCAGTCCGCATACATTTCATTAAAGAATTAAAGCGTAAATTAATCAAATGGAATGAAGCTTTGAAGGTCGTCCCTCAGAAAATCCCATAATGCATCGCGACGTAGGGTCTTGTTTATACTTATTTTAAAATCCTCCCAAATACATGAATCACAAATGATACTTTATAATTTATGTGTTCTTAAATGTTTCTGGTTTTAATATAATGTTTTTTATACCGGTAATTGTCATTCTTATGACTAATTAGGGGTCCAAGCCCGAAGTGGGCTGGGTACCCGCGGATGCAAGACATTGCGGTGCCCAGTACCACGAAGTGGCTGGGAACCCTATTGTTTTCGCTCAAATTTTTATTATTATTCTTCCGCCGCTAATTCCACTACTGAAGCCTAGACGGTAACTGCTAGGGACGCCAAACTCACAGGGTAGGTCCGGTTCTTGTCGATGACCTCAGGCGAAAAAATTTGCAGACTTCTACCACTAGGGGGCGCTATGACAAAATTTTCGCGTTTAGGCTTGGAACTCCCCCACGGCTAGCGGATATCAAAAACCTTGTATCCACGCGTTCGGGTGATCGAGCTGAATCTCCTGGTATAGGCCACGCTCAGAAAGTTTGTAGAGGAAATTTTGATTTGACAAAAAACGGCCGAATTACAAGCTAACAAATGTTTGCAAAAACGCTAAAAACACAAAGTATAACATAACTCTGGCCTGGAAAGGCCGATCAACACAAAACTTGACGACCTTATGTTCCCTGCCCCGTAAAAGGGCTGTGCAAAATTTGGTGCAGTTAGCCACTAGTTGGCGCTACCCCCAAAAAATCCCATTGACTTACATTCAATTTATATCTCCATAACCAAAAGTCCCATTGACACCAAATTTGGCCCAATTGTTACCCATGGGCCCCTGATAACACCACAAAAATTTAGTGCACTTCGGTCAAAAGGTGGCACTACAATCGAAGGTCAAATACCCCATTCATTTCAATGGGATTTTCAAACATGTCACATTTTGCCTTGGAATTCGCTTTGGAATAGCCCATAAACACCTGACTCAGGGACCTTACGCAGGACATCTGCGGGCCGCCCGGGACGACTCGCGCGGGGCCAGGAGGGTGACTCGCGCCGGGGGGCTTGGACCCCGTTTACAACTGCTCGCAGTTCTAGTTACATTTTGAAACCGAGAGTGAAGGGACTGTTTTGTCTAATTGGGTCGCGACCAGGGCCATTCATTGACAACCCACTGCGTGCAGCACTTATGGTTGGAATGTTTTGCCGGTTTGACAGCGAGACGTCGTTGCTATACTGGCGAGCACGTACCCTAGTTTAGTTCTCCGGACTTCAAAAGACTCAATTCCTTTTGAGACGATTTGTTGACCTAGACACGTTGATGCAGTACAACAGCCCTTGATATGGGCTATGTGTAAAATAAAAAACTAAACTTACTAACAATGAATCAATGAATATCTCACACACCAAATTACTTCCAATACAATAAGTATAGAATACTTCAAAGTATAAATAACTTGTGTATTTACTTAAATGAAATGTCAGGAATTTCAAAAACCCAAACATCCGCTTTTAGAGGATAACAACGGATATTCCCCACACACAAACCCCTCTTTTCACACCCCCGTCTTCACCTTTTGGTGATCGACTCACGGACATACCCTAAACCCCCTTTTCACACCCTCCCCCATCCCTTTTGGTAATTGACCTCATCATGATCCCACTTTTTTTTTTAAATTTTTTTATTAATTTAATTTTGTATTAGTTAAATTATTTATTTTAATTCATAAGTAATTATTTTTTTAATTAATTGAGTTTTGATTAATTAATTTTTTTATTAATCAAAAATTAATTCATGTGCACGACTGTTTTTCGCACATTATGCGCGTGCACATTCGCCACGCACGTGCAAAGCTGACTCAGATATGAGCGAGATATCGACTCACTGATCCACACTACCAGGATCTACAGCAACGACATTGGAATGTCGTTCGGACTGGACAAGTGTGGTCGCATGGTATCAAAAAGAGGGAAGATGGTCAGAACCGAGGGGGTTGAACTACCAGAAGGCCACATTGCAGATATTCAGGACCGCTACAAATACCACAGGGTTCCACAGACTAAAAGAAACCATGAGGAGGCAGCAAGGAAGACTGCCACAGCCAAATACCTACAGAGAGTGAGGTGGGTCCTGAAAAGTCAGCTGAATGGGAAAAACAAGATCCGAGCCATCAACACAGATACCCCGCTGGTATAATAAACTGGCCAAAGGAGGAGATAGAGGCTACTGACGTCAAGATGAGAAAGATCCTCACAATGCATGGAGGGTTTCACCCCAAATCCAGCACCCTGAGACTGTACACCAAGCGTAGCGAGGGAGGCCGAGGGCTAGTGAGTGTCAAGACCACTGTCCAGGATGAAATGATGAAGATCCAGGAGTACGTCAGGAAGATGGCCTCCAAAGATGAAGGGTGTGATGGCCACAACCATGGCCTCACAACCATTGTAAAGAGCAGTAACCTCATGCACTTCTTAATTTGAGTTTATGCTGTTTTCTTTAGCATTAGTTTATATCGTTTCGGACACATTAGACATTTTTGCAAATTTAGAAATAACTCACAGGACACTCATTTTCACATACATCATTCTTTATTTAGTTGACTGCACAGAAGTATCTTTTTGTGGCGAGCACAATTAGTTACTTTCTGCATTGTCATTCTGTTTAACTATGTTTTGTTTTTTTTGAGCTTACCAGTTTGCTGCCACACCCGGGAGAGATCCAGGAGGTCTGCTGGATTAAAGGGGTGGCGATTGGAGCAGAAGCAGTTTATAGAGCAGGAGGCCTAATTGGACGCTACCACTGTTAATATGTCTGGGGGGTGGTTTTATTTTCTTCTTTGATATTTTGGGGGTTTAGATTTATATTATTTGAGTATTCTTTTGTGTTGAGTTAAGATTAGGTAAATTTAATTTCTTTTGGGAATATATTTTTTGGTAGGTTTTTGTTGTTGTGTTTATAGTTTATGTAGCTGTGTTGTTAGTCTTCCCCTGTGTGTCAATTGGTCTGATCAGCCAATATATAAGTCCCCTTTTGTTTCTTGTGTTTTAGGTCAGTTGTATTTTGAGTTGGTTGTGTTTAGAACTTTAGTTATTGTTTGTTTATTTGACCTCTTTTATGGGCCCAAAACTTTATCCTTATTTTGGTAATGTTATTTTTATTTGTTAATAAACAACCTTAATTTTGAAAATCCCCTTGTGTCTCCTCGTGCTTGGCTGCTTGGTCCCTCACAAAGGGCTTAGTGAATACCTCAGGCAGCAGAAACCCGGGGGTGAGGACAAGGAAGATGAAGAACCATCATGGAGGGACAAGCCACTGCACAGCATGTACCACAGACAAATAGAAGAAGTGGCTGATATCAAGAAATCCTACCAGTGGCTGGAAAAGGCTGGACTGAAGGACAGCACAGAAGCACTAATCATGGCGGCACAAGAACAGGCACTCAGTACAAGATCAATAGAGGCTGGGGTCTACCACACCAGGCAGGACCCCAGGTGCAGACTGTGCAAGGATGCCCCTGAGACAGTACACATAACAGCAGGGTGTAAGATCCAGGCAGGAAGTGAGTACATGGAACGCCATAACCAGGTAGCTGTCATAGTGTACAGGAACATCTGCCACGAGTACGGGCTGGAAGTCCCAAGGTCAAAATGGAAGACACCTCCTAAGGTAGTTGAGAATGACCGAGCTAAGATCCTGTGGGACTTCAAGATCCAGACTGACAAACTGGTGATGGCTAACCAACCAGACATCGTGTTGATCGACAAACAGCAGAAGAAGGCAGTAGTAATAGATATGGCAATCCCAAGTGACAGCAACATCAAGAAGAAGGAACACGAGAAGCTTGAGAAATACCAAGGGCTGAAAGAGGAGCTAGAAAAGATGTGGAAATTAAGAGCAGCAGTGGTTCCAGTGGAAATCGGAGCACTGGGGGCTGTGACCCCCAAGTTGGGAGAGTGGCTACAGCAGATTCCAGGTAAAACATCAGAGGTCTCTGTCCAGGCCTCTGGTAGAGGACCCGAGCTTGAGGATGACACATACCACCCTGTAAGGGGTGAGAGGGGGGATTTTTATATATGTGTGTGAAAGCTGTCAGCTATTAGTTGTGACTGCTACTAATGCTGCTGCAAAGTACTGCTTCATCAGCACATTACAAACTAATTCAGTTAAATATTAAAGCAGCAATCAGCATTGGACATGCCCTTGCATGTGAAGCACGTCAGAGTGTTGCTCTTAATTGTCACAGATGCTTTACGAAATACTCGCAGTCACTTCCTGTGTCCTTTATGTGGAGAAAAGGAGCAGCCAATAACGATATGATACGTCCCAGTACATCAAGTGTAGAACACATTGAGAAAATTTAGTGCATGATGAGCGTCACTCAGGGCTTACTGTCTGTTACCAAAATTGAATTTTGGCATGTAGTTGTGTTGGGGGTGGGACCCTTATTATTGATTGTGATTATACCACAATCACATAGAGTTTGGTACTGGTATTTAAGCGTGTGCAGCAAAGTTACAACTTCCTGTTTCATGTTGAAGCATGAATCACCACAAATAAATAGTTGGGGCACAAGTGAGTCATTTTGCCATGTGTGAGACCCATAAAATATGAACACCAAACTGCGATTCATTGCCAGAAAAAAATGTCTTCAGTTCCAAAAGGGTCCTTGCACTTTTTGTGCTCAGCCCTATCTATTTCCATATCACAGCTAGTATACAACAAAAGTGTGTGTGTGTGTGTGTGGGGGGGCACCTTACAACAGGCACTAAAGATACATTACTCAATTGCTTCTCCTTATTATACACATTGGTAAATCAAGGCTGAAGGTAAAATGATAATATGGTAGTTGAACTACAAACCCAGGGAGGCTGTGCAATACAAGAGTTGTTTTTAACTGCCTCATTTATAGTTTGTAATTCTGCTTTCCCTTGTGATCCTGTCTCACATGCAAAAAAAACAAAATAAGGCTTTTGTAAAAACAGTTGTGCAAAGAGCCTACAAGCATAAAACTGAGTTAAAAAGTTCATACCTGCAGTGACACTGGCAGACATGTTGATTCCAATCTTTCAAATTATATTGACTTCTTACAGACACTCATCCAGTGCTTCTCCTATGTATAAGTTCTTCTGACTGGTGTAACAGAGTTAGGTGATCCTGCTGGTAAACAGAGGTATGTGAATCTGTGCAGTCAACCTGAAGCTTAATTATTAATCACTTTGTCAAAGTTCACTGCTTAGCTTTTAGATTTTTTGCCTTTACTGGACAGCTGTAAAACTGTGACAGCTGTAGATAGAGATAGGGAAGGCTACAGAAGGCTGTGGTAAGAACTCAGGGAAGAGTACAGGCTCTACCAGGTGAGCTAAAGGTGTACCCTGTGGTGTGTTGACAGGCAGCTAAACGTCTTCCCTCATCTGGACTTTGAACAGCAGGTTTATTAAAAGGAACACTGGCTGAAACTAAAAACAAGTTTTTAATTTAGTTTTACCACAAATATGAACAGGTAATTGACCAATATAATATGTAGTCAAGTAGCACAGTATGTTGTTCAAGAGAGAGAGAGATACAAGGAGTGCCACAAGGTGCCACTAGCTGCCATACAATGCCACAGTAAGGCCATTAGTGGTCACAGTCTTTTTTCTAAATTTGTAACAGGATGATTTGATTTAGCTTGAGTAAAGTTCAGTTAACTGCTAATTGTGTATACTTGTTGTGAATAAACAACTCTTGCTGCTGCTGTTGAAACTTCAGATACATGAATGAATCAATAATGCTGTAGTTGTCACAGGTGGGAACACAGAAGGGATTGAACCAGGCCCAGAGACAATCAGGAAACAGGGCTGACACGGAAGTAGTTTTATTACTAATTAACAGAGCTAGGGAATAGGGAATTAAAGGAAACATACAATAAACAGTGTGCAAGAACAGAGGCAGATAAAGGTAACATTGTACCAAACATGAAGATCAGGCACAGATGAACAGAGACCATGGATTATGGGTGCAACAAATTATCAAATTAAAATGAATTAATTCTAATGGCAATTGTAAATTCAGCATTTAAAAACCACTTTTTCTCCATGAAGTTGTACAATATATGAATTTATTTTCTAAATCCAACAACAAAAAGGATGTGGAAACTGTCAAAATATGGTTAATATCTTTATATAATACAGAGTACCCCTGGTAAAGTTTTCATTATTTGTGTCTTCTTATATATTTGTATACTATTCCTACTTATAGTAGCAGAATGATTTCAGCAGAATATATTCAGAAGGGGACAGAAACATTTTGTCTGCCAATTTATGGAGAAATCAATCAAAAACTAATCGGGAGGAAGTTTATCATGTGTAACAGAGTTTCTGCAATATATTATTCCACTTGCTCTAAGTCATTCATTTATTATCCACGTATCTGTGGGGATTTATTGGCTTGAGGGCGCCCTCTCTCAGACATAGTAGGTAAACACTACAAATGCGCCTGTAATGTTGTTAGTTCACCAGAGACGTGTCCGAGGTGAGTTGCTAAACGCAGCACTGTGTAAAATGTTGTGTATTATGCCTGTAAATATAAACTACAAGAATACATGTGCACTGTAACTCATGGAAAGGTTGATAAGTCGAGTTATGAGTGGGTTGTAGCTGTAACTAGCATCAGTGCTAAAACAACTTACCGTTCTTTTATAGTGTGCTGTGTGTGAGCTGCCTAAAGTGAGCCAACTGTATGACTGACCAGTACATATTCTGTTCCTGTCCAGGTACATATATTTGTGTTATTAGGGCCCGAGTACAAACCGTACGAGGACCCTGTTAATCAAAGGAGAGCAAATTTCTCAAATTCCTTTAATAGCCCAATGACATATTTTGGGAACAGAGAATAATGATAAGATTGTAAGTACAGAAAAAAGAAAAAGACAGATTTACTTATCTTTTATCTCTAACCTGATTAACAAAGGTAATTCAATATACACAACTGTAGGTAGGCCTACAGCAAATTGTTAGTCGTTGATAATCAAGCACAGCCCTAATGCCAATGCAAACCTTAAAAATACTTTTGTGTGATTCTAAAAAAAATATTACAAAGCATGTCAGTTGTTGCAACAATTATATGTTCAGGCTTTACGCAATGGAAGGTATATGGTAATGTTGAATAATGTGATCCTCAATATGGTAATAACCTGAAAGATTAAATTTTGAGCTGCAATGTAGCCTACTTAGGGGTTCCTTAGGTATTTTGAGCTTAATGCTAACATGGAAACATACTCACAAGTTCAGTGCTAACATACAGGTGTTTAGCAGTTATAAACACAATCTTTAACAAACCTCAAGAAACTGTCCGGAAATCTGACCCCACTTAACTAAAAAAATTAAACTTCAGAAACGTTTTTCATCCACCTCTAACCACCCATTCTGGGGCACATTTCAAACAGAAGGCAACAGCCACTGCAATGCTTGCCTCTATCTCTGCTGTCGTCCTCTGGACAGTCTCTGTAAGGAATATCTGAAAATGGAAATCAATTGGGGAAAATAGCATAGCAAGATGCAGACATTCTCAAGCGACATGCACATTTAACACATTCTTGCACATTTAAAGCAATTTCAACTTTGGATGCTGTTCACAAGCTGGCTACGTACTGGCAGAAAACCTGAATGCCAGCAGCTCTCTTTGTTTAAAAGATATCAAAAAAATGTAAAAGACATCTATCCAGCATGTTTATACTAGAAAACAATTTAGTGCAATTTTTCTTGCAGGTACTAGTTTTCACTTACAAAATACACTAAAAAACACTAGAGATATATGCTATTTACCTGTAACAACAGGCAAGCTTCCTGTCCTTCACATTTAAGTTTGCCATAACCTCATTTGTCATCAACCTGTGGATACAAATGAAAAATGATTTAAACATACAGATAATTTACTGGTTGAACTTGTTTGAAAATTCTTTGTCAAAAACAAGCATGTTATATCTAAATATAACATGGAGAATATATAAAGTGCACAAAATAACCCTTATCCCTATTATTTGTTCATTATTTAAACATTCTTACAGCCTTCCACTCAGGGCTGGACTGGTAATCTGGCATACCGGGCCAATGCCCGGTGGGCCGACGCACCATTGGGGCCGGTGTTATGTAAATTATTTATTTATATAACTTTTTTTTTTTTTTAATGGGCCAATGATCTGGCCCAATCACATCTCTTACTAGCCCACACCCCCTCTGCTCTGTTTCTTGCGTCAAAAGTAGGGGTGGGCATAGATTAATTTTTTATTTTTTTTTCTCAAACATTTTTATTAGTTTTGTGTTTTCACAAACAGAAAAAAAAAAAAAATTGTACATTGTGCAAGCAGTTACCTTACATAAATATGGGACACAAAACAAAAACAACAGAAGAAAACAAACAAACACAAAGGGCAAAAAAAAAAAAAAAAAGAAAACCGCCATACAATGTCACATTCCAGTTATATCATGTCTCCAGTGGTTGTCAAACATTAACATATTGAAGAACCTGATATCAAAACAATCATAACTAGCCAGGTGATCAAAAAAAAGAAAAAAGACACATAGTAATACCAAAGGAGGATGTACATTAGTTGTGACCTGATGAAACCTTCCACTTTATAGGAGTCTGACCTCTCATCACAAGTTGTGTCAGCTCTTTAGGCAAATAGCTTAGCACAGGAGACCACATATCAATGAAATGCTTCTCATTACCTTTAAGAACTGCACTAAGCCTTTCATGAGGGAGGACCCTAAATATTTCTCTATACCATTGTGTGATTGTTGGTGGTTTATCCGTAATCCAATTAATTAAAATACGTTTTCTAGCCAAAAGTAATAATTTGTCACAGAGTTTGAAGTGCAATTGTGTCAGAGTGACTGATTTTGAAGGGAGGCCAAGAAGAAACAGACCTGGGTCACATCTGATTCTTACATGAAATACATCGCTCAGCTCTTTAGAAATTGCACCCCAGAATTGTTTAATCAGTCTGCATTGCCAGAAATAATGGTAATATGTTCCTACCTCTCTTCCACATTTATTGCATAAGGGAGAGAGCTGGCGATCCATCTTATTGAGTATAAAAGGTGTTATATGTAGACGATGTAGTATTTTATACTGTGTCTCTCTGAGCGTATTACATATAAAGGTTGAATTGACCACATTAATGGCTTCTTGCCAGTCATCCTCAATGTACGCTGTGCCAAGATCTCCCTCCCATTTCCGAGCAATATCCCCAGCCCCACCTGGGGTAAGAGAGTACAGGACTGTGTAGAAAGCGGAGATAAAATGCCTAGGATTATCCCGGTCGACAAGGAACCTCTCAATCTCATTGTGTATGACCAAGCCAGAATGAGAAAACCTCATAGAACCAATGAAATGGCGAATTTGGAGAAATCCAAAAAAGTGTTCTTTAGGGATACCAAATTTTGTCTGCAACTGTTGAAATGTCATGAGTATATTTTCTGTAAACAGATCTCCGATCACTCTCACTCCTCTGTCATGCCACAGGTCAAAAATGTTGGGCTCAAGGCCTGGGGTAAAATCCTGGTTTCTTGTGAGGGGTGTCAGGAGTGAGGAGCAAAGCCCACCTCCCGAGTGGTTCCAAAGTCCCTGCCACACCCTAACTGTGTTATAAATAATTGGATTATGTGTAATGTCTCTCGATAGCCTTTTCCTATCTCCGGTTGTGAGGCTCCACAAGGAAGCAGGTTGAGAGGCCCACGATTCAATGCAAGGGTTTGAGTTGAGATGAGCATGTAACCACTCCCACAGATAGCGAGCATGGCAAGCCCAATTGTAATAATACAAGTTTGGCAAGGCCAAGCCACCTCTGTCCACAGGGAGCTGTAAAGCTGTGATTTTCTGCCGTGGCCTCTTGCCATGCCAAATGAATCTGGAAAATGCTCTCTCTATATCGGTAGTAACTTTTTTGGATAGCCAAAGGGGTAACATTTGGAGGGGATATAAAAGTCGTGGGAAAATGTTCATTTTAATTAAACTTATCCGCCCCATAAATGATAAGGGAAGGTCAAACCACCTTTCTAAGTCCCTCCTTATTTTCCGAAGTGTGGGAGAGAAGTTAAGTTTCCATAGTTCAGTCAAGTTAGGGGACACATTAATTCCAAGGTAAGTGAAGCCATGTTGGGAACAATTCAGGGAACAGCTAGAGGGTAGGTCCTGGACAGTAGCACTCCCTAATGGCATTGCTTCCGATTTATCAAAATTGATTTTATAACCTGAGAAAGAACCAAATTCATAAATAGTGGACAAAATAGATTAATTTTTTTAATCTAGATTAATTTTGAAATTAATCTAGATTAAAATGGCTCATTTGAATTCTGCCGAAGGCATTTAAAATATGTGTGCGAATGGGTTTCAAGCCAGGTTTCAAGCCAGGTGGCGCATTAGACCAGGGGCTCATCTCCTGTTTCCAAAATGCATCACAAACTGCATGAGAAAGCTGTTCTACTATGATAATAGGTGATGAAAATAAATCATGTTCAATAAGATGTACTTGTGTGTAGCGTGTGATGTGCTTTGCGTTTAGGTGGTAGGCTACTTGAGACTGGAAGAACTCCTACAGTAAACTAATTCCGCATTGCACAAGGTGCAAACCAGGTGTTGTGCCGAAGTTTTGCCTACCCGCCGAGAATTGCATGCACCTCCAAATAATGCTTTTAAATGCTGTAAAAATTCTTTGTGGACTTCATCAATGGTGATAAATTGATTTGAAGTATATATTTTATGAACATTTAGAGTCTTTAATATTTTAATACACAAGGCTAGAAGGACCATTCCTTGACATTCAGTACATACATGGTGATAAAGCTGTTTGATCAATGAGCACAGCAAAGTAGAAGGACCTAAAGAGGTGGATGCATAATTCGACAGATCAGATTTTGTAGGCTCCCTGCTGAGATTTGCATCCACCTCTTTTCTCAGCATAGATGACCGTTAGCACCCGCGAGGTGCATGCAATTCTCGGCAGGCAGGCAGAATTCGGCACAACACCGGCGGCTTCAGAAATGTTCGTACACAAAGTGCTGTCCAACAGCTGTCTGTGGACGTGTTGTTACAGTTAGTGTGAGTAAATACCGCACAATGAGTTTTTAATCAACCGGCGTATCAATAACTAACCTGGCTAGTTGTAAACAAACAGCTGGCCGAGCGAGGTTGTAACCGAACGCCGTCAACCTCGGGTGTGACGTCATTCCCAGCTCCGACCTCCGAGGTAAATGGAACGCAGCAACAGCTGCATCCATGTTAGCACGTCACGTTTGATGTGGTAATTTTACAGTAGGCCCACACACAGGTTTGAAGACTTGTTCTCGCCCCCTACAGTGCAATTCGGCTAGGTATACATCTGTGCTAAAATATCAAGGTGAAAGTCATCATAGCTTGCGTAGTATAGACCCAGCTCCCAACCCAACTTTGAGAATAGATTAACGGCGATATTTTTTTTATCGCCCGATAAGAGTTTCACGTTAACGCAGCCGTTAACGCCGATAACGGCCCACCACTAGTCAAAAGCCAAAAAAACACCCATTTTTCAGACGCCAAATGTGCGAGAACAACCGATATGTTTGGTGCCGGGGCAGCGGTAGCTTCAACATCAGCTGCTGTACCCTGCGTAGAGCAGCCACAGGCACCTGAAGGAGTATAAGGAGGAGTGCTGCTCCACAAAACGGGGGCTGCTGTAGAACACCACACCCCTCCATGGGCCCCCGAGCCACAGGCCGCAACAATCCAGTCTGGCAAATGAACTGTGTGCGCAGCCTCACCTTCTGGGCCTCATCCAACGCAGTCGCCGCTGCAGATACAAAAACCTCACTGGGAGCTATGCCAGCCTCCAGAACTGCAGCTCGGTCTGCGTCCACCAAACCAGACTGGCTAAGCCAAATATGCCAAGGGGCCATAGTTAGCCTGAGGAGTTACCACAGTGTCCACAACCTCTCTAGTAGGAGGACAACCGGGTTTCTGGACTCTAGGTCCCATATCAGCACCTCCAAGTACACTAGCAGAAGAGCATTAGTGTTTGCCAGTCTCGAGGCCATGGCTGTAGACTGACAGGCCTTCACCACCAACCCATCAGTGGTTCGGCACTTCTTATTTGAGTGATGAGCAACCCTACTGCTTGTGGACAAGGCTCCAGCCAGCAGTGCAAAAGTCTGGCCCAACTTTGTTGTTTGGAGCGGGGTGCAGTAGCCTCCCTGGTTTGGGCCCAGGACCTCTGTAGATGTTTAACAAAATCGGGGGAAAACCGGCAGAGTGACCTGCCTCTGGCCCCTGGCTTCCCAGTCCAGTGCAGACGTTTTGTAGCGGAAGATTAGCAATATATCCAAAAATATGTTGGGCTCCAGACAGGAGAATAGCCTTAATTCTAACCTGTCAATTAAAATAGTCAATTAATAGGATACAGCTACCTTCACTACAAACACACCAATAAAAGAAAGCCAACAAACACTAATTCAATCAATCCCAATAAATTGTATTATATTCACAATCAAACAATAATCCACCATATGGTTAGTATGCAAACATAAAATCTTACATTTCCCTTAAAGCAATAAAGAACTTTTCAAAATATATCATGTATTTCAAAATAAATCATGCATATACCTAAAAATTAACTATCACAATTCAAATGATAAAGAAGTGTGTGTGTGTTGTGTGTTTCAGGTGAAAACAGGCAATTAAGTCCACAGAACTCAGAAGGTGGCAGTCCAGTTCAGTTCCTTGAGTTCTGGTGTGAGAGGGGTGAGTGTGTAGGTGTGGGGCTTAGTCCAAGTTAACTGAGTCCATTGAGAGGGTAAAATGGTGTAGGTGTGGATGAGGGTGTGTAGTTCAGTTCAAATGGGGAAGAAGGTAAGGTCCTGCCTATAGCTGGGCAGGAGGATATAGTTGCCACGAGAGTTACAACAAGGGAGACTTAGCTTTGTTGGTCCACTGGTCCACCAGGACAAGGAAGATCCAGACTGCAACTGAGCAGGTTGAAGAGCAGGTTAACCAGTCTGTCCACCCCCACTCCAGGGTTCAGCAGAATTTCATACAGTCCTTGGCTGCTCCTTAAATTCAAGAAGTCTGGCCAGTGCTTGGTATCACTACTTCTCCTACACTTCTACAACCACTTCGGTTTCACTCTGAGGCCCGGATGCCTCAAAACTGGATTAATTGAACTTCCCTCTGTTCTCCATGCACAAAATGTTTGTCATTTCCCCTTTCCCCCAGCTCACAGGTGCCTAATTTATCTCCTCCTGCTCAAACTACACCCCTAATCAGAAGCCAAAAAAAACACTCTGACATTCTCCTACCCCTCTCTGCTACATTTTCGTGGGGAAGAGGGGGGAGGAAGACCTGCTACTGTCGCCGCTCGTGAGGACTGGTCCTGCTCAACCCACTTCCATGTGCTTGACCACTTCATTCCTGCCAGAGAACCAGGGATCCGGGGGAGCAGGGGCTTGGGCAGGTGGCACATTGCCCTCCGGGCCACTGTCCCGCTCATCCTTCCCTAGAGACTCCATATCCTCTGTGCGGCAGGAAAACACAATGCGTCTCTCACAGAAAGAAAGATCAGTTTTGACCAAGAAGAGAAACGCACATGCAGCAAATTGTTAACAAACAAAAAGCATGCACTTTTTGCAAGTTATGTCAAAACAAGCAACCCAGGGTGGAGAAAAATTGCTTCATTAAAATAACTACACAGGGAGAAAGAAACAGACAATGTAGCACTTTCAACCTGAATGTAATAACACTCCAAACAACAGGCGGCGATAGCACACCCACGGGGCTCTCGACACCTATCGCCAGAGGAGAAGGGCGTTATTCAAACAACAAAACACGGCAGTGAAAGCTATTGAACTCCACAGCGTGGAGCACCGTCTATAGACGTGTGCTTACCTTTTATATACAGTGAGGAAAATAAGTATTTGAACACCCTGCTATTTTGCAAGTTCTCCCACTTAGAAATCATGCAGGGGTCTGAAATTGTCATCGTAGGTGCATGTCCACTGTAAGAGACATAATCTAAAAAAAAAATCCAGAAATCACGATGTATGATTTTTTAACTATTTATTTGTATGATACAGCTGCAAATAAGTATTTGAACACCTGTCTATCAGCTAGACTTCTGACCCTCAAAGACCTGTTAGTCTGGCTTCAAAATGTCCACCTCCACTCCATTTATTATCCTAAATTAGATGCACCTGTTTGAGGTCGTTAACTGCATAAAGACACCTGTCCACCCCATACAATCAGTAAGAATCCAACTACTAACATGGCCAAGACCAAAGAGCTGTCCAAAGACACTAGAGACAAAATTCTACACCTCCACAAGGCTGGAAAGGGCTACGGGGAAATTGCCAAGCAGCTTGGTGAAAAAAGGTCCACTGTGGGAGCAATCATTAGAAAATGGAAGAAGCTAAACTGACTGTCAGTCTCCCTCGGACTGGGGCTCCATGCAAGATCTCACCTCGTGGGGTCTCAATGATCCTAAGAAAGGTGAGAAATCAGCCCAGAACTACACGGGAGGAGCTGGTCAATGACCTGAAAAGAGCTGGGACCACCGTTTCCAAGGTTACTGTTGGTAATTCATTCATTCATTCATTTTAATTTATTCATTTATTTCAGGCAATGGCACAGAAAGCACAAGGCAGACAAAATATTGTTAAATCATACAGTGGAAACAAAACATGCAGTATTTCACTATGACAATCAAAATCTGCCTGAAAGGGAGTGGGAAGAAGACAAGTTATTTAATCCCACCCCAATTCCCCATTTAGTGATTAATACATTGAGCTTCATTGTTACTTTGCTCACGGATTGTTTACAAATGTTGTATCATGGTGGTGTTACCACAAGTAACAAGTATTTATTATAACTGTTAACAATTACCAGTTTTTCACAGTAAATTCTCACAATAATTTACTGTACTGAAGCTTATGCAATGCCGATGGGTAATTTTTGGTAACATAACAACTGCAAGCTGCTGTGGAACCAGTGTCGTGCCAATGTAGTTATCCCTGACAGAAAGTGTTTCCCCTGCCGCGGAAGCGCACATGCATTCAGCGGTGAGGGCGGACACTTCACTTCACCCAGACTGTCACCCTTACATCTGCTTGACTTGAAATGTACATTAAACTGAATGCAGCATTGTAGACAACATTTAAAATTATACTCTAAAATTATTTGTAACCCACTATAACTTTTGCTAGGAAAATAGAAACGTCTCCATATTCCCCACTGTTATTAGTCATGATGTGAAGTATACACAAAAAAAATACTTGACAGTAGGCTATCATCTGTGCATTATAGAGGGGGGATACATTTTATGGCAGGTTAAAAATACAGTCTGAAATTATTTGTATCCCACTATAACTTTTGCTAGGAAAATAGAAATGCCTCCATATTCCCCACTGTTATTAGTCATGATGTGTAGTATACACAAAATAAAATACTTGACAGTAGGCTATCATCTGTGCATTATAAAGGGGGGATACATACGGTGGCTCGTAGGTGTCAGAGCAAATACAAAAGCCACAACACGAATACAAAAGCCACAACACAAATACAAAAGCCACAACATGAACACAAAAGCCACAACACGAATACAAAAGCCACAACATGAACACAAAAGCCACAACACGAATACAAAAACCACAACGGAAGTGAACCACAACGGAAGTTGACAACGAAAGAGACTCTTCATAGAACTTGATTACTTTCCCCCACACTTGTCTATACAGTAGTACAACGGCATTGTAGCCGCCCTGCAATCTGGGGGTCCGGGATCGAATCTCGGAAAGCGCATACTTTTTCAGGTGACTTTTTTCTGCATGATAAAGTCTGCCAAATTAGTAAATGTAGGCCTACATGGAAGAAGATCTTCTTACCAGTTTGATAAATAAGTAATACTTTGCTCAGGTCAAATAATATACAGTGTGATATTTGTGTGAATTAAACAGTTGTCTGTGCAGATTAGCTTCAAATAGAGAAAGATCATTGCTCATTAAGAGTTCTCATTTCTGTGTGTGTGAGAGAGAGAAATGCCCAATAAGCTACTTGCTCCATGATGTCTGTAATATTGCAACAAAGTTTAAGTTGGCCTGAATAGCCTGAAAAATGCCAGCAAAGACTACCACTGTTCAAGACAATGCCGCAATTCCGCCCTTTATATTTGCTCTGACACCTACGGGCCACCACAGATACATTTTATGGCAGGTTAAAAACACAGTCTGAAATAATTTGTATCCCACTATAACTTTCTCTAAGAAACTAGAAATGTTTCCATATTCCCCACTGTTATTAATCATGATGTGAAGTATACACAAAATAAAATACTTGGCGGTAGGCTATCATCTGTCCGTTATAGAGGGGGGATACATTTTATGGCAGGCTGAATATATAGGACTGAAATTATTTGTATCCCAGTATAACTTTTGCTAGGAAAATAGCAAAAGTTATATGGAGACGTTTCTATTTTCCTAGCAAAAGTTATAGTGGGATACAAATAATTTCAATTCAATTTTATTTATATTGCGCCAAATCACAACAACAGTTATCTCACAGCGCTTTTCATAAAGAGCAGGTCTAGACCGAACTCTGAAGTTATTTACAGAAGCCCAACAATTCCCATCCAAGAGCAAGCACTAGGGAACACAGGCAAGGAAAAACTTTCTTTTAAGAGGCAGAAACCTCAAGCAGAACCATGGCTCAGGGTGGGCGGCCATCTGCCTCGACCGGTTGGGGGTGAGGGGGAGAGAGAGAGCAAGAGAGAGAGAGAGCAGAGGGAGGCAGCCTACACAGTATACACATAGAGGTACAGACAGTAAAGGTAATGTTGCTATAGACTGAATGAAAAATGGTACAGATATTTATAGTAATGTTAATGATAATAATAACAGTAATAATAGCAATAGGACTAGTAACAGCAGTTGCAACTGTAGCAGAGGGCGTCGAGCAGGAACACGGGGGCAGCAGGAGACTCCCAACCACAGATCAAGACTCCACAGATCCAGAGACAGCAACACCCGCAGGAAGTGACAGGAGGAGGAAGTACACGACCACGGGGAAAGGGAAGAAGTCGAGTTAGTAACATGCATTAATGGGATGAGGTTGCACAGAGAGAGAGAGAGAAGAGGAGAGAGGAGCTCAGTGCATCATGGGAAATCCCCCGGCAGTCTAGCCTATAGCAACATAATTAAGGGATGGTTCAGGACTCACCTGAGCCAGCCCTAACTATAAGCTTTATCAAAGAGGAAAGTCTTAAGCCTGTAGAGACGGTGTCTGCCTCGCGAACCCAAACTGGAACCTGGTTCCACAGGAGAGGAGCCTGATAGCTGAACGCTCTGGCTCCCATTCTACTTTTGGAGGCTCTAGGAACCACAAGTAACCCTGCATTCTGGGAGCGCAGTGCTCTGGTGGGGTAGTAAGGTACTATGAGCTCTTTAAGATAAGATGGTACCTGACCATTAAGAGCTTTGTATGTGAGAAGAAGGATTTTAAAATCAATTCTGGATTTTATAGGAAGCCAATGCAGAGAAGCTAAGACAGGAGATATATGATCTCTTTTACTGGTTCCTGTCAGAACACGTGCTGTAGCATTCTGGATCAGCTGAAGAGTCTTAATGGACAATTTCGAAGAGACTGATAATAAGGAATTGCAGTAATCCAGTCTAGAAGTATTTTTTAGACAGGATGTTCCTGATTTTGCAATATTACGTAGGTGAAAAAAGGCGGTCCTTGAAATTTGCTTAATGTGAGAGTTAAACGACATGTCCTGGTCAAAGATAACTCCAAGATTTCTCACAGTGGTGCTGGAGGCCAGGGCGATGCCATCCAGGGAAACTATATCTTTAGATAATGCGTCATGGAGGTGCTTAGGGCCTAGAAAAATAACTTCAGTTTTATCTGAGTTTAACATTAGAAAATTGCAGGTCATCCAGGTTTTAACATCCTGAAGACACATTTGAAGCTTAGCTAACTGATAAGTAGCTGGCTTGATGGATAGATATAACTGAGTATCATCTGCATAACAATGAAAGTTTATGGAGTGTTTCCTGATAATATTGCCTAAAGGAAGCATATATAAAGTGAAGAGGATTGGTCCGAGCACAGATCCTTGTGGAACTCCATGACTAACTTTGGTATGCATGGAAGACTCATCGTTAACATGTACAAACTGTAATCGATCTCATAAATAGGACTTAAACCAGCTTAGAGCGGTTCCTTTAATGCCAATGAAATGTTCCAGTCTCTGTAATAGGATCTGATGGTCAATGGTATCGAATGCAGCACTAAGATCTACTAAAACCAATACAGAGACAAGTCTGATGCAGTTAGGAGGTCATTAGTAATTTTCACCAGTGCTGTCTCTGTGCTATGGTGAGCTCTAAATCCTGACTGAAAAACCTCAAATAAACTATTGCTAAGTCACACAGCTGTTTGGCAACTGCTTTCTCCAGGACCTTAGAGAGAAATGGAAGGTTAGATATAAGTCTATAGTTGGCTAAAACATCTGGATCCAGGTTGGGCTTTTTCAGAAGAGGTTTAATTACAGCTACTTTAAAGTACTGTGGCACGTAGCCTGTTGATAAAGACAAATTAATCACATCCAGCAGAGAAGTGCCAACCAAGGGCAAAAGCAGCCTAGTCGGGATGGGGTCTAAGAGGTAGGTAGATGGTTGAGATGAAGAAATTATTGAAGTTAGTTGATAAAGATTGAGGGAAGCAAAGCAGTCTAAACATATAATTGGTTTTACAGCGATTTCTAAGGTTCCTGAGTTTACAGATAAGTCTGTGCCAGTTGAGGGAAGGTCTTGGTGGATTTTGTTTCTAATAGCTAGAATTTTATCATTAAAGAAGCTCATGAAGTCGTAACTACTGAGAGCTATAGGAATACTTTGCTCAATAGAGCTGTGACTTTCTGTCAGCCTGGCTACAGTGCTGTAAAGAAACCTGGGGTTCTATTTCGTATAGGCTTCGCCCTCTAAGGCTATCGCTATTGGGTATACCCCTTCCGCGCGCCTGCGCGGCACTGAGAATTTTAGTCTACGCCCACCCACAGCGTGGGCCTCTCCTACGTCCGCACCTTGTATATATACAACGGTGAGACCTTGCCTTCGGCTCCCATTTTTCTTCAGCACTGAGCTGTCTAAAGAGCAGAAGATTTGTCTAAAGAGCAAGATTTTCCAGCCGGAAAACTACAACGATGTCCTCCAGCAAGCCGGTCAGAACGGGGCGAGAAGCACGGCTACATCGGTCCCCGCTGCGAGGCGTGTCGCACTGCCCGTTCTTCGCCTTTTTCCCCCGAAGAGTGGCGGCGCCGGGCGAATAGCTTGCCGTTCAGTACGAGGAGGTGTGGCGGTCCACCCGCTCTCTGGACGAAGCCCTCGATCTGCTGTTTGCGGAAGAGCGGGAGGTGGATTGCTCCGCTCTTGCCATTCACGGGTCTCCGAGCGGCTCCTCGCTTCCTGTTCAGACCTCCGATGACGCCGGCCTCGACGCTACTAGCTTGCCGCGGCGAGGCATGTCATGTTATTGGAGTGGACGCCTTTGCTCATCCCCTTTGGCCCCCCACGCTGCTGTATGCCTTCCCACCGGCGCGGCTGATTCCACGCCTTCTGGACCGCCTGCGGTTTTTCGTGCTTGGCGGTGATTCTGGTTGCTCCAGAGCGCACCAGCGCGTCCTGGTTTCCCTGCCTCCAGCGGCTGCTGTCGGGACAGCCGTGGAAACTTCCCTGGAAGGGGGACGCTCTCTCTCAGGCGGGGGTTGTGATCAGGAGTTACCCGCTCCTCGGCCAGCCTCTCTGGGTCTGGCCGCTGTGAGGGCGTCGCCTGGAGGACTTAGGTGTCTCCCGGTTCTCGCCTCCACTCAGTCTTCCTACTCCTCTAAGTGGTCGGCTTTTCCAGCGCTGGTGTCTGGATCAAGGGCCGGACCTGGTGTCCTGCCTGCTGCAGGCGGCGCTTCGTTCCTGCAGCTGCTCATGGACAGGGGGCTGGCGTTCAGTACGGTTAAACCTACACTGCCGCCATTTCGTCCTGTCACGAGGGTTCGGGGACAGGACTGTATTCCCCCATCCCCTGGTGAAACGCTTCTTTAGGGGAGTGCGAAGGCGCCGACCTGTGACACGGCCTGCTGCCCCACAGACTTGCCGCTGGTTTTACGTGCGCTAACTCTAGCCCACTTTGAGCCCTTGGAGACGGCGGACCTGAGGTTCCTTTCGGCTTAGGTCGCCCTGCTCCTCGCTCTAACCTCGGCCAAGAGGGTCAGCGATCTGGCTGCCCTCTCTGTGGCTCCGTCGTACCTCAGGATTCAGGGCCACGGCAGCTCAACTACCCTGCGCCCTAACCTGGCGTTCATGCCTAAAAGCATTATGAGCTCTTTTCGGTCGCGGGTCATCACCCTCTCAAGTTTTTTTCCTCCCCCCCATGGGTCGGCGGGGGATGCCACGTCCCACCTCCTCTGCCCGGTGCGAGCGCTGTCCTGCTACGTCGCACACGGCCGCCTGGCACCGTTCACAGCAGCTGTTTGTGCACTACAGGGAACGGTCCAAGGGGCTTCCCCTGTCGGCGCAGCACTTGTCTCACTCGCTGTGTGATGCCATTCCCAGGCTTACATGTCTGCCGGGGAGTCTCCCCCGGAGAGCATCAGGGCGCACTCCACGAGGAGCGTTTCCTCCTCAGTGGCGTTGCATGGTGGATGACAGTGGACGACATCTGCACGGCGGCCTCCTGGTTGTCCCCGTGCTCTGTCGTCCGTTTCTACCTGCGGGATGTCTCCCGTCTCTCTCTGACTCACTCAGTACTGAGTGTTTTGGCTGAGTGATTCTCCTTGTAGGTGTGCGGTGCATCCTCTCCCACCGGACGGTGTGGGGAGGGCGGCTGCTGCTTACGTGACCCGGCCTTGGGCGCAGCTGACGTGGTTGCTGTCGCGACCCCGCCTGCGTCTGCACAGCTGCAGGTCCCCCGCTCGGGTTCCCGTTATGCATGGGTCGGCCCTCGGCCTCCCATGTCGCGCCATTGGTGCTCGGGCGCACGCCGACACCAATGCCGCTGTCGGCGGGTGACTGGGTGGTTCATTATGGCTCTGGGCAGGTGGGTTGTGCTTGGTGGTACCGTATGGGCCAGTGAGGCGTTGACTCATCCTGCTTTGCCTCTAACCCAATAGCGATAGCCTTAGAGGGCGAAGCCTATACGAAATAGAACGGGGGTTACGTACTGTAACCCGGATTCTATGAGTATAGGAGCAGCCCTCTAAGTTGAAGGCCTCACTGGACCTTGGTTCTCAGTGCTGAAGAAAAGGCATTTGGGAGCCGAAGGCAAGGTCTCACCGTTGTATATATACAAGGTGCGGACGTAGGAGAGGCCCACGCTGTGGGTGGGCGTAGACTAAAATTCTCAGTGCCGCGCAGGCGCGCGGAAGGGGTATACCCAATAGCGATAGCCTTAGAGGGCTGCGCCTATACTCATAGAATCCGGGTTACAGTACGTAACCCCCGTTGTTCCTATTTTCCTATGTGAACGGTGTGTCTAACAAGTAAACACTGATGGGTAACATGAATGTTATAGTTGGGTAAGTAGCTAGAAAACGTAACCTTAAAGTTAGCTGTTGTACAGTGAAATGGAAATATGTCCTTTGGTGAGTCTTCTGAAATAAAGAATTCAAGCTAGACGTCTTTTAAGGGTTTTATTCTTTGCAAAGGGTCAGACAGACATACAGAGTGCAAGCAGTCTGCAGAGTGTAAGACCAAGAGCCAGTGAAGAAACAGGTGGTTTTATACAGTATGGGTATCACACAGCTGTCTTAGGGAGGAAGGGAGTAGGGACCAACTGTCCTCACATGAAGGCCTATCAAGGTCAGTCAGATAAAAACTTTCTAACGAGCATCTTTCCCATGGGAAACTTCACCTAACTGTAACATAATAAAATAATCAAATACCACACAGTGAAACATTGAAATATAATAATGAAGCATGCAGGGTGAAACAGTAAACAGTGTAAAATATTTACTTTGTGATATTTCCATCAGAACAGTTAACATCCTAAACTGTCATGTAACGTTAATGTCAAGCTACGAGGCTAATGGCCAATGAAGCAGTGCTAATGTCCATTTTGTATTAATTTAAAGACTGTGATTAATTAACGTTAGTGTTATTATGAGCTTCTATGCTTCTGCGATAATGTGAGATGGGTTTGCTGTGGTGATGTTCTGGACGGGCTAGGCTAACGTTACAAGTTAGGTTACAAGCAGTGTTATTTGGGTTATTTGGATAATTCTGTGCCCCACTAGCTCGCGCTGAGGACATCCTCCACCCGTTCATGCACGGCTTGGGTCTGTGAGATTAACGGTAACTTTTAAAAATGACATTTAGGGGGGGAATCTATCTGACTAAATATTAAATATTCCGTCTGTTATCATGCTGTTCACTTGGCTCATCATTAAATTCGTTGCCAACGAACAACGGGCCGTAACGACACGTTCAGCTTAACGGAGTAACGTTAACTTCAAGTGATGAGAACAGTAAAGTTAATAAAACAACACAACATCAGCACTGCAGTAACACTTTCACAACCCAAAACCTTGCAGCGTCTGCAAAGCTGAGCTTTCCTGGAGCATCTGAAGAGGAGGCACGTAATGTTGTTAACGTTGCTAACGTTAATTAGCTTGCTAGCTTCATGTTAAAGCCGTGTTACTTAACGTTATGAGCTGTAACGTTTTCTATACAGTTTCCCTTGGTCAGTTTGATTGATTGTTAATGGTGCTGTGATTAACGTTAGCACATAATTAGGATTCACAACAGCTGCGTTCACATTGCAGATGTGCCCTGACTTTACAATCATAAACGATGCATCACTCATGGCGACGTTCCCAGCTGGAGAACATGTTGCTGCCGAGTGCACAAGATTAACTTCGACAACACCTGTGAATTTCATATTTTATTATGAGAGAGAGAGAGAGAAGACAGTTCTCCTGTCTGTGCGTGAGACGCTAATCCGCCCCAAACTCCAGAGTTTTGTGAGTTGTTGAGTTAGGGGAAAATATATAAACGTTGTGAAACGCTGTCTACTACAAAATCGTTATTACCAATCCACCTGTAAATTCGGCAAACGTAATGCATGACGTTATTCCTTTCTATTCAATTAAATTTTCAATTCAATTTTATTTATATAGCGCCAAATCACAACAACAGTTATCTCACAGCGCTTTTCATAAAGAGCAGGTCTAGACCATACTCTGAAGTTATTTACAGAAGCCCAACAATTCCCACCAAGAGCAAGCACTAGGCGACACAGGCAAGGAAAAACTTCCTTTTAAGAGGCAGAAACCTCGAGCAGAACCATGGCTCAGGGTGGGCGGCCATCTGCCTCGACCGGTTGGGGTAAGGGGAGAGAGAGAGAGAGAGAGCAGAGAGAGAGAGAGCAGAGGGAGGCAACCTACACAGTATACACATAGAGGTACAGACAATAAAGGTGATGGTGCTATAGACTAAATGAAAAATGGTACAGATATTTATAGTAATGTTAATGATAATAATAATAACAGTAATAATAGCAATAGGACTAGTAATAGCAATTGCAACTGTAGCAGAGGGCGTCGAGCAGGAACACGGGGGCAGCAGGAGACTCCCAACCACAGATCCAGGCTCCACAGCTCCAGAGCCAGCAACACCCGCAGGAAGTGACAGGAGGGGGAAGCACACGACCACGGGAGAGGGAGAAAAAATCAAGTTAGTAACATGCATTAATGGGATGAGGTTGCACTCAGAGAGAAAAAGAGAAGAGAGGAGCTCAGTGCATCATGGGAAATCCCCCAGCAGTCTAGCCTATAGCAGCATAATTAAGGGATGGTTCAGGACTCACCCGAGCCAGCCCTAACTATAAGCTTTATCAAAAAGGAAAGTCTTAAGCCTACTCTTAAATGTAGAGACGGTGTCTGCCTCCCGAACCCAAACTGGAACCTGGTTCCACAGGAGAGGAGCCTGATAGCTGAACGCTCTGGCTCCCATTCTACTTTTGGAGACTCTAGGAACTACAAGTAATCCTGCATTCTGGGAGCGCAGTGCTCTGGTGGGGTAGTAAGGTACTATGAGCTCTTTAAGATAAGATGGTGCCTGACCATTAAGAGCTTTGAATGTGAGAAGAAGGGTTTTAAATTCTATTCTGGATTTTACAGGAAGCCAATGCAGAGAAGCTAAGACAGGAGAGATGTGATCTCTTTTACTGGTTCCTGTCAAAACACGTGCTGCAGCATTCTGGATCAGCTGAAGAGTCTTAATGGACTTTTTCGAAGAGCCTGATAATAAGGAATTGCAGTAATCCAGTCTAGAAGTAACAAATGCATGGACTAGTTTTTCTGCATCATTTTTAGACAGGATGTTCCTGATTTTTGCAATATTATGTAGGTGAAAAAAGGCGGTCCTTGAAATTTGCTTAATGTGAGAGTTGAACGACATGTCCTGGTCAAAGATAACTCCAAGATTTCTCACAGTGGTGCTGGAGGCCAGGGCGATGCCATCCAGGGAAACTATATCTTTAGATAATGTTTCCCTGGTGCTTAGGTGCTTAGGCCCCAGAACAATAACTTCAGTTTTATCTGAGTTTAACATTAGAAAATTGCAGGTCATCCAGGTTTTAACATCCTGAAGACACATTTGAAGCTTAGCTAACTGATGAGTTTCATCTGGCTTGATCGATAGATATAACTGAGTATCATCTGCATAACAATGAAAGTTTATGGAGTGTTTCCTGATAATATTGCCTAAAGGAAGCATATATAAAGTGAAGAGGATTGGTCCGAGCACAGATCCTTGTGGAACTCCATGACTAACTTTGGTATGCATGGAGGACTCATCGTTAACATGTACAAATTGAAATCGATCTGATAAATAGGACTTAAACCAGCTTAGAGCGGTTCCTTTAATGCCAATGAAATGTTCCAGTCTCTGTAATAGGATCTGATGGTCAATGGTATCAAATGCAGCACTAAGATCTAGTAAAACCAATACAGAGACAAGTCCTTTGTCAGATGCAGTTAGGAGGTCATTAGTAATTTTCACCAGTGCTGTCTCTGTGCTATGGTGAGCTCTAAATCCTGACTGAAAATCCTCAAATAAACTATTGCTATGTAGAAAGTCACACAGCTGTTTGGCGACTGCTTTCTCCAGGACCTTAGAGATAAATGGAAGGTTAGATATAGGTCTATAGTTGGCACTTTCTTTGTATATAGTGTCAGTTGGTCCAGGTGTGCTGCTCTGTCACTAAACAGCAGATCAGCTGCTCAGATCAGGGCTTGATTTCAGTGGAACTTTCTTTTGCTGAAGCTGATACGTTCATTAAAAGATGGATTTTTGAAACCAGTGTTTATTTTATTGGCTTGAGTGTTAATTAGCACATGCGTAAAACAACCTCAAGTTTAATTTAAAAGCTGATGGCTAAATAAGAGGCATTGTGTAATTTTGCGATTCATAATCCAAAGAGTCAATTAATTATTTCAACAATTGATAGATTAATCGACTATTAGTTGCAGCCTTAGTGAGCTTTTACTCCAACTAATGCTGAGATAAGGGCAAAATGGACTGTTAAAATTAGAAAGAAGATCATCGTCACTAATTGATCCAGGGTGTATCGCAGGCACTTTGGCCATGCAGGCCCACAGCCGATGCCTGTTCTCAGCTGTCTTTACAGACGCCGGCTGTGGGCTCTTCCTGCCTACTGTTACTCTACACCTATTTGTTAGTTATTAGTGAAGTGTGCAGATTTGTCATATGACAACAAATATATCTGCATTTAATGCTTGTCTCTTCTGTGAAACCTCTGTGGCCTGACTACAATTCATTATAATTAATTTTAGTAGCTAGTAGTAGAAGACTGGCTAAGATAGCTTGCTTTCTAAAAACAGTGAACAATCGGAATTTTCATAACTGATAAATTAACAATAAATACTATAAAAATATTAACAATGCTATCTATGAAAAGTGGCTAAAATAACGATGAAACACCACTGTAAGGAGATCAACAGTGACGCTATGGATAAAGACACCCACTCCTGTCTCAGCAGTACAGTATCAGTGTTGCTGAGGTGGAGCAGGTGAACAGTTTCTGTTTCCTGGAAATCAGCATCACAGAGAGCCTGACATGGTCTAAATCTCCACGGTACCCATTTCAGTGATATTAGTGAGGTGAGGTGCCTACAGAGCCCAAAGGACATGAAAGCACAGTACCCACCCAGCCGCAGCCTGTTCACCCTGCTGCCTTCTGGGAAGAGATATATAGAAGTTTCAGCTGCTGTAGCACCAGACTGCAGAGCAGCTTTCCCTCCCAAGCTATCAGGCTCTTAAACTCTAATTCTGTTTACCATTTGTATAATTGCTTCTGTATTCATGTATGTTGTCTGCTATGTAGCAGAAGGGAGTTGCAAAACTCAATTTCACTCTATAACTTGTTATATTGAAACAAATTAATGTACCTATTTACTTTTGAGCTGAAAGTAAGTAAGCAGCCATTAGTAAAACAAATATGTCACATTAAATTGCACAAGTAGTGAGTAGTATCAGGAGAGTTGTGCGTATCGCTGTCTGGTGCTGCTGTGGTGCTCTGACACGGTCTCTTCCTGTTTACAGGTTAGCTTGCTAATCCACAACTTGGCTAGCGTTAGTTACAATACTTGCTGTGTTGTTGTTAGCTGTATTTCATAGAATCTGTCATGGCATTGGATTTCTCCAGAATGGTATACCCCACCATTTAACCTGATGTAGTCTATAAGAAATGCATTGATGCAATTTTATTTTCTGTCAACTATTAGCAAACACTGCAACAATGAAAAAACAGTGTTGAATCTTAATTTAATCATTATGTCTTCCTTAGGTGAGGGGATGAAGCCTAGAGACTGGTTGCTTTCAACTGATGACACGTGGTCATGGGACCACATGCCAACTTTGTCAGGGGATTGCTGCTGTCTTCGCAAGTCACTACAACTTCAGCTTGCAGTATCCCAAGAAGGCTTCGGCCATCCAAAGGTAACTAAGTGCTTCAATCTTGTAGGCTTTGACTGGATCGATTATTTTGGTTATGTTATTGATGGTATATGCTAAATAATGCTTTGGAGGGTGTGCATGAGGGCTTGTCCTGTGTTCTCGTGTGCATTAAGTGTGTATGTCCCAGGAGGGTTCAAGGTGTTACAGGTTGTAGTACAGTCCCATCTTGATTGCAGTAATACTCTAGTGTGCCACCATTTACTAGTGACATCACTTGAAATGTAAAAACACTGACACTCTTCACAAAACAGCTGGGGTAAACTGCTGTGTTTGTTTTGTTTTCAGATGCTTTGTGGACATTGATCCTGGGAGACTGGCTTCAAGGCAAAGAAGCAGTGTGGAGGTATGAATCCACACATGTGCCCCCTCTTGAGGAAAAAAGTGGACCTTGAGTGGATGTCCAAATAGACATTTTTGAACCCTCTGACACAAAGGACCATTTGGAGGTGGTTACAGGGCATGGGATGGTACTAAATCTGCCATGATTTTAAAGGTGAGACTTGTGGGTCTAATATAATTAAATGCATTTGGATACAGTGAGATGCAAAGGTTTTAGTACAGTGATGTAAAATAAGTTGTTCTTCCAAAGCCTTCACCATCTGATGTGATTTCTATTAATAGGGCTACACGGTCTTTAATTCCATTTACATCTGCTCACTGCATATTACCTCTAATTATTGTTGCTAATTTTACTTGTAGCCTATATAGTTTAGCATTTCAAATGAAATTACAAATGTTTTGTTGTGTTCACGTTAAAATTATACATTTTCATGTAGGGGACTGCAATACACTGATATAAATTATACACCAGCAACAACAGGGTACCCGCGGGGTCTAAAAAGTATTAAAAAAGCACTAAATTTCATATTCCAAAAATAAGGCCTTAAAAGTCCTAAATTTCATTACCAAAGTATAAAATTTCGTTTACCAAGGTCTTAAATTTTTTCTTGTCCTTTCGTAGGATTTAATTAATGGTGTAACGTCAAAAATGATTACTCTGTGTGTGTGTGTGGGTGTGTCAGACTTCATAATATACTATATTTGGTGTGACTCTGATGTTATACGGCAATACCGATAACGTTACTGTTTATGTCAGTGTTAAGCTTTATGCTCTGGATTGTGAAATGTTGGTGGTGCATTTGCTAAATATGTTCATTGTTTAAGACAATTCTACTATAAATTGGTGCAGAAAATGTCTCCAGAATGTAGGAAATTGTTTAGTGCTCAAACTTTTCTAGGGGACCCCCATTTAAATATATTTCAGCACTGAATATTTCATCAGATAGTGTTAAAATATCTTGTCTTGTTCTTGTTAACCCAATACTGTGAATTGTGCATGTGAGCTAAGTGTATCATCACACCCCTAATCTGAACCCTTATTGAAAGCCTTTATTGTCATTGTACACAGTACAATGAGATTTGGAGAGCAACTCTCTAAAAGTGCACACATAAATAACACATACATACATATACAATACATTAGTGCAAGTCTGAATGTAGGTTGAGTATGGTGACAGCTTTGGGGAAGAAGCTATCCCTGAGTCTGTTTGTTCTGGCCCGTATTGACCTGAAGCGCCTGCCTGAGGGCAACAGGTTAAAGAGATGGAAGCCAGGGTGGGTGGTGTCCCTCAGGATGTTTCTGGCCCTGCTGAGAGAACGGGAGTTGTAGATGGCAGTCAAAGAGGGCAGAGGGCAGCCGATTATTTTTTGTGCAGTGTTTGTCACCCTCTGCAGTCGCTTCCTGTCGGCCTCCGTGCAGCTGGAGTGCCACACTGTCACAGCATAGGTCAACAGGCTCTCGATGGAACGGTAGAAGGTCACCAGCAGCTGAGTTTTTAGTTGTTCCTTCCTGAGGACCCTCAGGAAGTGTAGCCGCTGCTGGGCCTTCTTGACCAGAGCTGTGGTGTTGGCCGACCAGGAAAGGTCTGCAGAGATGTGGATGCCGAGGAATTTGAAGGACTCCACTCGCTCTACACATCCACCGTTGACGTACAGGGGGGCAGGGGCGGCTTTGTTCCGCCTGAAGTCCAGGATGAGTTCCTTGGTCTTGTTGATGTTTAGTGCCAGGTTGTTTGATGCACACCACTCGCTAAGTTTCAGGACCTCATCTCTGTAGGTCGCCTCGTTTCCCCCTGTAATCAGCCCCACCACCGTTGTGTCATCAGCGAACTTGATGATGATGTTCTCTGGGTGGGCGGGACTGCAGTCGGATGTGTAGAGGGAGTAGAGTAATGGGCTCAGCACGCAGCCCTGTGGAGAGCCAGTGCTGAGAGTGCAGGAAGAAGAGAGGTGAGGGCCCAGTTTCACCTGCTGGGGTCGGTTGACCAAAAAGTTCTTTATCCAGGAGCAGGTTTGTGGTGGGACCCCCAGGTTAGTTAGCTTGGGGATCAGAATGTCCGGTATTATTGTGTTAAAAGCTGAGCTGAAGTCAACGAAGAGCATCCTGACGTAGCTCCCCTGTTGCTCCAAGTGACTCAGCGCTGAGTGGAGAGCGATGGCTATGGCGTCTTCGGTGGATCTATTAGTCCGATATGCAAACTGATGCGGATCCAGGGTGGAGGGTAGACAGGCTTTGATATGTTTCAAAACCAGTTTCTCTAGGCATTTGGTGATGACTGGGGTGAGTGCTATGGGGCGAAAGTCATTGAGGCTGGTCGTGGGTGACTTTTTAGGGATCGGGATGATTATAGCAGACTTCAAGCAGGGTGGGATGACAGCTTGTTCCAGAGATAGGTTGAAGATGTCTGTGAAGACCTGTGATAGCTGCCAAGCGCATGCCTTGAGCACCTTCCCAGGTACTCCATCTGGACCAGCAGCCTTTCTGGGGTTCACTGCACAGAGCACCCGCCACACATCCTGTGCCTCAAGAGTGAGTGGGAGGGAGGGGTGCTGGGGAGCTGGTGGGGGTTGTGGTGGTTGTTGGAGTGATGAGGCTGGATGCTGTGTTTGAGACTCAAAGCGGGCAAAGAAGCTGTTCAGCTCCTCTGCCAGTCCCGCATCCAAGTTCCCTGGTGTCACAGCACAGCCTCTGTAGTTGGTGATGGTCTGTATGCCCTGCCACACTTGCCTGGGGTTGTTGAGCTGTTCCTCTATCCTCCTCTTATATTCGACTTTAGCAGTCCTAATGCCTCTCCTCAGGTTGGCACGAGCGGCGCTGTACGATGTTCTGTCGCCTGACCTGAAGGCTGAGTCCCGGGCCCGGAGGAGCATGCGGACCTGGCGCGTCATCCAGGGTTTCTGGTTTGAGGACACCCAGATGCACTTTTCCACAGTGACATTCCCAATACAGTACTTGATGTAGGACAGTACTGTGTCTGTGAATATTTCCAGGTCTTCGTGGTAGAAGGCTTCCCACTGTGTGTTATCGAAGCAGTCCTGTAGTCGGGGGAGGGCGTCCTCGGGCCAGGTGGTGATGGTCTTTTTTGTGGGCTTTGTTTGTCGCCTGAGGGGGGTGTATGCTGGAGTGAGGAGCAGGGAGAGGTGGTCTGACCGGCCCAGGTGGGGAAGGGGTACAGCTCTGTACGCATGCTTGATGTTGGAATATACATGATCCAGAGTGTTTTCCCCTCTTGTAGGGCATTTTACATATTGGTGGAATTTTGGTAATACAGTCTTGAGATTTACCTTATTGAAGTCCCCTGCAATAATGTGGACTCCACTGGGGTGGGCGCGCTGGTGAGTATTGATGGCATTTAACAGCAGAGAGAGAGCCGTGTTTACATTAGCGTCTGGTGGTATGTAGACTGCAGTGATGACAACAACGGCTAGCTCTCTAGGCAGATAAAAGGGTCTGCATCTCACCGACAAAAACTCCAGGTCAGGAGAACAGTGTCTGTCCAAGATAGTGCTGTTGTTACACCAGCCTTCATGCACGTAGATGCAGAGCCCACCTCCTCTCTTCTTCCCGGAGTCACTGTTTCTGTCCCATCTGTGTAGCGTGCGGCCTGCTAGCTGCACCGTGGCATCAGGGATTTGTGTGCGTAGCCATGTCTCTGTGATGATAAGCACACAGCAATTGCGAACATAACGATTACCAGCCAGCTGTATTTCCAAATCGTCCGTTTTGTGTACCATGGATCTGGCGTTTGTAAGGTAGAGGCTCGGCAGCGGAGGTTTAAGTGGCTGTTTCCTTAGCTTGAGCAGTAGCCCAGCCCTGCAGCCTCGTTTTTTGTTTCCTCTCGCGTCGCCGTCTGCGTTGCCTGCCAGACCCGATAACAATCCACGGAGATCCCGCTGGTCTCGCTATCTCGTCCAGAATGTTGTGAGTGCGGTGAAAGTCGCCGGAGATGGTCACCTTCAGTTGGGAACCGATGTCCAGTAAGTCCAGACGACTATAGTGTTTCGTAGTGTGGGTAGACAAACGTACAACATACAAACACAACTCGGATCGCTGGATTCAAAGTCCAAAGTGCTAACCATTGCACTGTCCCACCACTTTTCAACACAAAGTGACGTCCTTGATTCATTTTATCTTATCAAAGTACAAACACACCCCAAGCTATAGTGTGTTAAATATGAATGTATTATAGTAAAATGTTTTATTAAATTCATGCAACTTTGAAAATAATTTTCTCGGGCTTAAAATTCATGCAGATTTTCCATTAAACGGCAGTGAAGTTGGTACTAAATTCCATCCTAGGTGGTATTAAAAAGGTCTTAAAGTCTTCAATTTAACTTTGAGACTCCTGGGGGTTCCCTGAGCAATACTTTTTTTTTTTTAGATTTTGTTTCAACCAAATCAAATATAACATGATATTGTTGCTGTTAAAATGCAAAATATATCATTATATTAAAAATATGGCATATCATTCAACCCTTTTCATGTTTTGATAGAAGTGTTCTATATTGGTGATATGATTTTATGTATTTTTCATTGTATATTTTTATAAATTTGGAAGATATTGTCTTCAGATGCATGCAATGTATTGTAAATTTGCAATAAAAGTGATAAATTTTAACATTTTGAATGTCTTCTTTGTATCTACAGAAAAATATGGACCTATGAGTTGCTGTAAAAATACAGTTTGTATGTGAAATTACAGTAATTTAATGTAGTACATTAAGTTGCAGTAATAATACAGTAAAAATGGTAAATTACAAGTAATTACTGTGATTATTGTGCCACTCCATACTGTAATTTAGCAATAAAATAGTGTAGCTTTACAGTAATGTCGTGAGTTGGTTACTGTGAAAATACAGTACATTACTGTAATATTACTGTAAATTGTTGTGAATTTACAGTAACTAATGATGATTATTGAATTCACAGTAACTATGATGCTCATTACAGTTTCATACTGTAATTTTACAGTACTTTTTGTCTGGTTACTGTAGAATCACAATACATTACTGTAAAATAATCACTGTATACTACTGTAAATATAATCACAGTATGCTACTGTGAATTTACTGCAATTATTAGCCAGTAATTTACTGTAAAAATACAACAATAAATTTTACAGTGGTACCAACAATTTAAGAAGAAAAAAACAATGCCAACAATGGTAATGGACAATATACCAACAATGGTTAGGAAACATTGAGCACATGTTAACACTATAAGACAGAGTACAACAGCAATGTAAATTAAAGATCCTCATCTCTGTATTTTAACCAGACCCAATGTTTATATAACAGTTTAAATTGCATCAAGATGCATCAATAATCTTTTTATAATCGAATCACAGCCCTCTGAATCGAATTGTGAGGTGCCCAGAGATTCCCACCCCTACTTCAAGCTGTGTTTTCCTCTGCCGTTGTTGCTGCAGCGGGAGCAGAGGGCTCTGTTAGCGGGTGGCTGGCCGGCCTCACACGCTCCTCCCGCTGGTTGGTGCAGGCTTCCCCCTGCTGCCACTTGCGGAGCTCCTCAACTCCGAAAATATTCATCACAGTTTTGTTCCGCCATCACTTCTTGTAAAACTGTCAATATTCAAATCTACACAGCTGTTTTCCCACCTCAAAACTTCTCAGAAGTGTATTTAGTTGATGAAAATCCATTTGAAAACTGTAAAATAAACTTTCTGTTGCTGATCTCTGTCTGGAGCATGCAATGATGATGCAGTGACTAATCAGCAGTCTGTCGTGTCTTCATGTTACATTTTAGTTTCCCTCATCTTGCTTGGAACCTCGACGGAGGTGAGGTGAAAAATGGCACCATATGTTAAATGGCGAAAAACCAAAGACCCTACTGACCTTAAGGGCTACCAATTACTCCTATCCTCCTTCTCGACAAGCATCAGTGCTGCCAAAACTGCGTTCTATAATAACAGAATTAGCAGTGCCACTGACTCAAGGAAATTATTTTCCACTTTTAAAGCCCTATTAAATCCCCCTTCCCCTCCACCACCCACAAACTTGTCTGCTGATACCTTTGCTGCCTTCTTCACAGGCAAAGTGGAGGCTATAACTAGCCAATTCTCTGAAACATTCAAACTCAACCAATGTAGCAGTCCTACTACATCTTTTCCTCTGCCCTCCCAGGTCAGTGGATCTTCACTCTCCTCGTTTACTCCTCTCACAAAGAGTGAAGTATCAGAACTCTTGACTCATAGCCGTCCAACTACATGCCCACTGGACTCAATTCCCACAAATCTCCTCCAAGCCATATCTCCTACTGTGGTCCTGGCAATTACTAACGTGATAAACACTTCTCTGGCTTCAGGAACCTTCCCGAACACTTTCAAAAGGGCTCGGGTTACACCCTTGCTCAAAAAGTCCTCACTTGACCCTACTCAAGTTGAGAACTATCGACCAGTGTCTCTTCTACCATTTTTATCCAAAACTCTTGAACGGGCAGTTTTCAAACAGGTCTCAGAATTCCTCTCACAGAATGACCTCCTAGATCCATATCAGTCTGGCTTTAAGAGTGCCCACTCTACTGAAACGGCTCTTCTGTCTGTAACAGAAGCCCTAAGGTCAGCGAAAGCTGCAGCCCAATCGGTTCTTATCCTGCTTGACCTAACAGCTGCCTTTGATACAGTCAACCACAGGATCCTGCTATCCGCGAGCCCAGCAATGGGCATCTCGAGTAAAGCACTCCTGTGGTTCGAATCCTACCTTTCTGGGCGCTCCTACAACGTCTTGTGGCAAGGCCAATTATCCTCCTCCTACTGCCTCTCCACAGGCGTGCCCCAAGGCTCAGTGCTAGGGCCCCTTCTCTTCTCAATTTACACCACCTCACTGGGGCCGATCATTCGCTCACACGGCTTCTCTTACCACTGCTACGCAAACGATATGCAACTCTACCTATCCTTCCCGCCAGATCCCACTGTCACTGTTAGATTACAGACTGTCTCTCGGACATGGATGAAGGCCTGCCACCTTCAACTAAACCTCTCCAAGACTGAACTCTTGGTCATTCCAGCCAAGCAATCCATTTACCATAACATCAAACTACAAATTGACTCCTCAACCATCACTCAAACCAAGGTGGTGAGAAACTTGGGTGTCATGATTGATGATCAACTGTCCTTTTCAGACCATGTTGCTGCTGTCTCTCGGTCATGCCACTGCTCTATAAAACATAAGGAAAATCAGGCCCTACCTCACTCAATATGCCACCCAGCTTCTGGTACAGGCCATGGTTATCTCTCGCCTCGACTATTGCAATGCCCTCCTAGCAGGTCTTCCAGCTTGTGCAGTGAAACCCTTTCAAATGGTTCAGAACGCAGCAGCGCGTCTGGTTTTTGATCAGCCCAAAAGGACTCATGTCACTCCATTACTCAGTGACCTCCACTGGCTTCCCGTGGCCTCCAGAATCAAATTCAAGTCACTAATGCTTGCATACAGAGTGACCACCGGATCTGCACCCATCTACCTAAACTCCATTATACAAACCTACGTTCCTTCTCGGCCGCTATGCTCCTCCAACGAACGGCGCTTGGCTCTGCCATCCCTTCACACAAAGCAATCCCAGTCCCGGCTGTTCTCATCTGTGACACCACGATGGTGGAACGAGCTACCACACGCCATCAGAGCAGGGGCGTCCCTCTGTAACTTCAAGAAGCTCTTGAAAACTCATCTCTTCCAATAACACTTCCTCTTATAACACCTCTAACTAACTAACCTCTAACATGCACTTCCTGTGCTCTTCTTCTTCTATCTCTACAATTATCTTGTATTGACTGCACCTTTTGTTCTGATTGCACTTTCTGTTAACTCTTACTTCCTTCCCTAGGTATTTACCCATTGATGTGATATGTACTATGAGCTCTTACTAGGATTTACTGCCACTCTTACTAGTATGTATTGTCAGTTGTAGATCCATATTTGATGCTCTGTTGATTCTTGTAAGTTGTTCCTCAAATGTAAGTAGCTTTGGATAAAAGCGTCTGCCAAATGAGTAAATGTAAATGTAAAAAAAGTACCTGGAAGCAGGTTCAGGTCCAACTTTTCTACAATGGAAACCCAAACAAAGGCGAGTCGAGCCAAAGGGCCTCCGCTCAGACTAGCTTGGTTTGAGGGCGTGCCTTACCCCCCAGCCACTTGGCAAGCTTTATGATTTGTTTTCATTGTAACGTCACAAATAAAGGAAGTGAAGGTTTGGACTACAAACAAGCTTTTTTCAAGTGGTTCAGAGCACAGCTTTCTGTGGGAGATGGGAACTCACGGTGAGACTGAAGGTGAAACATAATGGTGAATTTCTTGTCCAGTCATGATAAAAATATATAAAGAGGGATAAATATAACAAAAATTATGCTAAATAACAGCTAATACGTGGTAACTTTAACATAAGTGAAAGGGTAAAATTGGTAGAACAGTACATGAAAACGGCCACTAGATAGCAGCAGAGATTAAGAAATTTACCATTAGAGAGGACTGGTCAGCGAACACTGTAGGTAGAGTTAAGGTGTAACACCCACCTGGAAGGTGGAGATAAGGGGTGTTTCTCAAAACCAAGAATGCAAAGAACGGTAGTATGTTCTTGGGGAGAACATTCTTGCTAGTCGTTCTTGGAAGAATGAAAATGCAATGTCACAAGCACACAGAATGATGCTGACGGTTTGAGACGATACGTTCTTGCTGGTATTGAGCAAGCGCCGAGGTTGCCTGCATTTCTCTAAATTGCTGTAATTATTATAACGGCCAGGTTTTATCCCCCAGAACAAAACGCTCAGAATCGGGTTAATTGCAGGTTTTAACTTAACAAGGTATATTTGCTCATACATAAAAAAAAAATATAAAATAAAATCAAATAAAAGGCAAATAAGTTACTGTGACCACAACTATACTGTACACTAACAATGTAATGTCTAATATAATATTATTATTACTATTATTATTATTATTATTATTATTAAGCAAAGACAGTCCCCTTTCATTCTATTTGTTTATTTTTTCCGAAGTTTCACAAGACCAGATTTTCTCTCACTATTTTTCTGTACATGATCCAGATGTCTCTTGATTTAAGTTAAAACCTTACAAAATTACTCAGAATGTAATGACAGAATAACAGCGGTATGAATGTTAAAACTATCTTCCAGCTGTGGGTCTTTACTCTGCCGTGCTGGCTGCAGTGGTCTGCGTGTCTAAGGGCTCTGTGCGCTGATTGACCAGCCGGCTTGTAAGCTTCTCCCACAGGCTGGTTCAATAGCTCCCCCCGCTGATGGTTGCGGAGCGTCACAACTCCGAAAACGTTGGAGCACATTTTCCATTCGCAATCATTTATAGTAAAACTGCCGATATTCGACATCTACACAGCTGATTTCTCGCCTCAGAACTTTTTCAGAAGTGGATTTAGTGATGAAATAACGTGTGAAAATGGTAAACCTTCTGTTGTCGGCCTCTCTCTCAGCTTCTTTCCGCCGCTTGCTTGAATGCGGAAATGAATGCTGGGATATCTCTGCCGTCAAGTTCACACAAGTTACCACCCGATGCATCCTCGGTAAAATGGGCGAAATCGATCTGATAAATAGGACTTTAACCAGCTTAGAGCGGTTCCTTTAATGCAAATGAAATGTTCCAGCCTCTCTAATAGGATCTGACGCTCAATGGTATCAATAGCAGCACTAAGATCTAATAAATTCAATACAGAGACAAGTCCTTTGTATGATGCAATTAGGAGGTCATTAGTAATTTTCACCAGTGCTTTCTCTGTGCTATGATGAGCTCTAAATCCTGACTGAAAATCCTCAAAGAAACTGCTTTGTAGAAAGTCACACAGCTGTTTGGCGACTGCTTTCTCATAGATTTTAGAGAGAAATGGAAGGTTAGATATAGGTCTATAGTTGGATAAAACATCTGGATCCAGGTTGGGCTTTTTCAGAAGAGGTTTAATTACAGCTACTTTAAAGTACTGAGGTACATAGCCTGTTGATAAAGATAGATTGGTCATATCTATTAGAGAAGTGCTGATTAAGGGTGAAACTTATTTAAGCAGCCTAGTCGGGATGGGGTCTAAGAGGCAGGTAGATGGTTTAGATGAAGAAATTCCTGAATTTAGAGATAAGGTGGTGCCAGTTGAGGGCAGGTCTTGGTGGATTTTGCATCTAATTGTTAGAATTTTATCATGTAGCACAAAGCAAGTTCAGCATACCCTGGATATGTTTTCATTAACTGGCTTCACTAACCCTAACAATCGCAATAAGTGGCACAAATTTGGTTATCAACTTGGTAAATCAACCCAGGGTTTCCCAATCCAGTTGGGAACGTTGTGACAACCTGTACCTTTAAGGTTGGTCGCACCACCCGTGATTACCCCTTCCTGTTTATGAAAGCAGGAAGTGTTCAAAAGTTTGCCAGGTATGAGCAACGGGGCAGTGTGGACAAAGAGGAGAGCTGAGAGATGTGCGAGTGCGTCGGAGCGAAACGTAACGTTAGTAGAACATTGAATAAGTCATAGTGAGGTCGTTAATCCCTTCCGTTTTCACCTTCTGCAACAATCGCGTTCATCGGCACTTTCGTCATTCATAACCCGGCATTAACCTCCAAACCACCAGCCACCCACTCAATTCTTCGCCATAAAACCGGACCGGAATTCAATAACAGACAGCCAGCTCGTAAGTGCTGAACCCCCTTCTATCTTTTGAGCAGTGTGTTTTATCTTATGTTGGATTATTTGTTTGAAGAACGGAACCACTTTATTTTTGGAGAGTTTTTCTTATTTTTGAAGACACTAAACCTGAAGCGTTTTTTTTTGCACTGAACTGAAACTGAACTGAACTGTTTTTGTATTTGCACTGTTTTCTTTTTAATGAAAATGAACTGAACCCAGAGTGGGAAATTTAAGTTGTGATTATTGGTTTGTGGTACGCCTTTGTGAATATAAGTTGCCTTGCATGTCATAATCGAGTTGTGGTTTTCATTTTTTCTTGCTGGTTGCATTCAACGTGAGGGTCCATATCATAATATATGTATCCTTTGTGATATATTGTGGGTAGAAACACATTCTGCATAAAAACAAAATATCTTACGTGTCAGGAGAGAAACCTGACTGGCACCCCAAAATAAACCCGTAAGTCAATCTGTCACATAAAAAATGGCACCCCAGATGGGACCTAACATTAACAAATGAAAAACGTTGAATGACAAACAAAAATAAATAAACATAAGCACAAACCACCATTGCGAGTTGGAATTAAAACTTTATTTCTGGAGCAAACAAAATCAACAAAGGCAAAATGGCTGCTGATGCTGCACCTGTTTCATTGTTATCCCCCACCACTTACTCTCTCTTGGACATGGATTTCACTGGACTTAATAAACTCCTGGAAACGCCTTCACAAAATGCTGTGGACTCTGGCCACAGTCTAGGAAAATCACCTTCTTATAATACAATTTCTGCTTCAGCGCAATCATGTTCTGGAACTGAAATTCAGCAGCAGCTGGAAAATACTGTTGGAGAGCAACAGCACCATCTACGGGAGATAAGAGGAAACATGGAACAAATGGCAAAGGAAATCACCAGTCACATAGACCTAACAACCAAAACCATTACGGCCACATTTAAGGATCAGCAAAATGAAATGGTCAGCCACCTGGATAAACAGCTTGAATACCTACGTACACAAGTGGATGCATCTGTTAACTGGAGGTTAAAACATTATCACACTGACTTGTTGAAGGATCTTTTTTCAGTGCTTACCCCCATGGCAGATGCTATCACTCAGCTGCAGGGGGAGCTGTCACAGTGCAAAACAATCATCCATTCTCTAACAGAAGAATTAAGCACAGCAAAAGTTGCCACATTTAGCCATGAACAAACCCCCACTGAAGGTGAAAAACCGCAGATGAAAACAACTCGTCCACGGTTGCAGTCCACTGTTCAGCCTGGAATGGCAGATGGAAATTTCAGTTCACCCGGAGGATCATCCATACATGAAGAAACAAAAAACAGAGTTCTCAAAACACCCATAAAACTTGAGTTTCCTACTTTTGGAGGAGTACATGATACGCCAGATCCACTTCAGTACCTGGAAAGGTGTGAAGATTATCTTGCTCTGAGCCCTCTTTCGGATGAAGAGCTCATTGCCACTCTGCGCAATGTCTTACACGGGACAGCCAGAGATTGGTGGGATGTAGCAAGACACAAAGTCCACACGTGGAAGGAATTCAATGCGCAATTCCGTGCTGCATTTCTGGCAGATGACTACGAAGACAAGCTAGCAGAAAGAGTGCGCACGAGGATTCAAGGAGAAGGAGAAAGTATAAGAGATTTTGCTTACATGTATCAATCCCTTTGCATAAGATGGAAACCAAGTATCTCAGAGAATGAAGTCCTCAAGTTGATTCTTAAGAACATTAATCCACAACTAGCAAGTCAACTCCGAAGCGGGCAAGTCACTTCAGTTGATGGACTTGTCCGTTCGGGGCAACAATTGGAAAGAGACCGGGAAAACCAGCTGCAATATGAACACAGGAAAAACCTGGTAAGGAAAACAAACAAGCCCACTGCTGCTGAACGTCCTTTCCCACAGGAGAACCCTGTTAACTTAAAGCAAATTAAGCAAAACAGTCCCCCTACTGTACACTGTTGGCGCTGTAAAAGCAACCATGCACCAGGCTCCTGCCCACAGTGGAACACCAACAAATCATCCAAAACTTCACAACCTCAGTCAACGCCACCCTCTCATTACCCACCTGGGAAAGCCACCCTTGGATCTCTCACCCATCCGATTACCTCTGCACAACCTTCACTACCACGCCAGTTGAAAGTTCCTCTACATATTCGTTCATGGAAAGGGAACGCCATACTTGACACTGGTTCATCCTACACCTTGTTATCAGAAAGTGTCTGGACATTGGTGAAAAGCCAGAATGATACAATGCAACCTTGGACCAGAGGACCCCTGTACTTGGCTGATGGCGAAGCTAAACAGCCATTGGGTTGGAGTGAAATGTCCCTTTCACTACAACATCACCCTGTGACTTTACCATGTGTCATATTGCCTGCAAGCAGCCTTGCTTTCTCGGCAGTGGTAGGTCTAGACTTTATTTTTCTGTCTGGTTTACAATTTGATGTGTCGGAGAGTCGTTATTGGTTTAAGTCAAACAAAAAACTCAGATACCAGTTCATTAAAGACACCTCAGCGGAGCAACTTGCTTTTTTCTCTGCTGTGCCGCCAGTGGAACTGATAAAGCTGCCCCCTAGCACAGATCTTCTCAAGTCTGCCGCTGACAACGCACACCTGGATGACTTTGGGAGAACTCAATTGTTGTGCCAGCTTCGGAACAACATCGATGTCTGCACAGCAACATTAGGATGTACTGGAATTATGACACTCAAGATCTTCCTCACCCATGAAGTCCCCATAAAACAGAAGCCATATCGGGTCTCCTCAACCAAACTCCAAGTTATTAAAGAGCACTTAGAGGAAATGTTAGAGAAAAACATAATTGAACCATCCACCTCACCCTATGCTGCTCCTGTTGTCCTCGTTCCAAAGAAAAACGATCCCAAGCCCAGATTCTGTGTAGACTACAGAAAACTCAATATTGCCACCCACACTGATGCCTACCCTCTGCCCAACATCCAAGAAATACTGGAATCATTAGCTGGAGCTGTTGTTTTCACCACCCTTGACCTGAATAGTGGATACTGGCAGGTACAGATGGACCCAGCAAGCAAGGAGAAAACTGCTTTCATCTGTCCACTTGGCCTGTTCCAATTTACGGTCATGCCTTTTGGTCTCAAGAATGCGCCAGCTACATTTCAGCGCTTAATGGAGAGAGTACTGGGAGAGCTCAGAGGGAAAACTTGCTTTGTTTATCTTGACGACATCATCATTTACTCACAATCAATTGAACAGCACCGGTACGACATTCAGTCAGTTCTCGACAAACTCCGTGACGCACGCTTAACTGTGAATATGAAGAAAAGCCAATTTTTCCGCACGTCTCTGAAGTTTCTTGGCCACATTGTGTCTGCTGCTGGAGTAGAAGTCGACACGGAGAAAACAAAGGCTGTGTTAGACTTCCCTGTACCCCAGAACCTGAAAGAACTTCAGAGGTTTCTAGGAATGGCGGGTTGGTACCACAGATTTGTGCCTGGATTTTCGCAAGTTACTGAACCACTGAATGCCCTCAAAAGAAAAGGAGCAAAGTTCAACTGGACCCCCTCATGCCAACAAGCTTTTGAACGCCTCAAACATCATCTGGTTTCACCCCCCATCCTTGGACATCCTGATTTCCACTTACCATTCATAGTCTACACTGATGCAAGCGACATTGGATTAGGAGCCGTCCTAGCCCAACAGACTGGCCTTGGTACCGAACAAGTCCTTGCCTTCGCCAGTAGAACACTGAATCAGGCCGAAAGGAACTACTCCACCACTGAGCAGGAATGTCTTGCTGTCGTTTGGGCACTTGAAAAATGGAGATATTACTTGGAAGGTCGTCAATTTACAGTGGTAACTGATCATTCATCTCTGGTCTGGGTTTTCAAGACTCAAAAGCCCAGCACAAGACTCATCAGATGGGCACTACGGCTACAGGAATTCACTTTCATCGTAGAATACCGCAAAGGAAAGTATAACACTGTACCAGATGCCTTGTCCCGAGCACCAGTGGATGACAAACAGCCCCCAACAACGATTTGTGCTGTTGTGTTACGCTCGAAGAAGGATATCACCAAAGATCTTCAAATCCCTGACGACGAAATCTGGAAATCTCAGCAGGAGGATTCAGACATCCAGCGGCTCTATAATCAAATCATGGAGGCAGGAGAGGTCATTGAAACGCCAACAACCAAGTTCACGATTCTTGAAGACAAGGTCTACAGAGTAGTAGAGCTTCCATACAAAACCCTGTATCAAATATACATCCCAACATCATTACGCTCACAATTACTGCATTTTTATCATAACCATCCCCTTGCCGGTCATCTGGGAAGATTCAAGACATACAAGCGGCTTCAATCCCTTGTATACTGGCCCAAGATGAGCCTGGATGTCAAAACTCATGTACAACGTTGCCAAGTTTGCCAGGTCCTCAAACCTGAGTCCCGCAAACCACCTGGTAAGTTACAGCAAACTGTTGTGAACGAGCCCTGGGAGATGATTGGAGTGGACCTCTTGGGACCGTTTCCAAGAAGTTCTCTTGGAAACCTCTATCTTCTTGTCTTCGTAGATTACTTCACTCGTTGGGTCGAGATGTTCCCTCTACGTAAGGCCACTGCAGAAACAGTCTCTCAGACTTTGTCAAAAGAGATTCTTACACGATGGGGGGTCCCCAACTTCATTCTCTCTGACCAAGGCTCACAGTTCGTTTCGACTGTGTTTGAGGAAACATGTAAAAGATGGAATCTACAGCAAAAACGTACATCTCCTTACCATCCTCAGACAAACTTAACGGAAAGAGTCAACCGCAACATCAAATCCATGATTGCCTCCTATGTCGACAAGCAACACAAACACTGGGATCATCACTTACCTGAACTCCGGTTTGCCCTGAATACAGCCGTACATGAGTCAACTGGTATCACACCTGCGGAGCTCAATCTTGGACGTCCCCTCAAAGGTCCTTTAAATGCTGAGCTCAGTCCCCAGCTGTGCAATCCTGATGCACCAGCCTATGTCACTGCCGAGCAGATAGCTTCATTCCAAACTCTTGCTAAAAGCAATCTACAGACAGCAAGGAAAAGACAGAAAAAGTACTATGATAAGAAAAGGAGAGACGGAGACTATGAGGAGAAAGCTCGGGTCTGGGTCCGCACTCATCCTTATTCGAAAGCTGACAAATCTTTTGCTGCAAAGCTAGCACCACGATGGAAAGGCCCTTACCGTGTTTTTCGACAGGTTGGTCCTCTGAACTATGAAGTGGTCCTTGAAGACACAGGTGAGGACTTGCGTGTTGTGCATGTTACCCAACTTAAACCATGTTATCCTACTGCTGAAGAAGTTGACCAGGAACAGCGTCAGCGAGTCCTGAAAATCCTAGAGGAGGACAGCGACGAAGAGGACTTCCTAGGTTTTGACGCTTCAGATATGGTGGGAAACAGTAAGGGTTAAGAAAACTAAGGAGATACGAAAAAACCTACATAAAATTCGGGTTTTTCTTTTTCCATGGGGGGAGGAGTGTGACAACCTGTACCTTTAAGGTTGGTCGCACCACCCGTGATTACCCCTTCCTGTTTATGAAAGCAGGAAGTGTTCAAAAGTTTGCCCGGTATGAGCAACGGGCAGTGTGGACAAAGAGGAGAGCTGAGAGATGTGCGAGAAGCGCCGGAGCGAAACGTAACGTTAGTAGAACATTGAATAAGTCATAGTGAGGTCGTTAATCCCTTCCGCTTTCACCTTCTGCAACAATCGCGTTCATCGGCACTTTCGTCATTCATAACCCGGCATTAACCTCCAAACCACCAGCCACCCACTCAATTCTTCAGCCATAAAACCGGACCGGAATTCATTAACAGACAGCCAGCTCGTAAGTGCTGAACCCCTTCTATCTTTTGAGCAGTGTGTTTTATCTTATGTTGGATTATTTGTTTGAAGAACGGAACCACTTTATTTTTGGAGAGTTTTTCTTATTTTTGAAGACACTAAACCTGAAGCGTTTTTTTTTTGCACTGAACTGAAACTGAACTGAACTGTTTTTGTATTTGCACTGTTTTTTTTTTTAATGAAAATGAACTGAACCCAGAGTGGGAAATTTAAGTTGTGATTATTGGTTTGTGGTACGCCTTTGTGAATATAAGTTGCCTTGCATGTCATAATCGAGTTGTGGTTTTCATTTTTTCTTGCTGGTTGCATTCAACGTGAGGGTCCATATCATAATATATGTATCCTTTGTGATATACTGTGGGTAGAAACACATTCTGCATAAAAACAAAATATCTTACGTGTCAGGAGAGAAACCTGACTGGCACCCCAAAATAAACCCGTAAGTCAATCTGTCACAACGTGTTTACATAAAAGAAGCAGTGTTAGCAGCAGATGACCAATCACAGACATGAATAGGTCTACTGTCATCCCTATATTATGAACAAGGATTAAACTGTAACACTACAGAAACACGACAGTAGCACGCCTGCATCTGACACATGCAAGGAGACAGAAATTCAGTGTGAATGCCTAAATGAACAGGCTTAGTCACTTTTAAAAACTTGTCACTTCAAAAATGAGAATTTATTCAAAAGTGTTCCAAACATTGTTCTAAATAAAGCAATGAAACGAAAAATCCCTTCATGCCATAAAATGTGCTCAAATAGTGATTGAAAGACTGAATCTCAACATTTAGGCTGCTGAAAACTCACCGTCCTACCTTTTGCTCCCACATCGCAAAAGGTGGGACAGAAGTCTCTGTAGTAGGCCTATAAGAAAGCTATACTAACCTAAAATAAATAGTCTACATTCATATTAAAATTTAGTATTTCAACATCCCTACCAAACTGCTCATAATATTCAGCCTCACATAAGAAACATAGAACCCATTTATTTTAACCACTGTGTCAGGCTGTGTGAGACGGACTGGGAGCAAATAAAAAATATTAAACACATTTCAAAGCAGTAAGTAGGCTGATCCTACTCTAAAAACATGTAGGCAACAACAACCTAAGGCTTTTCTCCACATCACCACACAAACATAAGACAGGCTAAAACAGTCTGTGGGATTTCCTACAGATGGTGATGTCATTTTCCAAGAGAGCTGATTGGTCAGTAGGCGGCGTTTTCACAGAGTTGATCTCTGATCTGGAACATAACCTGCTCCGGAGCAGATTAGCCATTCAGCATGAGTTACCATGGCGATCTACCCCAGTAAGAACTGAACCACCTTCGTCGTACTGAAAACCCAGGGTTAACCCCGAAGTTACCTGGATAAGCTCAAATTCTGCTTCATGGTACAGTCCCCAGATGTTGCAACCTATATCCAACCAAAGATCAAAGTCGTTGATGGCCAGCTGTGTAGATTTCAAATATTGGTGGTGTTACGAAAATTGATGGCAGTTTTTAGAGTTGAGGAGCTTCACAAGTGGCCGCAGTGGAAGCTCGCACCAACACGAGGGAGCCGGCCGCTCACAGAGACCTCTGGTCCCACTGTCACACAGGCCACTGCAGCCAACACAGCAGACTCCAGCAACAACAGCAGAGGAAAAAGCAGCTATAAAATGTTTGTACCCCCTACATTCTGAGTAATGTTGAAACGTTTTAACTTAAATCGAGACAGCTTGATGTTGCTTAATTATGAAGTTGCATGTGTGTGTCACGTTAAAATTTACATCACGGCAGTTGTGTGTGTGGCGTTGCTATGATGACCATCTACATTAGATAGTATCGAGCGTTAGTACCCCTCAATGTTTAAATGGAGGACAGGGGGCCAAAACCAAGTCGAGTAGAGTTGAGGCGAGTTGAGCTAGGACCAGAAAAGAGGCTTCAAGTACAGTAACAAAGTATTTGTAATGTGTTACTTTCTTTACTGTGGAAACTTCACACTTGACTTCTCTGCTCATCCTCCAGGCTCTGGGACTTTGATTTCCAAATGAAATGCATAATTTACTTTCATCTGAAAAGAGGACTTTGGACCACTGAGCAACGGTCCAGTTGTGTTTTTCCTCAGCCCAGGTAAGACACTTGTTGCTCATTTCCTGGACAAGTCTGTGCCTGGTGGCACTTGACGCCAGGCTCCATCCACTCCTTGTGAAAGTCCCTCAAGTTCTTGAATTGGCTTTGCTTATCAATCGTCTAAAAGTTGCAGTCATCCCTGTTGCTTGTGCACCTTTTCTTACCACACTTTAATCTTCCACTCAACTTTCCATGAGTATGCTTTGATACAGCACTCTGTGAACAGCCAGTCCTTTCAGTAAAGACCTTCTGTGGCTTACCCTCCATGTGAAGGGGGTCAATGGGTGCTTCTCAATTCTCTTAATTGCTTTCATGTTTATAATAATAATAATAATAATAATAGAGGAGCTGCTGTCACAGTATAATAGCAAGGTTAAGGAGGCTAGAACAAAATATTTTTAAGAACTCATCTCTTCGCATCACCATAACCCAAGGTTTTTATTTGGGACTGTTGATCTGCTGTTAAATCTGGCCCCACATAGTGCCCCTACTGAAAGTAATGCTGACTGTGAAGTGTTTTTGTTGTATTTTATTGGAAAGGTGGAGTTAATTCGAGCTTCTATCAAACCCAGTGCCACTATCTCAGATTTTCCACACCCACAGCATGACAGTTTTAACAAATTTTATCCAATTACATTTACGGAACTTGTAGAAACAGTATCACATAATAAAACAGAGATCCTCATCATTGGCCCCAAGCATTTGACAAAACATATTGTGTCGTTCATAGATTGCCTTGGTTTATCAGATCAAATCAAGCCAGTGGCAAAGAATCTTGGTGTCTGGTTTGACAGTGATTTGTGTTTTGAGCAGCACACCACAAAGCTGCTGCAGTCATGTTTTTATCATCTTAGAAACATTTCTAAAATCTAACCTTTTTTAACTTTTAAAGATACTGAGACCGTTTTACACGCTTTTATTTCTTCACGTTTGGACTATTATAACAGTCTCTTTTCCTGCCTGAATCAGAAAACTATTGTCTGGCTACAGTATGTCCAGAATTCAGCTGCCAGGCTTTTAATTAGAACCAAGAAACGTGATCACATCACTCCTGTTTTGGCCTTGTTACACTGGCTCCCAGTATGTTTTATAATTGATTTTAAGATTTTACTAACTACATTTAAGGCTTTACATGGTCTTGGCCCTTGCTATATTGCTGACCTACTAGTACCTTATATACCAGTTTGTAAATTAAGATCCTCAAGTAAGGGGTTTTTAGTGGTCCCAGAGACCCGGCTGAGACTGAGAGGGGACAGAGCCTTTGCAGTTAGGGCACAGAGGCTCTGGAACAATCTACCCGAAGAAGTTAGGTTGGCTGAATCAGTGAACACTTTTAAATCCCTTGTTAAAACATACTTGTATCGTAGAGCATTCACTGATTTTACCTGATTTTATTTTATATTTTGAAGTGACTTTTGTTTCTTGTATTGTTTTATATATGTTTTTATGTCATAACTTATGTAAAGCACTTTGTAACGTTGGTTTTAAAAGTTCTCTATAAATAAAGATTATTTTTATACTCATCAGCACTTATTTATGATACAATTTAAGAGATGTATAAAACTAATAAATGAGAAAATTCAAACTGCTACTTTAGTGTAAATATCAAGATTCTTTCTCCAATCATTTCCAACCCATGCCACTCCTGTAATTAATCAGTCAAGTTTATTTTGCCATTTCACAATAACTTTATTACATGAATGCTTTTTACAACATACAGTAAATCTTACAACAATCTTCCTCCTCATAGTTTGGGGGGTCCAGCCAGCTTCCATCCCTCCATTTTGCCAACTTTTGTGAAGAAGGCCAGTGTACCCAGACCCAGACACGCTGATGTACCAGTCATAGCACTGTGGGCTGTGGATGGGGACACAGACAGCACACACAGAATTAGGCTTCAGTTAGGCAAGATCAGAACATTTTTACACTTAAGCTGATGATGAACAGAACAGAACAACTTTTCGAGCAATGAGCTGGGCAAGATTGCCATCAGTTGTAAAGAGTAAAGATTACTACCGTAATAACCCACCCCGCTATCCATTCAAAACATAGTCGGACTTGCCACCAGCAACATTGCTCAAAAAGTTTCCCTTTATATGATCAGCTTTATTCTGCCATAAAACAGTAATAAAAAGTAATAATTCAATGAATCATTCACATATTTTATCCCCGAAGGACAAATTTAGATCTGAGATCTGAGACAAAAGCTCTCCTATCAGCGAGCAATGCCTGGCATGACGGGTTCTGACCACGTCATGAGCTGTCCCAGATGCTGTATTAGTTTTCAAACATGTTTGATTTCACTATAGCCAAAAACAAGATGCATTTGTAGCTACAGCACCTTTAGACAAGTCTGAGATGGAAGCAGAGCAATATCTGATCAGAGTGCTCTGGGAAATTTGGGGCTCTGAAAAGTGAAGTAGACACAGTCACTGTTTCACACCGCCGCCCCAACTCATTAATTTAACCTGCTCCTTTTCCCTGCATTTCTCTTTCCCCCCACTCACGCTCCTACACCCAGGAAGGCAACGGGGGAGCCAGTGGGAGCTTAGCTCCTCTTAATGAAGCCTAATTGTAGCAAATAGTCTACATGTAGTAGTAATAATAATAATAATAATAATAATAATAATAATAACAACTAGAACTGTGAGCAGTTGTAAACGGGGTCCAAGCCACCCGGCGCCAGTCACCCCCCTTGCCCCGCGGAGGGCACGCGAGTCGTCCCGGGCGCCCCGCGTAAAGCCTCCGAGTCAGGTCCCGATCGGCCTTTCCGAACCGAGGCGAAATGCGGCGTGTTTGATAATGCCATTGAAATGAATTGGCTTAGCGACAGCGTTTGAGGTTCGATTACGGCGCCGCCTTTTGGCCGAATTGCACCAAATCGCTCAGGTGTCATCAGGGCCCCGTGGCGAAGAACTGATCCAAATTTGGTGTAAATTGGACCTGTGGTACTGGAGATATAAAATGCATGTAAGTGAATGGGAGTGTTCTTTCATATATGATTAATAGCGCCACCGTTTGGCCGATTGACACGAAATTAGACACAGGGCTTTGGAAAGTCCAGCCGCATAAGGTCCCCAAGTTTGGTGTTGATTGGCCATTCGAAACCTTGTGAAAATGTGTGTTGGTTTGAAATCCCATTCATTTCAATGGGGCTTCTGACCGGATTTGAGCTTCCATTACAGCGCCTTTAGGCCGAACTGCACCACATTTTTGTGGTATAATCAGGGCCCCATGGGTAACAATTGACCCAAATTTGGTGTCAATCGGAGTTGTGGTTATGGAGATATAAATTGCATGTAAGTCAATGGGATGAATTTTTTCGTGTTTAATCTGCAATAGCAGCGCCACCTATGGGCACATTAGAGTCCCCTTTGGTGCCTGGCATCAGGGGAACATGCTGAACAAATCGGCACTGGTTTCATGTCAATGTGAGTTGTCGTTATAGAGGAACTCATTTTCTGGATTAAAGAGCGCGCCACCTAAGGGCGAGCTGCACCAAATTTTGCAAAGGCCCTCAGGTGGGCGTCCCAAATGAATGGCCCAAATTTGGTGTCGATCGGCCATTGCAAACCTAGGATATGACCTGACATCCTGTTAATAGCGTTTTTCGCAAACGTTTGTTAGTGTATAATTGCGACATTTTTTGTGGGATCAAAATTTCCTACACAAACTTTGTAGAGCTCGGTCCAGAGATTATCCGATCGGACTTGCGGCTTCGGAGGAGTTAGTTAAAATAGGTTTTTCAGTTTTTGCAATTTTGCGCGAAAAAAGTCTAGGCGGAAATGGGCATGGCCTATACCAGGAGATTCAGCTCGATCCCCCGAACACGTGGATATAAGGTTTTTTGATATCCGCCTTCGTAGGCAGGAGATCCAAGCCCAAACGCATTGACCTTGCTTATAGCGCCCCCTAGCGGTAGAAGTGTGCGAATTTTTGCGCCTGAGGTCATTGACAAAAGTTGGACCTACCCTGTGAGTTTCGCGTCCCTAGCATTTACAGGGTATGCTGCAGTAGTGGAATTACAGCGGAAGAATAATAAAAACGAGAACGATTCCAATAGGGTTCCCAGCCACTTCGTGGTACTGGGAACCGCGATGCCTTGCAATCGCGGGTTCCCAGCCCACTTCGGGCTTGAACCCCTAATAATAAGACAAAGAAGAAGAAGAAGAAATTTTCTTTGCAGCAATGTCAGTCAGTCATCTCTTGGAGACACACCCAAATGCCAGTTGAGCTCTCCCGAATGTTTGAAGTTTGCACACTACCATCACCTCTGCAAAGACAGCGCCGTGCCTTGCACAGAACACAGAAGACACAGAACTCGCCTTCTGGATTTTTCCACACGCAATTCCAGTTACAGCAGCAGGTGTGCCGCATGTGGAGGAGACTTGTCAATGATGTAGTATATGAAACGGAACCAACATGGTAGCTAATGAACAGCATCTGCACTGGTGTCTTCACTGTTGCTTTAGTCTACATGTGGGAAATGTTGACAGTCCATAACAAAACCACCATCATGGCTACAAAGAATGCAAAGATGGGGACATTCCACAAACTGTCTGGACACAAAACACTATTCCACAAGTTCCATCACTAGGCACACCACAACAAAACACCAGCAAATAAGTGTGCTTCGATGGATTGGTCGGCAGTTCTTATCGGCCTATAACTGTTTTAAGTAGTTTAATCGGTGATCTCTAAAAAGGGCCGATCAGAAGAGCTGATCAGATGACGCAATACTAGCAAGACAATTTTTCAATGCGCAGCTATAATGGTTTTCACTAGCCTACATTCAGCAGTCTGAGCAGTTTCCAAAGTTAGCTAGCACTAAAGTTCTTGTTAGACAGGAAGCGATTGACGCGCCCAGTTAATCATTTACAATGAAAGGCAAGCGGGCAAAAAGGGGTAATCTTACAGCGTCAGGCAGGCGTGATCCCAGCGGGCGTTGACGCACATGACGCACAGCGCATCAGGCAGAGCCAGAGTGATCCTTTGTGATGTGTATTTCCTGAGGCAGAGAGAGCGGGGCCGTGTAGCAGCTCAGGGGCCACTCACTCAGCCGTCAGCCTCTCTCTTTCTCGACCCAGAACAAAAAGCGGCTACAGAGTTTTACAATCATTGTGCCCCTTTATCTCCTAAATCTTTTGGCTAGAGCCTTTTTTGTTGCAGTTTTTATAGTCTAAAGTTAAAGTAAATGTATAAAGGCTATAAGGCTTTATAAATTGTATAAATTTATAAGGCTATATATTTATAAAATGTTTGTTCTCAGTAACCAAACAAAGGCTACGGAGCTAAAAGAGTCTCAATAAAGATAAATACACGCACTACATACACAAATGCACACAAAATTCACAAACACAATTCAGAAATACACACAAAATTCACAATTTGCATGAATACTGTGTGAATGTAGTGCGTATTTACCTTTATTGACACTCTTTTAGCTCCATATTAGGCTGCTAAGGTTCAAGTTGTGTCTCAGAAAGGGAGAGGAATATGTTGCATGTTTCCTGCCAATAAAATAAAGTCAATTCCTGATACTTTACATCTCTTAATTTTAATAATCCATACATTGTTTTTAAGAATAGTTAAAAATATATATAATTCTAAATGATAAATAGAAGGCTTCAAACAGACCTAGTGATTGGTGATCGGCCCCAAAAAATCCCAATCCAAGCATCTCTTCCAGCATAGACTACAGCAACTATCAGAAAAACGTTTAATGGACTTCATGAGTCACAGACCGTTTTAGTGTCCTCTGGAATCACTTCTGTTGACGTTTCGTATATTTGCAGTGTGTTTGTGCATATTAAACTATTGAGCACTGGTGGGATATCAGATGATTACAGGGGAAAATGTGCTTCCTTTCACCAGTATGGGACAACATAACTTCTCTCCTGGTACCACAGAGTTGTGGGACAGTAAAGGCACTGTTACTATTGGGAATTTATATGAAAAGAAAATACTACATTAATTTGATCAACTATGTAAGAAATGTAAAACATCTTTTTTTTTGTAAGATATCTACAGATGCAATGTTTTTTAATTTAATAGCCAACACAACACTGGCCTTTAGCATCAACCTTCTGTGAAAAAACAGTTTCTGTTTGAAGGAAGAAATGCATTCTGGGGTAACACAAGCATGTGAACCTAGGAAAACATGTCTCTGACTCCAGGTAAGAAGAATTCCAGCAGTTTTCATTTCCGTTCCACCAGGTGGCTCCTTACCAGGTTCCAAGGGTTTTTACTAGGGCTGAACGATTTTGGAAAATAATCTAATTGCGATTTTTTTTTTTACCAATTTTGCGATTACGATTTAATTTGCAATTAATTTTTACGCTCTTTACCTTCTGTATTATTCAAAACGGACAAGCAGTAAATCAGTGTATAGTATGATATTGGATAGATTAAACTTACACTGTTCTTTCTTGTAGGTCAGGCCGGTGTTATGATGAATTAGGTAGAATTATTATTATGAGCAATAAGATATCAAATTATAATATGAGAAAGACAATTTGAGTCAAGTCATGGCATTAAATAATATGATATAATATCATCAGGTCAGCCTACCTTTTCACCACAGTGTATTATACAGTAAGCGCTCAATACAGAATCCACAGTTCAACCACTAATTAATGAGTCCTGATCTCAGCTCAAATCTCCTAGAGTCCATCTTTCTGTATCCCCGTAAGCAAACTAAAAATACTCAGTTTGAGGTCCAATTCAAAAGTTGGGCAACGAAAATACAACAGAGTGACACCTCTCGTGTTTAATAGACAAGCTTAGTAATTCTCCGACAACACTTTAAACCAGGCTTTAACTCTGGACAGACTGGGCCTCTTTCGGCGTTTGGTTTGAAACGCCATTTCACAGATATTTCCTGAGCTGACTGGTGGCTGTGTGTGTGACGCAGGCGCCGATCGCCACAATACGCTTATCTTACCACACACCTCTTTCTGTTGTGCATTTTTCCGTCATTCAAAGCCGCGGATGGCCCGACGAATTCACCCACCACCACCAAGTTACCGGGGGGCGGCTGCTTTCATTCCATGTGACGTTAAAGTTTATGTAGCTGAGTTTCTGTAAAGCTTAAGGCCATTTTACAACAAGAAGGCAAGTTACAGCGTAACGTGCAGACGAAGCATTAACTTCGTCAGACTGCTTTCCACTTGGGTGTCATGTGACCAGAGTATAATCGCCGCGATTAGAAAATCTCATTTTATTACATCGCGATAATATCGCAAATGCAATTAATCATTCAGCCCTAGTTTTTACTGAGCTGGGAAAAAAGCCTTCCCTTTCTTCGCTCCCTGGTCTTGGAATAACTTGCAAAACATGTTACATCTAAATAATCTAGTCCCATTAAATTAATTTAAAGCCATGTTAAAATGCCGTGAAACCCAAAAATGTGACCTGTTCTTTTCCTTTATGTGTGATGCTTGTTTGTTTTGACTATGCTGTATTTCCATTTAAATTGTAACTGGTGTGCCGTCTTGGACGGGTCTTCCTTGGAAAAGAGATTTCGATCTCAAGGGACTTCCTGGTTAAAAAGAAAAAAAAAGCACCATCAGCAGTGGTTTCCCTCAAGGCTGCGTTCTTTCCCCCATCTCTTCTCTCTTTATACCAACAGCTGCACCTCCAGTCACCAGTCCATCAAGCTCCTGAAGTTTGCGGACGACCCCACCCTTATTGGGCTCATCTCTGGTGGGGATGAGTCTGCCTACAGGTGGGAGATGGACCAACTGGTGACCTGGTGCAGTCAGAAGTCTGGCAGGAGGCTGCAGTCCATCCCATCTTCAACTAGCCACAATCTAGACCCGGGATTTCCACTGACACTCCCCCTTTTTCAAATAATACAAATGTCTCTGCACATGTAAATTTCAAGCCATATCTCCTACTATGGTCCCAGCAATAAATAAAATTGAAACTGAATTAAATTGAAATGCCAACAGCTTCAGTGATTATTCATGCTGTTCTGTTTTTGAATCTAAAGGCTGCTTGAAATAAAGTAGTAAATAGTATTGGTTTGACAGCAGCGGGGATAAGGAGTTAGGCTCCGGTTCGTTGTGCGTTAGCATGTTGGATGTTGCCATTCACATAATGTTATCCTACAGTGGCACAACGCTGACACACAAACACGGCCCTTGTCTTATATAGGACTGTATAAGACGGTCCTGTTTAAGACCAATCACCAAACTAGAATTTAATACTTTTGAAATTTAATACTTTTTTTGTAAATTCAATAAAATATCATGAGTTACTATTACTAGTTAATTTCCAACATTAACTCATGATATTCCTCTGCATCATAAAGGTGGGGTAACGTATGTGATTGTGGAGAAATCCAATAACATGACAAATACCATGATATATATAGTTACACAGCAAGTAAGTTGTGGGTTATCAAACTGTCGCTATTTGCTGCTGCAAAGCTGGTGAGAGAACGAAACGGCCCCAGAGCAGCACAGTAGCTCCAGATTGAGATACTCACAGCTCTCCTGCTGCTATAGCTAACATCACAACAACAGCATGTCCTGCTGACCTTGAAAGTAGAGTATAATTGTTAATATTTTTCTATTGTCAAACGATATATCTCGTCATATTGCACAGCCCTACATGAAATAAACAGAAACAACAACTAAACTAATGAAGCCACCTAATCCGTGTGTGTTGACTTTAGATCTCTGGGTACAGCGGAAGGAATAGGAACACCAGGCTGCTGCTGGTTACCTTCAAATAGGGTTGGACCTGAATATTTGAATATTCGACCAGTACACATTTGATTTTCAATTATGAGATTCGATTATTTAGGGTTTTTTTCCACACGCCTGACCTCCGCTGACAGCAGTGAACGTAACGCTCCAGTTCACATCAAAGGGAAAATGAAATGAAGCCCTCAGCTGTGTGGGAGCACTTTAAACTGAGTGATGACAGCAGCAGTGTGGCAGTTATGGCATTAATTGCTTGATTTCATTACAGAACAAAACAGTTAAATTTCCTACATTTTAAAATTAATCAGTAATCTGTAGGCTGGAAACAAACAAACAGCAACACAATGAACGCATTTAAATAAACCTAATTATATTAGGCCTATTGTAGAACAAGAGCATTTAGTCAATATAATTAAAGTTAAAAGTGAATTTTGCATAATATGTTGAAGCTCAAAAAATGACATTCGGGCCAGCTCTACCTTCAAATAGATATCATGGCGAATTAGGGCTGGACGATATGGCCAAAAATATTATCACGATAAAAAGTTTCAATAACGATAATTATCACGATAAGTACCAAATCGTTATTTCTTTTAGGTTTAAAGGCTGACTTCACAAATCTGAGGTAGAACATTCCTCGCTGCGGCTGTGGCTTAGGAGGTAGAGCGGGTTGGCCTTTAATCAGAAGGTCGGCGGTTCGATCCCCGGCTCCTTGGGCCAGACACTAAACCTCGAATTGCCCCTGGTGGCTGTTCCGCCAGTGTATGAATGTGCATGAATGTTAGTTCTGTTTGAGCACTTAGGCTCAGTGAGTGAGTGTGTGTGTGAAAGGTGAATGCAGAAGTAGTGTAATGGTGCTTTGAGTAGTCGAAAAGACTAGAAAGGCGCTATACAAGTACGGAGCATTTAACATTCAAAATAATTGTAAAATCTTTGTCAACAAATATGCATGAGTAAAATTAAGTACAAGCTTTTTTCAGTCCTTTTTCCTCTACAATATAAACATCTTAATACAAAAATTAAGTCCTAATTTGTGTATGATTTAAGTGAATTAAATCAAACATTATTGAATATTTAATTATAATTATTGTTACTGTTTTATTGTCCAGCCCTATGTCAAATACATTTACCTGGCAATGTGGCTGGATAGCCTTTAACCGCCAAACGGTAAATCTACCCACATTTGACGTTTGGCGGGTGTTAATATCCACCCCTGCTCCCCATCTTACACCACAAGCACTCAAGTCATAGATGGGTGAGTACTTTTAAATAGAAAACTTGTGTTTTATTTTGTGATATTTAGATGTTTCTATAATGGAAACTGCATTTAGCAAATAGTTTTCAATTTATAAGTAGTTTCTCCTTTCCTACCAGAACCCAGAGATGCTCACAAGTCTTTGAGCTAGAGTCCAAGTCAAGTCTCAAGTCTCTCGTGGTTATTACAAATGTTGTAACACCTGCTGTGTTCAATCCAGGTTGCTAAAAAACTGCAAAACTATAAGGAATTCGGTAACTGTAACCTGTTTCTCTATTTACAGAGCACAACCATGTAATGAAATATGCAATTGACGGTTTATTATAAACTGTAAGTCAAAACACTCCCCAGACTCTTAAACCCAGAATAATGGAAACTAAATAAAACTGTGATGGCTCATAATCATAAACTTACAGAGCACAACCACGTAGCCTAATATACAATGCTTCTACAATTAATGAAAGCTGATAAACTACTGTAAGTCAACAAAGCCTGTTGAGTTTCAAACCCAGTGTAAAGTTAACTAGATCGTCGATCTAGTTAACTAGGTCGTAGCTGAAGCAAGAAGCAAGCTAACATTAGATGGCCAATGCTGAGCTGGTGGTGTTTCCTCACCACATGTTACTAACCTATTTTGCGTTCAGCACTTCTTTGTTTGGATCTTGTTGTATGAAGTTTTAAAGCCAACGAGGAATGGCTCAGCAGCTGCCGGTGTTTGGTGTCCTCTCTCACGTGCGACCGCACACAGCAGATGTTACGTGTTACGTAGGCAGGGTATAGGTAACAGAGGGAGGGAATAACAGCACGCTCATCAGACGTTTCCTAAAAATAAACATTGTTCACGAGTCCCGCGCCTCGAGTCCGAGTCGAGTCTGAAGTCTTTTGAGGACGAGTCTCAAGTCACTGTGTGTGCGACTTAAGTCGCACTTGAGTCTAACTCGAGTCCCCATCTCTGCCACAACCTTCCCTGGTGATCTGAGTTACCTAGCCACTACCTACATAACACCTCATTTCAAGTTCATCAATCAACATGCGAGCAACAGGATTAAATAGAAACAAGGCGACCAACAAAAGTTCAGCTCAAAATTGCACGTTGTAACGGTAGTAGCAACATGTTTCAAACCTCACAAAGGATACATGTCTTTATAAACATTATCTCTCCATTTGTTAATCACAACACAAACTGATTTAGGTTTTCTTAAAAAGCAGAGGGTAAAAAAAGAAATGCAAACACAAAGTCATTTTCTTCTTATGTTATATTCAAGCCAAAGTAAACAGCTTTATAAACCAGTCTCATTCCACATGATATAGTCCAATGAAAATAAGGAACTCTCGTTCGGTATTCCCCAGTGGTCAGTACAATGCAAAAACCAAAATAGTCCACTTCGGAATTTCCAAGAAACTTAAAACAAGGAAGTATTAACCAAAACAGTACTGTTCATTCTCAAAAGAAAACCAAGCTTTAGGTCAGAAGGTGAAAAAGAAATAGTAATAACAGCCAAATGAAACACACGCCTTACTGAAACGTGTATATCCATTACACGCTGGCTGCATGCAAACTTCTGCATGGCTCAGCTGCCACGGTAAGCAAACACAATGCTCCTCACAAGCCAGCTCCAGACACCATTCTGCTTCACACGACTCTCTCTCATAAAGAAAGGAAACAGCCCGTACCTCTCAACAGTGGAGGAGTGAAGAGGAGTGAAAAACTATATACGGGTTTCTTGAATACAAACTCTACTGGATGTGCATGCCGCCAGGGGACAAAAGTGCTTCAGCAGCCAGTCAGAAGACTGTAGTCAACCGCAAACAAGTTTGTATTGAAACATCTGCTGAAGCAACATGAAACTGTAGAGAGAAACTCCAGCAGCTAACGTTACCGCCAGTGAAGCATCCACTCGGCAGGAGAGAGTGGCATTAATCAACGTTTTGTGTTTTGTAAAAGCGCTGAATACTTCTCTTATAAATGCATGAGAAAAACAGTAACGTTAGTTCAAAAGTCGAGACACATGCTTAATTGTTTGTTTGTATCTCAGACAGTGGCATTAAAAAACGTTTTATGCTTCGTAAAATGCTTCATCCTCCCTGATGCCGTTATGAATACGGGATCAGTTAAAATTTCGGGAGAGACCTGCTTTGTTTTTTAATTTATTCATTTTTTAATAGCCTATACACACGGCCTATATGATGCAGCCTCTCAGACCTGAGGATGCTGCATTATGTGTTTTCAGTTCTGCTGGTTGTTGACTCAGGTTAATTATTGTCCCAGTAAAGTGGATTCATTTCTAAAATGCACTGCTGAACAGGTTTACCGTGACTTTTAAGGATGGGTTGCGGTGGTTGAAAGTCATTGTAACAGAATGAGTAACATGACTATTTATTTTTAATACCCAAAAATAAGCAACGTAATATTACTTTTTAAATGAGTAGTAAAATGTTAGTCATTACAATTCCTGAGTCATTTGCCCAATACTGCAGCTAGATATGCCGTTTAAACTGATGTGCTGCTTTCTGCCCCCTGGTTGTGCACAAATCTCCCTGATGACGTTGCACAGAAACCCGTCTATTCTGTAAAATGTTTTATTATATTAGAATTTTGGGTGATCGCCACAGCGTAGCTGAGGCCAGTTAGGACATTCCAATTAAAAGCAATGCAGTCAAACTAGTTTTTTTTCGGACAATCATTCACATTGCATTCAGTTAGGACACAATATAAGGCATAAAGACGTAAACGTGTGAAAAAGACACCGTCAAGCTGCAGTACTGAATTTTCTTGCCGGTGTTGTGTAACTCTGTATAGCATCCAGCAGCTAGCCCTCTCGGACCATAGGTGAGATCCACAGATACACTTATTATGCATTACTACACCTAATTACTTAATTTCTCATACATGAAGTCATTTGTAAAAACAAAACAAAAATGGCAATTCCATCATGCAGCTGGGCCACAATACTCTTCTGCCAGGGCTGATACTTACTTCTGGCTCCCAGGAAGAGCCCAGAGGCACAGCCCCCGATGAAGTAATTCAGTGGGTCATCTGGGGTTTCACGAGCCTGAGCACTGAGACACGTCGCCATGCCGAAGATGGCTCCCATGGAGGCTGGTAAGACACCGGTATCAGCAGATTGTAATTAGAAAAATGAACCTGTTCCACTCATTTACAGAGTTTAGTGAGGTAAACAAACCTTTAAAGTAGAGCCCGACCGATACAGCTTTTACTGGGCGGGGCCTAGAAGTGGGCGGGATTTTACCCGGAAGTGAGTCGGGTTGTCTCAAAATGGGCGGGGCTTTAACGGTTTGTTATTTTAAGCATCCAATTTATATGGGTTGATCAGAAATTGTTATATTTATTGCTGATTAGAAAACTATTTACATGACAGCATCAGCATTGAGCTTCAGATCAATGGTTTTGATCACGATAAGAAACTAACTACACACATTGCAACAATGAATGCAACACATGCGGTTGCAATTATGAAGTAAAATGTAATGAACAAGAGTTTTCATACTCAACATAACTTTCTTTATTCAACTTTTAATTTTTTTATGAATGGTTAACCTGCTCTGAGCAGGTTATGTTTCAGAAAAGAGATTAACTCTGTGAAAACGCTGCATACTGACCAATCAGCTCTCTGGAAAATGACATCACCATCTGTAGGAAATCCCACAGACTGTTTTAGCCAATAGGCTGCTTTCTGTTTGCAGCGGTGATGTAGAGAAACTCTTGACTATGGCGATCCTACAGAGACTGATTATGGTGGTATGTGTAGCTTAATTTGTAATAGTATTTTAAATAATTTATATATACCACAACTACTGTATTTTTTAAATACAGCAAGAAAGTGTCACACACTCAGTGTATGAAGTCAAAAAAACTGGTTAGAGCCAGCTGACAGTTTAAAAAAAAAAAAATCTCTGATGACCGGCAGAGAGAGAGAGAGAGATGTGGGATTATTGTTATGTTATGTATGATGCTTTGGCAATATTGTTCAGCAGTCATGCCAATAAAGCAAATTGAATTGAATTGAATTGAGAGAGAGAGAGAGAGAGAGCGTGCGTGCGCAGTCAGCTACGCAATGAGGATTTTTATTCAATCCGAGCACAGATATTGACTCGTATTACTCATATAACACTCATACTCGGCAAAAATGCTTTATCCGTACCGGATACTCGTTTCAGCTGAGAACCCGGCTCTAACTAACTACTTTCAAGCATATTTACATCTAGTTTATCTTTTTACCAGCACTCATAAATTCTAACCAGAATGCATCTAATACAACATTACTGTCTACAACGAGTAGGCTACTTGTAACTTGAAATTTCATTTAACTATAAATACAATGTTTCACATTTGAAAGAGGAGCTACATAACTTTGTCTGGCAGGAAGCTGTGTTAGATACTTATTCAGCTCACGTTTATTTACATGTCTGCTCTGGTTTAATCATTTCAGACACGCCGACTGTAACTACAGACACACGGCTGGCAGACATATTTATAATAAGTTAAAAACTATAGTTTAACGGCTCATTAACATTAGCGCTCTGCCACTGATAAACACAGCATTAGCTGCTGTAAGCGATGTTAGAGAATATTTAGAAGGGATCAACTGGGGAGAAACGAGAGGACCGTTCACTACAACCGCCACATTGTTTCAGAAATAAATCTACAATCATATTTGTCAGCAGCGTAGCCTCCAACACCCAGCTACTGTAACATTAAACATGCTGCTGTGAGGAAGTCGGCAGAGAGCAGAGAAAAACTGGGGGGTTAACAAGTCATGGATGTTTTCAGGAGAGGAGAAGTGATGGGGGCTACATTAATATTATTTAAGTTGTGTAATTAATGTGACAAATGACCGACTCACAGCTAACTCAGCCCTATGCGTGTTTCTACATGCTGCAGTAAACTCCGGTCAACTGATTGTTTTCTTCTGTGGTTTTTGTGGTGAGGCAGTGTTGTTAACAGAGGCGCTGCAGCTGGTCGCCCTCTGGTGGGCAAACTATGCAACACTCATGACATGAGTGAAGGATCTGTCTGTTTCTTTTTTAATAGTCATATATCGGCTATTATAAACAGAGATGCCAATTAAAATACATGATATCGCCCCATCGATAAATCAGTCGGGTTCTACTTTAAAGTATCAGAAAGCATTAATAACAGATTTATTTGATGTTAAGTGTTTGTCCAAATGGCCTGTCATTCAATTTAGGCTTCCAGTCTCCAAGTTGCTATCTTGTTTACATTTGAATAATGGCACATGTATCGTGACAGTGTATTTTTGAATAATAATATGAATATTTACCCATGGTAACAGTTGTATTGGTGGCCCTCTGTAGTGCTGCCAATGCAGAATCAGGTTGGAATGCCACTATGTGATAGGCTGAACCAACCAGGCCTGAAAACAGACACACAAAAAAAACTTGAAATCAACAGGAAAATTCACAATTATCATCTGACTATGAAATTAATTATTTTTGATAGTCAAACTGAACTAGGTTTGTAGGTGTTAAGAACTGAGAAGTGATTCTGAATTCTTAGTCAGGCTGTAACTCAGGACAGACTGGGCCTCTGTAGGACTTGTGCATTTAGTTTGATAGACAGATATTTCCTGAGCTGACTGCTGTGTGTGTGACGCTGGCGCCGATCGCCACAATACGCTTAGCTTACTACACGTGTCTTTCTGATGTGCATTTTTCCTGTCCGTCAAAGCGGCGGATGGCCCGACGATTTCACCCACCACCACCACCAAGTTCCCCCGCGGGGTAGCGGCTGCTACTTACATTCCCTGTGTGACACTAAGGTTTCTGTAGTGTCAGCTTTAAGGTAGCCTACAACATCTGTTCTGACGAATAATGAATCCACCTCTTATAATCCTGTGTGACCCCCTGTCACTTATCAGTCACATCATGTGAACGCCACGAAGACTTCAAGACTCCCGTCACAAGACGACTCCTCCCCTCCTGCAGAGCCTGAGGCAGCTGTCTGACGCACCCTTTCATTTCCTCATTCATACTGATAGGCCATTAGTTTTTACCCAAACATGATCTTGAACATGACTAGGGCTGGGTATCAAGTTCAATACTTTTTAGGCACCGACCGAATTGCTTCAATACCACCGATCATCAAAAAATGTCTTGTCTTTCGGTACCAAAGTTCGATACCTAAAGGTTCTTGTAAACGCCAATGAGCCAATCAGCATGCAGCATTCTTGATGTTCCCACATCTAAAAGTGATTGTAATTGGCTGTGGTAAACACTAGCTCACACCAGTTACGCACAGACACGTGGTTTGTGGATATAAAAGACGAGGAGAAAATCAGTGTGGCTTGATGCGACGGCGCGCGATGAAATATTTGCAACATAAGATAATTGCTGCCCAGAGCAGCGACACAACAAACCTGGTGAAGCCTTTGACTGTGCGTGGAATAAACTTAAGAGCAGAAAGTCGCTCCGTCTTTGCTGCAACAAGACAGAGCCGGTGCATCATCGTCTCAGCGCCCTGCTGCCACCGAGCTGCTTCAACACTCCCACCGTACGAGCAGCGTTGGGCAGCAGCGTCGCTACAAGCAGCACCGTTACTAGTTTAACTACATTTCTCAGTAGCTTGGTGGCAGCGTCGCTGTTTTCTGAATCAAATCAAAGCTCTTTTATTGACAGAGTAGCGCGGTAGCTTCTACACACGCTACATTTTTCAAGTGTTTCTGAAGGATCAGTTTAGTGACGCCACCGCCGCACACGGACTGTTGGTAAGGACCAACAGGTTTAAAGGCCCCCTCCAGTGTATTTTGACATTTCTATGATAATTCATATTTTTCTCTGTCACTTCCTCACAATGTTGATTACCCACATAGTTCCCCAAATATTTTTTGACAAATGGCTTAATTTTGTGCTCAAAGTTGCAAAAGTTGCTTAGTTGTTAAAACGGGGTGGTGACGTATGACTTTAGTAAATTCCATAAGTCATACGTCATTCTCCAAGCTTGCGCAGGCGCACTCTCATGCCTCCGTAAAACTGTCAGGGCTCATTCAGAGCATCAAACCGATAAACATCGTTGTGAACTAACCAATTTATCATGTCCTTCACAAAAACGCGTCGCACTTTCACCTGCCACCGTCTTGTATACAGTCTGTAACATGCATTTTACCGACGTCCGTTTTACCAATGCATCGGCGGAGACACCCCCCACCTCTGCGGTAAAGTATGTGCCACATAAAATGTAGGGAGTTATCGTGTGCAGCGCATGACAGGACCATCGACTGTGTGATTGATAACAGCTGATACGCGCACATTAGTTTCCAGACAGTAAAGTGGACTAAACTTTACAGTGTAGTGATGTTAACGCAGCATATCGTTAGTGAACACCCCAGCCGGTCAGTTTTTGGTTGTCATGGTAATGTTACGTCCGACTATTAACCACACCCCCATTCTCTGTTTGAGAAAGAACGGTCGCCAAAAACGGCCGTTAAAACTGGCTGGAGGGGGGCTTTAAATATACTTTTAAGTGACTTTTTCATAATTACCTGCTGATATTCAGAATGTGTTTTGACAGAATTAATAAAATACAAAATGAGCAAGATTTTATTAATGTAAAATTTTATAGTCAGTTTGAACCTAGAGGCACATTTTCCACTGCAAAAAAAAATTAATTAATAGGCTAACCTACTGGGTAATTTAATGTAATGGGCTGTGGGAGAATTCCAGCACTTTATCATTCATTAAGGAAATTTCAGTCTGGTAAATGATAAATGAGCAGCGCTTTATAAAATGTACTAATGTTAGTGTATTGATCCTTCCTCCACTCCTGCATTTTAGAGCCAATCATGTTCCGCGTTGGCACACATTCATGTTTCTAGCTCCACCTGATTAAAATGGAGCCAAGTTGTTATATCGTTATATATGTTGTTAATATCGGAGCTTTTTTTCATCCCCACGCATGCGCTTCCTTCACATTCAACACACTCGGAGGGGATTAAACTAATTCTGATCAACTGTTCTGGAACCGAAAACTCGGACTTTCCCATCTCGGGCTCAGTCAGCTCAGAGCTCAGGGACAAGCTCAGAGTTTTTCAAGGCCCTGTTTCAGAAAGCAGGCTTTCTGAAACAGGGCCTTGTAGACTCAGGTCAGCTGATTGTTTTCTTCTGTGGTATTTGTGGTTAGTCAGTGTTGTTAACAGAGGAGCTGCAGAGCATCCTCTGGTGAGCAAACTATGCAACTCTCATGACCTGAGTAAAGGATCTGTCTCTGTTTCTTTATCAATAATCATATATCTGCTATTTCATCAGCAGCTACAGAGCTGCAATGTAACTTAACATTAGCTCAGTTAATAGAAAGTAACTGGAAGCTGGATTTTATTACTGCCTACTTGTCCTATGTTGAGAACATCAGGTACAAACTTAGACTAAAATGACATAGCCTGCAGCTCTGTCCTGTACAGACTGATTCAATTATTTTTCAGTTTTCAGTCTGAAAAAGTGGTTTTGGAAAAGAAAGGACAGAGGTGACAGGAGGAGCTGAGGTTAGTAAAGTTAATTAGTGATGCAAACTAGTCCTTTTAAGCTAATGAGGAGACGTTTCTTTTTGGATTTTAATGTGCAAATAAAATGCACCTCAGAAGGGAGGAGGTTTCTCATGCTGCCTTTTTTCTATATTAATGTCTACAGATAATTAAGTCGCTTGTTAAGCCCGAATCTGTCCCTTCCTTGATTATTTATATTCCTTTAGTCTGTAAGGGGCCACCGATTAAAAAGAATCAAAACAGCTTTTCATAAAAATAAAATAAAAAACTTAGCATGCTGTATAACAGGTAATGAACAGGTGCATTCGAGATAAAAGAAGAAGTAGTAATAAGCTCTACAAGTAAATACAATTCAACCCATTTAAATAGTAAAAAAAATCTATATGTGGTGGTCAGCATTGATTGTGTGGCGGGTTGCCACAAATAAATCAATAAATGGGAAACACTGAACTAAGTACATTAACTCAAATACTGTACTTAAGTACAAATTTGATGTACCTGTACTTCACTTGAGTATTTTCTTGTCATGCAACTTTCTACATATCACAGAGAGACATTGTACTTTTCACCTGACTACATCTATCCAACAGTTTTACTAGTTACTTTAGAAATTAAGCTTTTTACACACAAAAAATATGAGTTTAAAAAAGATTATCTTTTGTTATAAATTAAACTACACAAGAATTTTACAAGTTCAAAATGAGCTCAACTACAGCATTAAAATCCTGCTTCACCTGAATGTATGAGGGATATTAATCTCATGATAACAGTCAGACAGGACTTTTTTTCTGCATTGAGTACTTTTAATACTTTCAGCACATTTTCCTGATTATATTTACATACTTTTACTTAACATGTTCAAGGCAGTAAGTTATTCTTACCAGAGTATTTTTACTTGAGCAGCAAAGGAGATCAATATTTCGTCCAACACAGGTTAGCATACAGCAGCAGCAACAACGTACTATGTGTTGAACCACTCATCCATTGGCCGTTTGTGGCTTAAGAAAACACTGAAATCAAATTCGCGCAAAGCAAAACAAAATGTGTTTAGCTTAGAGGTTGTGTTGTAACCTGAACGCAGTTTGCTTCATATCAGTCCTGGGCTAATCTATGGGGCTAGCCTGCTAGCTCAAACGCGTTAGCATTGAGTTAGCTAAAAAACATCAACACTAGTTTAAGTTCAGTTTTCACGACCCATCGCAACACACATCATCTTTGGCAATGCTGATATTTACCCAAAGCCGTGGCAAGTTTGGTGGTAATCCATGTTTTTTCGACACAGTCTGTACCCTCTGGAACGTCCCAGTACCCCATTGCGGACTTCGCAAGGACACCCTTTAAGGAAAGCAATTCTCGCGAGAAAGTTATTGCGTTCGAGATGACTGTAACAGATTTCCGCGAGGTGCATGCAGAGACGGGGTATTTTTTATTTTATTTAAAAAATATATACTTTTATTGAAATTAAACACAAAACAATAAGGGGTACATGTATAAAAACAGAACAATACATAAATTAAAACAAAAAAAGGACATAAAAGAAATAAAAAGAGTAGAATGGATTCAAAATAATATATCAACAACAAAAACATTGTCAAACACAGTCTTGATTGCCTTCTTGTTCTTAATGGTTTTTAATCGTGGTGCCCTTCTGATATGAAGGACGAAAAATGCCTTGAGGATAAATGAATAAATAAATAGGCCCACATAAATGCAGAAATAAATAATTAAATACATATATACATTAAAATTAAATATTTATTTGTAATACATAGGCTATTACTGTATTTATTTATGCATTTCTACATGCATTTATTTCTGTATTTCTACATTTATGCTACTGTATGAATGAGCACTTTAGAGATACAATGATAGTCTATTTGCTTGTCAATTCAAGCAAACCAGGCAGCCTTCCATCTTTGAGAACTGCGCTGTTTTTTACATCTCCATCTAGAGGGATGCAGCGACACAATAACCTGCCTCGTTCAAATGACATAAAAAAAGATTAGTTCATTTTAATGAACAAGATCTGTAGATTCAAGATTGTCAAAATAGTCACTTTCCCCATCATTAGAAGTGGAGCAGACAGGGAGAGAGAGAGAGAAAGGCGGGGCAAGCCAGAATGTTTGCAGGGAGAGAGACCAGAGGTGTAACTTTAGGTGTGTGTGAGTGTGGAGAGAAGAGAATTCCGAGCAGACGCAAAGCAGGTATATTTAAAAAGAAAAAATAATAATGTGAAAAATGAATCCCTTTAAATGCATGTATGGTTCCTTCTTTCATCGTTTCAAAACCAAATCGGAAAAAACGAAAAAAGGACTTGGTTTTGTGGTTTTTCTGTTTTAAAACTAAAAGGAAAAATGGAAAAACGGACAACCAAAAAACAGATATCTGTTTTGTTTTTTCGGTTTTAAACCCATAATGGAAAACAAAGGACCTTTGTTCTATCTTTGACCTGTGTTGCATCCCTACAACAAGACCCATCGGAGTTTATAACGCACCTTAATTTTATATAAGCCTTTTTCTTTTCAGGTCGACTTGCATCTCGTATCAACTGTGGGGAATATGATTGTAGAAGTGAGCACTATATTACAGAGCCTCGAACACTCAAAATTCTACGTCAGCATCCAAGAAGCATTTTGTTTTGGGCTGATCTGAAGCAGCTGGTTACCTGAGTGATCCAAGAAAATACCCGAATATGTTTATCAAGTGATTTTTTCAGGGTGGAACGTCCTCTATTTCAGCCCCTATGCCGCCAACCCCACCCCTCTTGACCCTACTATGGGTTGTGTTGCCAGGGGAACCAGTGTGTGACCTATCAGATTCTGTGACTACACCCAAATGACAATGTGTTCCTAACCATCACCAAGTACTTTTGGTGCCTAAACCCAACCAAACTGCAACCGCTTCACATCGTCAACAAAGCCTGTGACACTTCCCATTTGGTTCACATTTAATTTTTGCACCTCACCTTCACCTTTGTCTATATGTAGCTAGCTGCAACAGTGACTTCCTATTACAATGGGACAATCCGGGCGCACTGAAATTACTTCACACACACACACACACAGATACACACACATAAGTAGCCTGTACCCTCCTCTGTGTGAAGTTTGTGTGGTGTGAACCTTTTCAGTGTGTATGTGTAGTGGGTCTGACTCCTTATGTGTACTTTGCGTGTACAGTGGGTGGTGTGTGCCCCTTTTTAATGTGTGTGTGCACATTTTCAGTGTGTCTGTGCCTGGTTTCAGTGCGTGTGCGCTCATTGAAGTACATGTGTGATCATTTTCAGCTTGTATGTGCACATTGTGAATGTGCCAGTATTTCAGTGTTTTCAGTGTGTGCGCGCACATTGTCAGTGTGTAGATGACAGTTTTCAGTGTGTGTGTGTGTCTGTTTTTCAATGCTTTCACCCCATAGTACAGCGTATTGTCATGTACTGTTGTTATTTGCTTGTGTCCACTTTAGTCAACTGAGCTAAACTCCATAGTCCCTACTAACCCTACTAACAACTGTCATGCAGCAGTACCATGCAGAGGTGGAAAGTAACAAGTATGTTTTGTTTAAAATATTGTACTTCGCTACATTTTCAATTAAATCCATTGCTGAGTAAGACAAAGAGCAAGAAAAACTTGCGACCACTTTTATCATGCAGTGTAAGTTGTGAAAAAAATGCTGTATTAAGTTACTGCTAATTAAAACTGAACATTTAACTGCCGAAACATCTTTTCGTCTTTTATTTTGAAGTATTCACAGGAAATGCAATGTGTTTGTAAGTGAGATTAGAGCTGATGGCTTGTTTTTTTTTAAGTATTCATCAAAAATGCATTGAGTTAATAAACTGTCATTAATCGCATTGCACATTACATGGTTGTGCTCCCTAAGTGAAAAACAGACATCAGGAGAGCACAGACCAACAAGGAAGTTGCATATGACAAAAATAAATTTAAAAAACACGCTCATTGTGCTCAACCTATATCTTACTGGTGATATTGTACTATTGTGATTAATGATTGTATTGTCCTTGTTAAATATCTCTGCTGAAAAAAATGAATAAAGTATATTTAAAAAGTGTAAGAAGTGCTACTTATTAAGCTGAAGTCATTGGGAATTGGTGGTAGAGTATATAATTGGGTCATGGACTTTTTATTTGACAGGATTATACAAGTAAGAGTAGAACAGAACAATAAGAGAAGGTGAAGAATGGGACTCTACAAGGTAGTGTGTGTAGCCCACTGTTATTCAACAAAATGAGCAGTGACATCGTCTCCCAGGTCAAACAAATCTTTGCACTTTGTACATGGGCCTCTGTGGGTAAGAGGCCACAATGTGTCTCACATCATTACGAAAATGTAAGCTGCAATAGTTGACGTGGAAAAAATGGGCAAATAAATGGAGATTCAAGAGATCTGTTTCAAAAACACAAGTCATTTGTTTCTCACGCATGAAATCGCTCATATTTCCCTGAAATTATATGAACAATCTTTTGAACAAGTAAAAGCTGTTTGATTTGTTGCGGTTTGGTTTGACAGGAAGCTCATGCTTTGTTCATTTGGATAAAATTAAGAGCTAACGTAAAAATGTCACCAATATTCTTCGTTGTCTGTCAGAACAGGAGTAGGGAGCAAGTAGAGAGCTCTACAAAAGGTATACTAAGTTCTGTCTTTGACTCTAGGTGTGCAGTGCACATGTCGGCAGCAGATTCAAACCTGAAAAAGTTTGATGACGAGCTCAGGCCCCGAGAATCTGTAGTGGATCCTTCGGAACATCAGCGATGCAGGTGGACAGGGGAGAATGCCTTTAAGGATCAGGACTGTGAAGTTAATGCTGGCATGCTGGATTCATCTCCAGGGGCAATATGGAACAGTCTGTTAACAGTCTGGTAGGAACACCATGAGACACATTTAAAGGGTTTTGGCTGGATTGGTCATACAAAGGCAGAAAATGCACGATTACGTCATTACAGTGCAGCTACACAGTGTCAATATTTTTTTCCCAATTAACCCTGTTTATTCCCCCATGCCAAGTGCACATCTCAGCATACAGCAGGAACTGAAAGACAAGTCAGAGCAAATTCCATTATGGTGCACAGTTTTTCAGACTCCCTGATTGTTTTCACAGACGCCTCCAAAGATCCTGATACAGGGTGCAGGTGCAGGAGTGAGTCATATTAAAAGAGTATCAAACCATCTGTCAGTATCTTTTGCAGTATAACTGGCCATGCAGTAGATAGGGGAGAAGCAAGTGTAATTACATCTGACAGCTTTTCATCACTAACAAGCAAAAAGATCTGTCAGATCATCTTTCAGATCTGGAAACATCCAGAAATATTCCTTATAATGTACTTAAGGGTTTATATACACACTTCCTTTGGGTTCCTTTTTTATACAGTCTATGGTTCCTACTCATGTTGGTGTAGAGGGAAATCATCAGGTGAATATTCTGGCTAAACAAACACAGAATTAAACATACAGACCTCCAAACTCCATAAATGAAAGCTGAAGCTAAGACATCCTTTAGGACACAGGCAGAGTCAGTAGGGCAGAGGGATAACAACTGTAAGACATCTATACAATGCTTTTATCCCTAACAACTGATCTATCCAGCGGGAGGCCACTCTGCAGCAGTCTGTTTGACCTTTCAGGCTTGCCGTAGTGTTGTGCAACATTTAGCGCGAACTTTAATACTAACCGGAAAAAACTTAAACCGAGAGGGGGACTGCATGTCAAACTAATGCTATTTTAACTCTTCTGTGGGACAAACACCACCTTGGTTGATTATACTAACGCGTGCTGGTTACGTCAGCGGCCTACAGTCAGTGTTTTCTAAAGTTAACAGCTAAACTGCAGCAGCAACATGAGCGCCACGGCTGTGGAGAGGAAGCAGGCAGAGCTAACAGGTTCAGCTAACAGCCCGGGCCGGTGAGCAGCTTCAACGTAACAGCCACGCAGAGGAAAAAAGGACAATGGTAAACTTGCCCAATGTTTATTTCCATGGTGATACACATTCCAATTCCAATGCTAATCCTCTTTGTGTAAAATCCCAATCCCAGAGAAGGAGCCTTGCTCCCAGTCAGGTTGCCAAACGGAAGCAAGCAGGAGATTCCTGTGCGGATGAGGACTGGACATGTAGAACTGTGAGTAGAGGAGCACGGCCATTACACAGCAAAGCTTCATGCAGCGCTGTTAGATTGAGCTGACTTGTATCTTTGGACCTCCTCTGAACCGTTTGCTCTTCAGTTCAGCACCATGTGAGGCACTTAGCAGTTTTTATTTCTAGAAAAGATTAACATTTATAATGCTTACAAGCTCTTAGAGCATCCATCCATCCATCTTCACCCGCTTATCCGGGGTCAGGTCGCGGGGGCAGCAGCTCCAGCAGGGGACCCCAAACTTCTCTTTCCCGAGTCACAGTAAGCAGCTCTGACTGGGGGATCCCGAGGCGTTGACTCCAGGGTGCTCTTAGAGCAGTGAAGCCATTTTATTTGCCTTAGATGCCACAACTTAGTGAAAACGTTTACATAATAACACCATCAGAGATGGAAAAGTATTAAATGTTTTTCTTCTTAATTCACAAATCTTAGTATCTCTCTCCATGACACTTGCTTTGGAAATAAAAGTTAGTAGGCCCAGCAGGGTTTGAGAGCAGTGGCAGTGTTGGAGCTGAATAGTGTGTAATTGTTCTTCACAGGAGAAAAAACAAAAAGGTGATAATGAGATTAGAGAGAGCCACATTTCTCCCTTCAGAAAGCCTCTGACACAAGTGAACAACCGCCCTGCATGTATGGATGGTGACAAACATGTAAGTGTTGTTGACTACTATCAAATGAAATCTTTGCACACATTTTGTATCTGAATACAGTAATTATTGCAATTTGATTTGTTTAAAATTCCTTTTATAGGAGGCATTTATTCGAAGTATCCTGTCCAAGCCATTTAAAATTCCTATTCCAAATTACACAGGTAACATTTGTCTTGTCACTATGGCTTCTATTTCATGTCTAGTACAATAGGTAAAGAATTACTCCCACTGTGCTGTTGATTACCCGCAGGCTCCCTGGGAATCAGGGCACTTGGCCTAAAGCGTGTAGGAGTAAGGAAAGCACTTCACGATCCCTTTGCAGAAGATGCATTGGTCCTTTATGAGCCTCCGACTCTGAACACTCATGAGCTGATCAAAGCTGACAAGTAGGTTCAAAACACATGGCACCTTCTTCCATTAAATCATCTTTTACTTGATCGCCAGTGAAGAGGCTTGATTCTGAGTTTGTACTTTAGGAGCAGGTGTATGATTGAAAACTAGTACTTTAGCAGAAAGTGATCACTAGGCTCAACACTCACTCTCTGCAGGTCAGGAGACAGTTTGTAGTAATGACTTGTAATATTAGAAGAAGAGTGCTGATGAGATGTTTGGATGTGTATACGTGAACTGTGCCCTGTGCAGGCTGGAGAAACCACTTTGTAGCATTTATGGCATCGCTATATCAGTGCTTGGAGTTTTTGTAGTAAATAAAAATGTCTGATAAGACCATTCTTTGTCCTGTCCAGAGAAAAACTACCGGTCCATGTTGTTGTGGATCCAGTTTTAGGAAAAGTGCTCAGACCCCATCAGAGAGAGGTAAACCCAAGATTTTTTTACTGAACTTTACAGACTGGAGGAAAAAATAAAAGTATACAATTTTCATATCGCATTTATCATAAAAATAGAGTAAAAAGAAATTTATAACCTTACATTATGGAAGCTTTCTTAAATAATTTCTCTTCAGAAACTTAAAACAGTCTGAAAACTTCATTCTTGACTTTGGAAACAGTAGATTGACAAGACAACCTGGAGCTTTCAGTCACTTCTTAGTCTTCATCCCTGAGTTGTGAGGAGGACCATGAGCTGCACGTTAGATTTAGTTTTTGTCTTTTAAGTAAAAAATGTGTGTCTTTAATTTTTTGAGGGGGTGAAGTTCCTGTGGGAGTGTGTGACGGGCAGACGCATCTCAGGATCGTATGGCTGCATCATGGCTGATGAGATGGGCCTGGGGAAGACTTTGCAGTGTATCACCCTCATGTGGACGCTGCTACGCCAAAGCCCTGACTCTAAGCCAGAGATAGACAGAGCCATTGTGGTTTCACCCTCCAGTCTGGTTCGCAACTGGTACAATGAAGTCGAAAAGTGGCTGGGAGGACGCGTCACGCCAGTGGCCATCGACGGAGGCTCAAAGGAAGGGATCGATAGGCAACTCGGTACTTTATCTCTCCCTCCTGTCTTGTGAATATCCACAGTAAAAATCACGGGAATCCTTTGATACCTTGGAAAGGACCAAAGTGCTTCAAGAGGAAACTTTAACCTCATTGTTGCACTAGAGTAAATGTCAGGGGGTCAGCTTAGGGAGGACCACACCCTGCCTTTTTCATAGACTTCTGCTTTATTGAGGAAGCATTTTTTACCAGGGGCCAAACAGGAATAATGTGTTGAAAGCAGCATCACACAAGGGACCCTACAGGATACATGCATGATTTAGTAATCAGCCCATTACATGTGTCACCTGTATAGTTACCCTTCCTTTTTGAAGCACGTATACATACACATATATTAAGCTGTATTGGCATTTTAGCATGTAAACAACTGTACTGGTGGCAGAAGTAAAATGGCCCTTTACATTCAAGGTCTGTATTGAATGGGGATGAGTTGTGATCGCAACAAGCCCAGTTTTTGAGAGAACTTAAGACCCACTGATTTTTCTTTCTGGTGATGTTGCTCTGTGTCTGCTGCTAGATGTTGAAACAGGCACCTGTTTGCTGACATGTTCACTAAACAATTTACCCAGTGTGTGGACAATATCTAGATTTAATAGTGTTGATATGTTTTCAGATGAACTTTCCCTCCAAAGTAAAAATGAATCTTTTGTATATTAGAGTTTATTCATTTTTGGTTTGATTTCTGTCTTTTCCAGTGAACTTTATCTCTCAGCATGGTTTGAGAGTACCGACCCCAATCCTGATCATTTCATATGAGACATTTCGACTGCATGCTGACGTTCTGCACAAGGGCAAAGTTGGACTTGTCATCTGCGACGAGGTATCTCATCTCATCCATTACGCCTAAGAGGCGTCAGGGACCGTTGACGCAATGACGTGATAATAGTGTGTGTGTGTGCTGTAGGGCCATCGTCTGAAGAACTCTGACAACCAGACATACCAGGCCCTGAATGCCATGAGTGCCCAGAGGAGAGTCCTGATATCAGGCACTCCTATCCAGAACGACCTGCTGGAGTACTTCAGCTTGGTCCACTTTGTTAATGCTGGGATCCTTGGTAAGAAGCTCCACACGCAAAAGGGCTAAAACACATGGGAGCTCTTTCTGCCGTTTGTCCTGATGCCCTTTATTTGCGTTTCCTCACCACGATGGCAGGTACAGCCCAGGAGTTTAAAAAACGATTTGAGCTTCCCATCCTGAAGGGTCGAGATGCAGATGCCAGTGATAAAGACAGACAGACCGGAGAGGAGAAACTCAAGGAGCTGATCAGCATTGTCAACAGGTGACTTTCATTTTTTAAAATGTTGATTTCCTTTAATATTTCTTATAACTTTCTTATAACGTCTATTGATTACATTTTTCCTTTTTTTGTTTTTATATATTGGTTTTTTTTACATGTGATGTTGCTTTTCTACATTCCTAAGGCAATGCACTGCCTCAGTCTGTGCCTTACATGCGTTCCATGGACCTTATTTCTGTGACAGTGTTTGGTTTGTGCACGTGACACTACTTACCTGTTTAGAAGGGGTTGGTCTGTGACAGTCACTGAGGCTACATGTTGAGGATGAAATTAGCCCAAGTGCTGTGCTTATGCTCTTCACGCTGCCACCACCAAGAAAAAGTACTTCTTAAACGATGAATGGATGAAATAATATGTAGAATACTTGATTACTGAAATCATTGTTAGCTGCAGCCCTAAAACTTGATCAGTATGATAACGTATCTTTATTTGTCAGGTATTTAATTGGCAGGATTTCCGTAAAAGAGATCTATCTATCTAAATCTATAGTTTCGTCTTTCTTTTTTCCAGAACATTCTCTCAAAATGGAGATCCCCATATATGGTGATTTTATCCATATAGACGGTCTAATCCACTTCTAGTTTAGACCGGGACAGATTATTGGTGTGTCACAAAATGTGTCAGATGATTTGTCTTCTCTTATTGATGAATTTATTCTTGTCTCTGCCTTCCTTAAAATCTTTCCTTGTATTTCAGTGTCTTAAGTTTAACATCTCTGTAATACTGGCCATGTTTTGCCTCAACAGGTGTTTGATAAGGAGAACATCGGATATCTTGTCTAAATATCTTCCTGTGAAAATTGAGCAGGTTGTGTGTTGCAGGTAGGTCGGTTCACTTTGTTTCTGGGAAGAGGGTTTGATGCAAGACTGGAGATATTTGTCACTTGTTGAAAATATATTTTGGTTTGAGTATCACAAAGTATTTCATACAGTACATACGCCTGAGTTTCAGTAAGGAAATAATAGTATCCTTATTTGCTCTAAATGTAATATTGTATAATGAATAATATCTGAAGAAAAAAATGAAATTTAAATATGTAGAAACTTGAATGTGGCTGTTTCCGTGCAGGCTGACTCCTCTGCAGACAGAGCTGTATAAGCGCTTCCTGAGGCAGGCCAAACCCATTGAGACACTACAAGAGGGCAAAATAAGTGTCTCCTCCCTGTCTTCCATCACATCACTCAAGAAACTGTGCAACCGTAAGAGCTTAAACCAAATATAACACACTTCAAAATGTTGCATTTGTGAACATTACAGTGATCGGCAAAAAGAATGTCTCACTTTTGAAAGCAGTTGCAAAGTTTACTCAAATACAGGCTCAAATAGAAAGTCAAGGACAGGGGACATACTGAGGTTTGACTTTACTTTTCTCTTAGACATTAGCCATAAAGGATCCATAAGCTTAAGCTTATTTAGCTTCATCTACTGCTTTGTGGAAAAGCTAATCACTGGTCTGTGTCCTAGACCCGGCTCTCATCTATGAGAAGTGTGTGGAGGGTGAGGATGGCTTTGAGGGGGCGCTGGATCTGTTTCCACCTGGCTACTGCACTAAAGCTGTGGAGCCTCAGCTCTCTGGTAAGAACATGTACAACAGGGCTCAGTAAAGCCCAGATGGTGTTAAAGTCCACATCATCCACAGCATGATGGCTCCTGCTGACTCTTGGAAAAGTAGTACTATCATCGAGTATTATCATCATTACATAAAGGTCATCAATAATTTTGTAGTGAGTTGTTGTGGGGGAGCTGATGCACACTAACAACAGAATGCTACACAACAGCTACATACTTTAAACAGTACTTCATATCTAACTTCCAAACATGAACACACGTCTTGTTTTAGGCATATTGCGCGAGGATTCATTTGCAGGCTGGATAGCTAATTAGCTGCTCAGCTGCAGCACATTAAACAGCATGGGATGCTAGATGCTGCTGTGGTCCTTCTTGTAAGCCCATAACTAGGCTACAGCACAAGTTCACTTTGTCTCTGGTTCTCCTGCCAGAACCAGAGCATGGTCAGCCTGCTGTCAGTCAAACACACACACACACACATTATCTTTGACTGCAAAAAAAGATGATTTCAGTTAGACTTTAACATGCAGGGATGAGACCTCAATGTCACTCTCAGAAAGAGAGCAAATAAAGTTATTTCCCAAAGTGGTGAACTATTCCTTTAATGAATAAACATGCCCTCTGTTTGGTTAATGTTCTAAAGGATTTTGTTCATTAACAAATGAACTTCTGAAGAATGTGTCTGAATATGCTTACAATTAAGATTGTTAGTGTCTTTAATCAATATTCTTATAATGACAATTGTCACATGACTATTTGTAACCTTGGACTGACACAGGCGGCATGTGCGCCGCATTACAGCTGCACCACGGTTTTGAGCCCAGCGTCCACTCACTAAGCGTTTCAGCCGCGGAGCGTTTAGCCTGCCCCACATTGTTGACTTGTTATTTATTTGTCATTTTGTGTGTTTCTACAACCGATCATGGTACTCCGCAAAACGTTTTCCACCAGTACCCTGCGCTGCTGAATTTCCCACATGGAGCATTTCAGAATAAGAGCGTTTTGCCTGCCTGATTTTGCTAAATTGTTTAGATTTAGTTGATTTGGTATATTGTCTTTTTTTTGCTTCTACCGTGGTTAAGAAGGCTTCATAGTTAAATTGTTTCTTTTTTGGTCTGTTTTAACTGTGTTAATTGTTGATATATACGATTGGTAGTTTATTTTGAAAATCGACCAGATTCTCTTTGCCATTTCTGCGTCTGACTTCCTCGCCGGTGTTGTACTGAATTCTGCCTGCCTGCTGAGATTTGCATGCACCTCGCGGGTGCTAACGGTCATTTATGCTGAAAAAAGAAGATTATGCATCCACCTCTTTAGGTCCTTTTCAGACACTTTGCTGTGCTCATTGATCAAATGCGGTTATCACCACATATATTTTCTGAATCTCAAGAAATGGTACTTATACTAAGTTTATTAAAATATTAAAGACTCTAAATGTTCATAAAATATATACTTCGAATCATTTATCATCATTGATGAACCCCACAAAGAATAGCATAGCGTTTAAAAGCAGTATTTGGAGGTGCATGCTAGAGGTCGACCGATATGTTTTTTTTCAAGCCGATGCCGATACCGATCTTTTGAAATCCGGGTCGGCCGATGGCCGATTAATGCTGCCGATTTATTTTGGCCGATATTTGCTTGTTTTTTAACCTCTATTTGAAATATAAAATGTAAAAGAAATGATAATTACTTAACAGACAAACTTTCTCAACAAAAAGATTTATTGAAGACTTGAACAATGAACAATCTGCACTTATAAATTAAAAATGTATAATGTAAAAAAACATATATAAATAAATTGTATAAATAATGTATAAAAATATATTAAATAAACAAAACGGGTAAGAAGAAAATAAACTGTCAAATAAACTTGCTCACTTGGATGGAAAATGACCCGCGGCAGCGTGCGTCAAACACGTGTTCCACGACAACACTAGGCTGCCCACAGATGCGCCTGCCTAATAATCGGCTTGATATACTTGGATATTGGCCGATGCCGATTATGTTAAAAAATGCCAAAAATCGGCCGATTAATCGGTCTACCTCTAGTGCATGCAATTCTCGGCAGGCAGGCGACGCTTCCGGTGTGAGCACAAGCACTGACTACAATGGTAGAGATTTGTGCCTGTGTGAGGTGCCGCTCATAGTGACAAGCCCAGAGAGAATTATCCCCAAGTCTTTTTAGTACCTTCCAACCTACCCAGTTTTGCTTCACTCTCACTTTCCAGCAGCAGCAGGCAGCTGTTAGAGCATTCAACAGCCAGACATTTAGGGTTCATACTGCTACGCGGTTATTATTATTTGTTGTCTGCTGCGCCGGCTCAAATTCCCGTGAGCTGGAATGAGCTAGAAACATGAGACTTGGGGGAATAATTGTAAATGGTGTGCATCAGCTTCCATAGAAATTTGAACCCAATCGGCCACATGGTGGCGCTGTAAATAAGGCTTAAAAATGCAAACTTTGAAAGGCCACGCCCCTCACACCGTAAGTCCGATTGACTTAAAATTTCTCACACAGGTGCAGCTCAACGTGCTCTACAAAAAGCCTCTGGGACCATAAAGGTCCGCCTATAAAAAATTTTGCGCCATTTTAAATTTTGACATCTCCTCCTAGACCGTATGATTGCCACCAACTTTTCAGTGAATCATCATTGTATAAAGCATGTCGAAATCTCAATTACTTTTCAAGATATGAACCAATGAACTTTGAAAGGGGCGTGGCTCTGGACATAAATGACCACAAATCAGTAACCGTAGGGACAATCATCACAAAACTCACAGGATGTATTCAGATAGGTGCCCCAGATATACCTGAACAGTTTGATGTACATACGTCACTAGGGGGCGCAACAAGCGCAAGAAAGATGCTTAGCATTACACAAATTACACAATAAATCACATTCATTAACCAGTCATCACAAATCTCTCAGGATAAGTCCTCATAACTGAAACATGCCCTGAAAATTTCATTCAATGCGCTATAAATGCAAACAAACTGCAGGGGATAAAACACAAATAAGGCTACAAAATACAAATTGTTTGTCCAATCAACACAAAACTTGCAGGATATGTCTACATAAGAGCCTCACACATACCCTGAAAGTCTCATTCAAAACCACCACTAGGGGGTGGTATAATTCTATGTGGAATGAAACAAATCAAACTAGAGATCAGAAAATGCTTGTCCAATCGCTCCAAATCTTACAGAATGTATTTCGGAACAACATTGAACCATCTGTGTGAATTTTTTTTGATATTGCGAAAAAAGGTATGATATTGCGGCTATATTTTTCTAGTGAGTTGGTGGAAACCAAACCAGAGCAAAACAGATAGTGAATATTGGACTTAAAACCATCCAGTGGACCCAAAAACTACTCCCATTGCTCTGTGTCTTCTGCATGTGTAAATAACTTATAAGGTGATAAAATGTCAGTGTTGTGTTCACAGCTTGTATCCGCTGCCCTAAAGTGGACAATTTTTTTTGTTGTTGCAGGTTTTATAATTGTGGTGCATCTCTTACATGAGCTGAATAAATTGTTTCAGCTCTCTATTTATCGGTAAGACGTTGTTTCTTTGGTTCAAGGGAAAATGCTGGTACTTGACTACATCCTGGCAATGACAAGGACTACAACTAGTGACAAGGTGGTGCTGGTCTCCAACTACACTCAAACGCTGGACCTCTTTGAAAAGCTGTGCAGATCTAGAAGGTGCTTTTTGGGAAACCACCATTTAATTGTGTGTGTATTATAAGATTTGTAAGTTAAAGTGAGCAACAACCCTCCGTTTGGTATTTTACAGATACCTCTATGTTCGGCTGGATGGCACAATGTCCATCAAGAAACGGGCCAAGATTGTGGAAAGATTCAACAGTTCATCTGTGAGTTGGAAACTGTTAAACACTGAGAGCTTTGAAAAGCAGTTGAACAGCATCTGAATCCATCTGTTTCTCAGAACCCAGAGTTCATCTTCATGCTGAGCAGCAAGGCTGGTGGATGTGGCCTGAATCTGATTGGTGCTAATCGCTTGGTTATGTTTGACCCTGACTGGAACCCAGCCAATGATGAGCAGGCGATGGCACGTGTGTGGAGAGACGGCCAGAAGAAGACGTGCTACATCTACAGACTGCTCTCTGTCAGTTCAACATCCCTCATAAGACTGTTGAAACCACTTCTAATGTGTATTTGAAGTTTTAATAATTGTCTATTTTAACTGATGCTCCACAGTAATATAGATCCATTTATTTTTTCCTACTGATATAATTACTCAACAAAGTTTGCTGTCTGCAGAATCTTCACATTTGACTTGTGTGTTTGTGTGCTGTCAGACGGGGACGATCGAGGAGAAAATCCTGCAGAGGCAGGCTCATAAGAAAGCCCTGAGCAGCTGTGTGGTGGATGAGGAGCAGGACGTGGAGCGTCACTTTTCTCTGGGCGAACTCCGAGAACTCTTCACTCTCAACGAGGAGACCACCAGTGGCACACATGACAAGTAAAAAACAAATTACCTGAGACCTGAAAAGCACTGCATGATGATTTAGTTTTTCTTGTTCACTCTAATATCTAATTCATGTGGGTAGTTCTTTGTTTAAAATCTAAACTGAATTTATGGTGAGAAATCCTAGTTTTCATCACCAGATTTTACCACCTGTGAAACACCTTTTTCACAGTGCACTCATTGATTTGTTTGTTTGTTGTTTGGGTCACAATTCAACTCCCTTTTATATTATATCTTCCAGTTTTGAGGAGAGAGGGTCACTGTGAAACTGGGTGCACTCACTCACTCCCACAGTTGGTCCTAAGTTGATGTAGAACGCCCTTCATCAACCATTTGCACATCAATGTACAGTATGTTCTCTCTCTGCCACTCATTAGACCTGTCAATGAGTGGCCTGTCAAAGGTTACCATTATTAAGGACTATTATGCATGGCTGTAGCTATTTGTAGAGCCTTGTACCATTAATTAATCACACGTACCTGTAAAACATCAGCAGCAGAGGAAGGTTTCTCATCATTGTTAAATTTTACAAGGATGATCAACATAGCTCATATGGATGTAGACTTTACAAAGTTTCTCTACAGGTGGTCCTGCTACACACGGGACACACTTATTTGAATTTGTAGTTATGTATATGACAATTTTTATTACAATAAATATATATGTACACATTAAAAGTAGAAATTCTCCATGCACAGCAACAACACTCAGGTGCTGTTAGATGACAGGAAAAAGCTATTAAAAATCAAAAGCGTACTTTTTTCATAAATAGAAAATATGTCACAAAAGTCCATCCCTCACATTTCTGTAAATATTTGATTCTATCTTTTCATGTTTCAACACTGAAGAAGTGACTCTACAATGTAAAGTAGTGAGTGTACAGCTTGTATAACAGTGTAAATTTGCTGTCCCTTCAAAATAACACATCACACAGCCATTAATGTCTAAACCACTGGCAACCAAAGTAAAGTTTTTGCTGTGATTAAATAGCAATAAACGGATTAAACTGATGCCGAAATAATGAAATAAACAACATGATGCAGATTTGTTAAACATATGAATTCATGCTTTGTCAGGTCTGTCAGCAAGACAGCAGGACAGCAACTTCTAAAATGTTTGTTTTCTGAATGGAGTTTGGATCGATCAGGGCTGTGCTATGCTAAGGGAAAATGTCCAAATTGGACCCAAACTGTCAATATTGTGAGTGGCCACCATTATTTTCCACCACTGCCTTAACTCACATGGGCATGGAGTTCACCAGAGCTTCACAGGTTGCCACTGGAGTCCTCTTCCACTCCTCCATGACAACATCTCGGAGCTGGTGGATATTAGAGACCTTGCACTCCTCCACCTTCAGTTTGAGGACGCCCCACAGATGCTCAACAGGGTTCAGGTCTGGAGATCTGGAGACATGCTTGGCCAGTCTATCACCTTTACCCTCTGCTTCTTTAGCTGTAGCAGTGGTCGTCTGTAGCTCCCGAATGCTGGCACCACTCATACGTCTATTTCCCAAAGACAACCTCTGGATATGACGCTGAGTGCGTGCATTTGACCTGTTCTGAGTGAACCTGGCCTGTTGAACCGCTGTATGGTCTTAACCACCATGCTGCAGCTCAGTTTCAGTGTCCGACTGCTGAATGAAAATGAGCATTTGTGCCAAGAGGTAGACTCAAACCCCACAACTTGCGGTTACAAGGCGGGAGCACTGACCTGCATGTCACAACTGGGTTTTTGACTAACAATAACCACTCGGGGGACCTTGGGTCACGTTGGTCCTGGAGTGGTTGGGGTTAGGGAAAACTCACTGGAAAGGTGGAAAAGTAGGGTTTGGAGGGAGGGTGGGTCTGTGTCAGGTCAAGTTTGAACAGGTAGGTTTTGGACATTTTCACTTAGGGTGTCCTCACTTTTGTTGCCAGACTTTTAGACATTATTGTCTGTGTGATGATTAGTTTGAGGGGACAGCAAATTTACACTGTGTATACAAGCTGTGTATACAGTGAGGAAAATAAGTATTTGAACACCCTGCTATTTTGCAAGTTCTCCCACTGAGAAATCATGGAGGGGTCTGAAATTGTCATCGTAGGTGCATGTCCACTGTGAGAGACATTATCTAAAAAAAAAATCCAGAAATCACAATATATGATTTTTTAACTATTTGTATGATACAGCTGCAAATAAGTATTTAAACACCTGAGAAAAGCAATGTTAATATTTGGTACAGTAGCCTTTGTTTGCAGTTACAGAGGTCAAACGTTTCCTGTAGTTTTTCACCAGGTTTGCACTGCAGGAGGGATTTTGGCCCACTCCTCCACACAGATCTTCTCTAGATCAGTCAGGTTTCTGGGCTGTCGCTGAGAAACACGGAGTTTGAGCTCCCTCCAAAGATTCTCTATTGGGTTTAGGTCTGGAGACTGGCTAGGCCACGCCAGAACCTTGATATGCTTCTTACAGAGCCACTCCTTGGCTATCCTGGCTGTGTGCTTCGGGTCATTGTCATGTTGGAAGACCCAGCCTCGACCCATCTTCAATGCTTTAACTGAGGGAAGGAGGTTGTTCCCCAAAATCTTCCTCCAAACACGGTTGGTGGAATTATGACCAAAAAGTTCTATTTTGGTCTCATCTGACCACATGACTTTCTCCCATGACTCCCCTGGATCATCCAAATGGTCAGTGGCAAACTTAAGCCGTGCCATGCATGATTTCAAACCATGACGTCTTAGTGTATTAGCAACAGTAACCTTGGAAACGGTGGTCTCAGCTCTTTTCAGGTCATTGACCAGCTCCTCCCGTGTAGTTCTGGGCTGATTTCTCACCTTTCTTAGGATCATTGAGACCCCACGAGGTGAGATCTTGCATGGAGCCCCAGTCCGAGGGAGATTGACAGTCATGTTTAGCTTCTTCCATTTTCTAATGATTGCTCCAACAGTGGACCTTTTTTCACCAAGCTGCTTGGCAGTTTCCCCGTAGCCCTTTCCAGCCTTGTGGAGGTGTACAATTTTGTCTCTAGTGTCTTTGGACAGCTCTTTGGTCTTGGCCATGTTAGTAGTTGGATTCTTACTGATTGTATGGGGTGGACAGGTGTCTTTATGCAGCTAACGACCTCAGACAGGTGCATCTAATGTAGGATAATAAATGGAGTGGAGGTGGACATTTTGAAGGCAGACTAACAGGTCTTTGAGGCTCAGAATTCTAGCTGATAGACAGGTGTTCAAATACTTATTTGCAGCTGTATCACACAAATAAATAGTTAAAAAAATCATACATTGTGATTTCTGGATTTTTTTTTAAGATTATGTCTCTCACAGTGGACATGCACCTACGATGACAATTTCAGACCCCTGCATGATTTCTAACTTGCAAAATAGCAGGGTGTTCAAATACTTATTTTCCTCACTGTATATAGTCTATTATAGAGACTGTTTGTTTAAAAAGTATTAAAAGTAAAATAAAATAAAACTGTGTGTGTGCTAAATGAAATAAAAATATACTAAAAATGAAATAAATAAGCAGAACAGTAATTGTGTGTGTATGTTAGGAAAAAAAGTGTATATATATTAAAAAGTTAAAATAAATAAATAAAATGGTAAGCGTGTGTGTGTGTGTGTGTGTGTGTGTGTGTGTGTGTGTTAAAAATAAAAATATCTAAAAAAGAATTAAAATAAATAAATGAAACAGTAGAGTGTGTGTGTGTATACATAACATATATAGTTATATTAGACAAAAAAAAAATCAAGTAGGCCTATAAAATGTAAAATAAAACAATTACTAAAATATCAAACGATCAAAATAATAATTTTAAAATCTGTACAATTATTTCTCAGTCTGAGGTTCCACTGGTTGTCCTCACTTTATGGCATGTGGAGACATATTTTGCAGCAATTATTATTTAACATTTGGGCATTTCTCCCAGTAAATAGGGGAGTTTCTGTGTGTCTGGTGTGTCTCAATTTCAATTCGCTTTATTGGCATGACTGTAAAACACTATTGCCAAAGCATCATACGTATCACATAACATCACATCTCTCTCTCTCTCTCTCTCTCTGAACTATATATCATAACGTAATGTATTAAATCAGTCTCTTTTTTCTCCCTCTTGTGGTGTTAGGTTTCACTGTCGCCGCTGTGTCAATGGCAGGGAGGTTCGGCCTCCTGTAGATGACTCTGACTGTACCAGTGACCTTTCTCAGTGGAACCACTGCTTTGACAAGAAGGGCCTGAAGGACCAAGTGTTGAAAGCCTCCTGGGATGCTGCTGTCTCCTTCGTCTTCCATCAATGCTCTCACGAGGACCAGAAGGGTGTAGTATAGCAGGGTGGACACAACAGACTTTAAATGATACTACCACATGTACTGTAAATACTGATATTTATTTATTGAGATTTATTGATTGTTTTTTTATTATTAAAACAGAAAAATAAAGTGATTAGTAACCAATCCATCATGATTGCAGTTACTTCCTTACAAATATAACTGTACTTTCAGCATTGGGGAAATGTATTAACACTAGTAATGTGACAACTTGATGTTTGTCAAAATGCAGTTGCACGTGTGCTCACATCACTGTGGAGGTAGAAGAGAAGTGTCTACAAGACCAGCTGAAATGCCTGTGACAGCTGATTGTCAGCTGATAGCTGGTTTAGTTTCCCTACAGCCATCTGAAAGCGGCTGGATAGATTATGTAGATTTCATTTTGAGCATTTTACTACCATTTGTATATAAATCCCAGTACATTCAGGCGGCTGGTGGTGGCAATGTAAAAAAGAAGCACATAGAGAATCTTCAACCTAGCTATGACCATTGCTGGTGTACGATTCTAAAATCACATGTTAATGCATGGTAGGCCTTTTCATTATTCAGTGCTTCTGCACACAACACTGATTATTTAACAGTAAAAATATTGGAAAAGCAAAACAATTTTAAAATAATTGATGTGTTGCAGCTCTATTTTAGGAGGAAGAACAGTCCATTGATTTCATGCTTTGTGTTTCCATCTTTGTCTCCTCCTGACTAGTGTCAAAGTGCCCTTGAGCAAGACACTAAAGCCTGTGTGTGTGTGTGTGTGTGTGTGTGAGAGAGCTGAGGGGGGAGATACAATCGTTTAAATATGACAGCAAACTGTTCATATAGTCTCTCCTGTAAGGAGTTGACAATGTTTTTTTCTGCTGGGATTTCAGCAGCAAAACTTAAATTTCTGTAATAATTAACTTGAGAGGGAACAAAAAAATTGTTTCCTTCCAGAGAAAACGGATCAAACTTGTCCCCCAATAAAATGAAATAAATATGGCCCTGATAGCTCACAGCACTAAATGATGTGAATGTAGCTCAAACTTGAATCTGTGTGACAGCTTATCTTTCTGAAGTGTGGAAAAGTACCAAAGCTCAGTTACAGTGAACTGTGACAAGGAGTCAATATGAATAATAAGTTGGCTGCTGTTCTGCACACAGCACCTCTCTCTGGACATGCACAGATTCTACAGGTGTACTAAACTAATCTTACAAACAGCTGCTAACAAACTTCAGTAGTCCTCCGCTGGACATGAAGTTATTTTCTTAAAACTAATTTATACAAAATAGCTCCATTATTTGTGAACTGTTTTTGACAGTGATGCTTCAATTATTTCAATTTTCATTTTCTTTGTAATTTGTTTGTTTGTTTTATTTATTCAATTCAAACCACTAAGTTAACTGTGATTCTTCATTTACTTTTATTTTACCTTTAATTTTACATGGACTTATTCGTTGCACGTGTGTGTGAGAGACAGGCTAACTTACTGATTTTTATTCGACTTCTGTTACATTGATTGAGGAAAAGCACCTTTATTACCTGTATTTAAAAGCAGGCTACTATAGCCTACAAATAAAGCTATTATATTATTATTAATTAAACTAGGACAAATTCACTTATTTATCACTGAATAATTGCATCATCATTTAAAAGTCTGCCTACTTGTAGACATTTTGAGTCTTTGCAGCTGTTTCACTAATGCTGTGCTACAGGAGGTGGCGCCACGTAGCTTTCGTGCTGGTTTGTAGCCCCACATCAAAACCAACGAAACGGGAGTGCGACAGCAGATGGTGTTGGTAGTGTACTAGAGTCTGTCTGCAAGCCTCCATAAAACCACAACATTAAAGCAAAGGAGAGACGGGGACGCGGGTGGAACCGGTGTCCTGTCAGTTGGGCACTTTTAGCATCGTTAGTAGCAACGTTCAATGATACACACAATTACTAAACAATGGCCAACACTGCCCGGAGAGCAGACAGAAGACACCGACAGGAGATGTGTCTGAAGGAGACATGTTTCAAAGCTGTCCGGAAACATTTTGGTGTCCTGGGCACTGAGGCTGTTCTTGGTAAGTGGGGGATATTTACGCTTATGTTCCTGGAGAACACTAGCTAACGTTAGCTAACACAGAACCAGGAGTAGCGCTAACTGTTGACTAAGTAACGCTAGCTAACGTTAACGTTACATGTCTTATGAGGGGATATATTGGACGAGGGACAAATGAAAGGACAACCCCGAATAATTTAAGAACAGTGGAGTGGAGGACAGAAAACAACGTTTTCTGATTGAACGACATGTTTCCTTGCAACGGCCTTCGAGATGTGTTTTCTCCCGTGTGGTGGCTGTGTCACACAGGTGTTAGCCAATCAGCTACGAGAAGTTTGTAAACACAACGGTATTATAAAGGCAGGGGAATTCAGTGCGCTTGCGTACACAGCGGGTGCTTTGTCGGCGCTGAACTTCCCCCAGATGTCGGCCCAGTGTCACGCCAGAGGACAGTGCTGTCCACCACCATAAGACCAAATGATAAATTAGAAAGTTTCATCTTCAAATCTGTTTAGTGATGTCTGAGGCCGTTTCTGATGCTATGTGTCCTCTTGATATGTCCACCTATGTCTGTGTTTTAATAACCTGATGAAACAAAGGTGGTGTGGAAATAAGTAAGGGATGCTGGTCATCCCTCCAGCACAGACTTGGCCAGGACGTTGAAGCTGTTCTGGAACATTTTGTGGGTCTTGGCGTCCTCCCCCAGAAGATTTTGAGCATTAAACACTTAAATTCCTGCATTCTGGAGACATTTGCTGCACCAATTTATGCTGGAAATGTCTGTATTTATATAAAGAGAAGCACAAAATTCAGCTGGCAGGTGACATTTCAGAATATAAAAATATAAATTAAAATTATTAGTTTTTTAAGTGTTTATTTTGAATATACGTAAAACAGAAACTTCTGACAAGTAAATGTAATCAAATAAACCAATGAAAATGATTAAATAACACAATAATAAATAAGTTAGTAAGAATTATAATCGTTACAGCCAAAGACATTTTTTGAAACTCTTTTCAATTTCTTTACATATTTGAAAAGGAGTGTGAAGAAGAAGAAAAAACTTCTTTAATCCCACCCCATGTCCACAAATCAAATGCTTTTAAATAATATACCAGCGTTCAAATGAATATTTACATAATCTACAAAAGCAATTCATAATCCGTTATTTAAAAAAAAAAGATTTTTTGTGGACAAGGCAGAACAGGTTGTCTTACTGTGCAAAAAGCATTTACATTTGGTGCAAGCTAGTTTTCAGAACATTTTTAACAAATGCTTTCAAAAAGTGTTGGGGACATGTCCCCAGCGTCCCCGGTGTAAATGACACCTATGCGGTAATCTTACCTTAGCTCACATTTCAACATCCACAGACTGTCTGCTTTTCAGACAGATTTTTGTCATTTAAATGCACTTTAAACGCTAAACGTTGTTGCCCTCCTGTTACCAGAGCGCCACCCATTCACAGTAGCTACAGAGACATGTTTCAAGTAGTTGTTTCTACTTGGTGGTGGTGAGGTAGTGGGGAGTCCACTGTTGGAATGTCCTAACCTATCTGTCATAACGCAGATCTTCCAACGCCTCTCGTTAAGGATCTTCTTCCTCATCTGACTGTATGTCAACTGGATGAGCTACAGCCTGCCCTAAATCAGAGAGGTCAGAACTCTAGTTGAAGTATTTTTAGTCATGCAGACATTACCTTTTTGTTTTAATCAGTGGAATTCATAATTAGGTTTCCATTTTTTGTTTGCCTTCTCTCAGGGATATCGACTCACTCAGGATGGGTTGGAGTCCTCCAGGACATGTGTGGACCTAACCATGTAGGTTTAATGTCTTCTTTAAAAATGTATAGAAAACATCTAGAACCCAGATGTGATATGTGTCCTTTGTTTCCTCTCAGGTTATAGACTTGAACACAGAAGAAGAGGCCAAACACGAAGTTATGAGAATGCTTTTTACACTTGTATTCTACGGCTTCACAAACCCCTTTGTCAAAAGAAACATCACAAATTTAAGCAGCCCATCCTTCCTGTGGGCTGCAGCCAAATGTATCACACATTTTTTACTCACTACGAGCATGCATAAGCCCCTTCAAAGTTTAACTGCTGAGCAGCGGCCTCTTTTGAACCTCTTAGAGAAGCGGATCAGGAGTGTTGGTGTATCGCAGTCCATTGATCTATCAAAGAGGAAGACACAAACTGCTTTGTATGTCCTCCATCGCCTGCTCGATCACGGGGTGGCTAAAGAACTCGTCGTACATGTGCAATGTCCTATTGGGCTGGCCTGGCTCCTACATGGACGGGGATCCCATTATGTAAACCCTGAGCTGAAGAGCCTAATGCAAAGCAGGGCAGACTGTCTTACACAAGCCACTTCAGCCAGAACAGACGGAGCCGGTTTCAGTCCAGGTTATGGGACCGGGGCTTCAGAAGATCAAGATGAAGTCACTCCATGCAAACGCTCAAAGCTGGATCCTGTGTCTGTGGAGGAGGAGGAATGTGGAAAAGCAATCTTTACTGTGGACCCTCAGCTTCTCTGTCAAACCTTCACTCCATGTGATGGTCCCTCAGCAGGGGCTTGTCCATGGGGCCAGATCAATTGTCTGGAGATCAGGCAGTGTGGGTCTGACTCCCTCAGAGTGCTGAACTCGGCCCTGCCCACATTTTTCTGCCTTCGCTCTCTAAGTCTACACAGCTTTTGTAAGTTTGCTTATCAATGTGTCAGTCTTGGAACCATGTATTGAATTGAATTGAATTGAAATTGAAAAATCTTTAATGTCCCCAAGGGGCAATTCGGTTCACAACATGTAGCCGACATATACACAGTCATACACATAAGCACATATAAAACGCCTTAAAATAGTAAGTAGATAAAAACAGCAAATACACATATCCCTATAGTTTGTTGAGAAACCCAACAGTTAATGGTACAAACGATCTTAAGTATCTGTTGGACCTGGCCCGTTTTTCGATAAGTATACCTCCTTCCTGATGGTAGGAGGCAAAACTCAGCGTGTAATGGGTGAGTGGTGTTAGCCAGGATGGCCTTTGCCCTTTGTGTGGCTCTGGCCTTAAACATATACATATATGCACATACATATATACAAACATATATGTATGTGCGTTTCCAGCAACTTTGAGAAATTGAGTCTGAATTTCCTCAGGCATAAGTGACAGTTGATGATCTAGGTGCCCTGGGGGTTAGGGTTAGGCGACTGGACGGTATATACATCATCAGTTGTTGGGCTGACGGTGGGCGGGTGAAAACTTACAACACCCCAACCCTAATGTGTGTATCCTTGAGCTCTAAAAATTTGTTGAATGTATTTCAAGTATTTTAAATCCAGCATTGTTTACATCCACGTTTTCTAGCTTGTGTTCTTCACCAAGTGTAAAACCTTGGCTCCTGTAGATCAGTGGAATACTGTGAAAGCATTGACAGGAATGTCCGAGTGTCGCCCATGTGCCTTTTGCACTCCTTGTGCGTGTTCATGACAAACAAAACAGAGACCCAAAAATGTCTTCATAGCACCAATACAGGTGAAAAACTCCACAGGGTACCTTTAAATGTCTTGACCTGTAATGAGCCAGTCAGATTTCCAGTCAGACTGTGATCAAAAACATCAGCTTGGAAACTCATTGCTACTCACTGGGGGAGGCATTCAGGGTTTTGATACTTGATATTTTACTTGATATTTTAGATACTGTGTACTACAGACACCGGTACACAGGACACCGGACTACAGATATCGGTTTCTACCTTTTAAAGTACTAAAGTTTGATACCCAGCCCTGGTTCTGCCTGCAAAGTGCAACACTCAGAAGTCACTCACACTCAAGTCAGTTTAAAAAAAAAAAGACATATTTGTCCGAATTCCAACTGAGATTTCTCCCTCCGCTCCGATACGACGAGGGTGAATGGAAATGTCTCTGTTGTGCTCACAGAGGACTTTTGATTTTAAATGTGACTTTTTGATGACACAAGATACAGTAAACTCCATATATTGGGTTCTCAGATAAACATATCTCAGAACTTGGATAAAAGGTTTATAGTTAAAAATACTTTGTGTTGTTAATTTAAGAAATCACACTTAGAGTTTGCTTGGTCATAAATACTTTGAAAACTAGTTCAAATCCTGTGTTGGGGGCAGAACTAAGTCCAGGGTCAACACTAAACAGAAGATTATTTCACGTTCAGAGAGTTGTTCCAACACTGAATGACACACTGTTCTGTTGGTGAGGAATAATTAGTTTTTTATGTTTGCTTGTGTAGCGACCTTCAGGGACTTGGATGTGTTGGGCCTGGCCAGAGCCCTGAAGCAGCTGTCTGAGAGCTCCCGCAGCTCCCTCAGTGATCTGAGCATCAGCGCCCTGCCGTACACCCAGCTCATGGAGATTCTGCTGGATGCAGTCCCACACGTGACGTCCCTGCATGTGGAGATCCAGACTGTGATGTGGGGTCCACGCTTCTCACCACATCACCCCAGGACTGCTGAATCAGACATGCCAGGTACGGCGAAGAGAGCAGGCTTAAAGTGGATTAGACCTGCCGATATGTTCTTTCAGTACTTGTTAATCAGTAGGTTGTTGTTTGTAAGTTAGAAAAGTCTCAAACCCAAAGATCTTCACTTTACAGTTATATCGAATTGAGAAAAGCAGCCCCCTGGAGAAGCTGGAAGTGGGGGATGCTTGGTATTTTTGCCTAAAAAATGACTTAAATGATTATTTACTTGTCAAATTGTTGTCAGTGAATCTTCTGTTGATCAAGTATTTGTTTAATTGTTTGAACTCTGTGGGTTTGAGGACGCTGAAGAGTTGAGAAGGATAGTTAAAAACCAACCTGAGCTGAGTGTTTCTAACGTCCTTTCAGCAGAGCTGCCCCTGGAGAAGCTGACTGTCAAGGTAGCTGAGCTCCAAACAGATCTGCACTTTATCACATCTGTGCTGAGACGCTCTCCACGTCTGACCTCACTTCATGTAGCTGGGATGAGATTACCAAGTGGCTCCTCTCAGAGCCAGCTGCTCACCACTCTATTAGGTAACGTGTCATGTCAGAAGTGTGTTTTACAATTGTAAAACACACTTCATTAAAACAATCACAAGGTTTGGTGGAAATAAAAAAATTAATCTTGTGGTCTACACACTGTCACTGCCTGTCTGATGTTATTTATAGTGAATCTGAAGTGTCAGTAATGACATATGGTCACCTTTTTAGAGTCAAATCACTTCTTGAGGAGTCTGAACTTGGAGGACTTGAAGCTGTCTGATTGTCTCCCTGAGATCCTAAATCTGCTGAGAGACTGCAAGTTGGAAGGTAAGAAAAGGAGAAGAGCCATCTGTGATAGCATAACATAAATGACCTGCTGCACTCAACACAAGATCAGAGACTGATTTTCTTCCTGCAAGTGAAAAAATACTGGTGCCATTTTTTGTAGTCTAGAGCAGTGGTTCTCAACCGGTGGGGCCCATCCCACCGGTTGGGGCGCGAGTAGGCATGATGGGAGGGAGTAAAAAAAATCTGAGAGAAAAAAAAAATCACGAAAATTCCCCCCATGTTGAAAAGCAAGTGGTTGGACTATTATAACACACAAACAAATCATCCTCCTGATGACTTTTTTTTTCCCAAAAGTGACTAGCATCAAGTCTAGCAACTTTTACTGGTGATATTGGAGACTTTTGTGGTGTTTGGAGACTCGAAAGCACGAATCACTCTGCAGTGACTGTGCTCGACGAGCAGCGGGTGCTGCCGTGAGCCCCTCCCCGTTTCAAAAGCACTCACAGGCAGTCAGTGTCTCACATCCACTCAATCCACTGACTCTGTCTGCGGCACGTTACAACTGAGCCACTGTTTTGATGCGTCCATAGTCCAGTCCACTGCGTCTCAGAAGCGTTTCAGCAGCGGAGCGTGCAGCCTGCCCCACGTTATTGACTTGTTATTTGCCATTTTCGTGCCTCTACTACCCTCTCTACAGCTGTGTGACCCCGTTTCGTTCGTTAACTTCATGCTGCATTTCCCACAGGGAGCATTTCAGAATCAGAGCGTTTTTCCTGCCTGACTTTGTTTATGTGTAGATTTTGTTGATTAAATAGGCTACAGAGTTAAACGATTTCCTTTTGTGTCCGTTTTAACTGTGTTTATTGTTGTTTGTCTCCAAAGGGTGTTTTATTTTGAAAATTGACCGGATCCTGTATGCAGTTCTGTGTCTGACTTCCTGCCTGGTTCGATCTGCTCTGTGCTGCTTGACGCGGCTAAATAGACCTAATACCTATCCGCTTCTGGGACGCTTCTGAGATGCGCTGCGGCCGCAGCTGGTGGACTCACGAGCATTGACTTTAATGGCCGTGATCAGCTCCAGCAACCGCGGTGCAGCCGTAACGCTCCGTAGCCGGAGTCAGTGGATTTTAGGGGTCAGTAGCCTCGCGCTGTAGTCAGAGCAGAGAGGCTACACGCCACTCCGCGTCCAGCCTGCAAATGAATCTTGCATGTGATCCCGCCCTAACCCCTGCGCCACGAATTGAGGATCTTTGCAAGGCAAAGCAGGATCAGGTCTCACATTAACCTGCCTGGCCTATCGCCTGCAAGGTTCTGTAAAAAATGCAGATGATATGCCTATTAGGCCTAATAATAATAACAATAAGTAAGAATTTATGTGTTCATAAATTCATATCAGAGGTCTGGTGCCAATTCCCAATTATAGCAATAGTCTAGTAATGATAATAGGCCTACTGATGATGATAATAATAATAATAATAACAGTGTGGGCCTAAAAATAATAGCCTAGCCTAGATCTATCTATCTGTCTAAGGTGGTGTAATGGGGGTGGTGCCGGGAAGGGGGGGGGGGCAACTGCAATGAACCAGCTTTGGGGGGGCCCAGCTTGCAAAAGGTTGAGAACCCCTGGTCTGGAGTGTGTTTCAGGTCTGTGTTGTCTGCAAGGCCAGCAGCATGGACTGGGTCAATCCATTTTAGCCATGCCGTGCCAAGTCAAGCTGGGATGACTTGTTTCCACTAAGCCTCACAGCAGGGCCAACCTGCTGCGTCTTCCACCGCTGAACACATGTTGCATGTGCTGATGGCCCGGAGAAAGCTCTCTGTGCTCAGCTCTTAGTGAATTCTGTGGTTTGGAGTTTCACTTCTGTGTTCCAGTTTGTAGACATCAGCATGTTTTAAAACCAAGCTTTCCACCAGCAAACCATTGATTGGCTTTTATTGTGAAGTTATAGGAAATAAAATGTTTTTGTGTTTTGTTTTCTGTGTTTATCATAGAGTTAGTGGAGCTATTGTTCAATAACAGGTGTACACTATGATCCATGGATGGAGGAGGAGGGAGGAATAGTACAAGCAGCAACGTGCACTGTGCATCCACTGTACACGTGCAAGTCTGTTACTGCAACCAGCACACCTCCAACACGCCTCAAGGGCAACACCACACCGTGCTGTGCAACGCCGCTTCACTGCTCAGTCCCACACATAAAGGCTTTAAAGCAGTTTTGGCTCCCTGAGGTTAAAAAGAATGGGTTAATGTAATGTTCTAACATGCAACAGTATGATTTAGAAACACAGGCTTCAGCTCAAACACAAAGCAGGGCTGACAGTCAGGTGTTCTGGACACAACGATTGAGGCTCCGTGGCCCTGGGTACGGACAGAAGTGAAATTTCCATCAGCGTCCCATCTACACAATTCAGTCCATGTTTTTAATTTGTACTGAGCCCAGTCCAGAGTCCAAGTCTTTTTCCTGTCCCTCCTTCAGAACTACGCTTTAGTGACTGCCGCCTTCTTGAGAAGTGGAGCGACAAAGAGGAGAGTTTGCAGCAGCTGGTGGCTGCTCTGAAGACGCTGCCTTCTCTCCACACACTTGGCCTTGCTCAGAATCGCCTAGGTAAGCACTTGCTTCACATCTTTCCACTGACAGGATTCACTTCAGTACCAATACAGCTACCTGACTCCCAGCAGGTTCTCTCCTGTTCTTTATGTGCTGAAGAACCAGTTTCTCGACGGTAGTCGTTCAGACTAGACCTTGCAGACTTTTTAGGTACAGGAAGGATGGTGGCTGTCTTGAAGCAGGTGAGAACCCTCTCCTGAGACAGTGAGATGTTGAAAATGTCAGCAATAACATCAACTAGCTGATTGGCTCAGGTTTTTAGTACACGGCCAGGCCTCATAATCACTCTCATCAAGACTCTGTTCACATCTGCTGTGGATACTGACAGGGGCCGGTCCTCTGGAGGTGGAGTAGAACTGCACCTGCTGAGGTGTTGTGGAAGCCCAGGTTGCTTTGATAGCGGCCTTCACTTCGTTCTTGTGTCACTCATTTTCCGCTTGAAATAGTTGATAACTACTTGATTAATCGTTGCAGCTCTACTTTTAAGATATACTTTGATTGTAAGGGAAACGTGCGGGTTACCAGAGGAGTGACATGTGATAATGAAATAGGCTATGAATGCAAGATAACAATTATTTCCTAAGTGCAGCCACTCTGAGCCTTTGCTTGTATCAAAGCATTTCTTCAGTGGTAAAGTATGAATGACATCATAGGAAGTAGGGCTGAACGATTAATTGCATTTGCGATTTAATCGCGATTTAATAAAACGCAATTTTCTAATCGCAAAGGCAGTGATTATACTCTGATCACATGACACCCAAGCGGAAAGCAGTCTGACGAAGTTAATGCTTCGTCTGCACGTTTCGCTGTAACTTGCCTTCTAGTTGTAAAATGGCCTTAAGCTTGACAGAAGCTCAGCTACATAAACTTTAATGTCACACCGAATGAAAGTAGCAGCCGCCACCGCGGGTAACTTGGTGGTGGCTGAAGTCGTCCGGGCCATCCAGCGGCTTTGATGGACGGAAAAATGCTCAACAGAAAGAGGTGTATTAAGATAAGCGTATTGTGGCGATCGGCCTGCGTCACACACACAGCCACCAGTCAGCTCAGGAAATATCTGTAAATTGGCGTTTCAAACTAAACTCGAAGAGGCCCAGTCTGTCGAGTTACAGACTGGTTAAAGCCGATGCGCTGCTCACCAGCATCGGATGCTGCGGGGGCTCTGGTGTTGTCGGAGAATTACTAAGCTTGTCTATTAAACACGAGAGCGTCACTCTGTTCTATTTTAGGTGGCCAACTTTTGAATTAAACCTGAAACTGAGTATTTTTAGTTTACTACTGGGGATATAGAAAGATGGACTCCAGGAGATTTGAACTGAGATCAGGACTCATTAATTGGTGGTTGAACTGTGGATTTTGTATTGAGCTTACTGTATAACACCCTGTGGTGAAAAGGTAGGCCGACCTGATGATATTATATCATATTATTTAATGCCATGACTTGACTCAAATTGTCTTTATCATATTATTATAATTTGATATATCTTATTGCTCATAATAATAATTCTACCTAATTCATCATAACACAGGCCTGACCTACAAGACAGAACAGTGTAAGTTTAATCTATCTAATATCACACTATACACTAATTTACTGCTTGTCCGTTTTGAATAATACAGAAGTTAAAGAGCTTACAAATTAATCGCACATTAAATCGAAATCGCAATATTGGTTAAAAATATCGCAATTAGATTATTTTCCAAAATCGTTCAGCCCTAATAGGAAGCCTGGCTGCAGATCTGCTGCTCCTGCTGTCTGCTGTAATGAGCCGGGTGCATTTGTCATCGGTGTAGGCTGATGAAGAGACAGAAATGTAGAGACCAAATTATGCACACTCTACTTTTATTTCACGTGGACATGACTCACGGAACGTTTGAACCACAGATGGTCTTCCTCAGGTAAAAGCCAACATGTTGACATTCTTTATATTTTTTAAACACACAGCGTGTGTGAGGAGACAACAAGCAAAGGATGCTATTTAAAACTTTACTTATTAGTGATATCACACCTAAGAGCTCCACGCTGGGATATAGATTCTAAGAGTCCTTTTACGCAGGAATCTTAGCTTAAGAGCGATCAGGGACTGGAAATTACATGCGTAATATTTCACACACACACACACACACACACACACACACACACACACACACACACACACACACACGTGTATATAAAGCCTGTTTTTTATTTACCATGCTCTTAATTTCCTATAAGGTATTTGATTGGCTTGGAATGATAAAAATGTTTCCACTCTTTCCAGTTACACTGATTGCTGGCGTTTCTATTTAAGTGGTGGTTTGAATGTTGGTTTTAATGGATCAAACACAGAATCAAAACCAAGAAGGGCAGAAAGCCCAACTGGACAGAGGAACAGTGTTTCCTGTTAGCCCAGTTAGTGGATGAACACAAGGCCGTTCTAAAGGGAAAATTCGGGCCGGGTGTCACAGCACGGGGCGAGAAGCAGACGAGGGAGCGTAAAGCACAAACTATTAACGGTTCATTCCCCCTGCTCATTCATAAATGCAGTTTCCAGTGGAAATTAAATGAACTGCGACACAATAAGAGGTTCTGAAAGTGCTGTAATTGTTTGTGTGATCACGCTTACAGAAGGTTGTAACAGACCCAAATCATCACCGCTGCTTTGCCAAATATCGTAATGTAGTTATTACTTTCATTCCTGCCTGTGTCGGAGATGTTAGCGTGTATCTAATAAGATCAGTCACAAACACGATCCCTGCACGATCTAATCTATAGCGTCTGATTAACTCACTGTCATCCTGCAACACATTTCTTCTCCCTCTTCGTCTTTCTGCCATTTTCTCCTCTACTAAAGAAACTCTTAAGCCTCTTAAAAGTCCTCGTCCCTGCTCCTAACAATTCTGAGCTTAAGAGCTCTTTTAAGGGTTAAGATGCTTTATGAATTACTTTTTTCTTTGCTAGGTTTTTTTTCTTTAATCTTACGAGTAAACACCTACATTTCTAAGAATTTTCTTAGAATTTTGTCACTAGGAGCTGCTGTTTGCCTTAAGATTCTTTATGAATAGGGGGCCTGGTGTATACGCTGCAGGAGAACAGATACAGCTGTATGTTCACTCTGTGGCTGAAATGATTCCAGTCACATCCACATCAAATAAAACACAGTGTGGCTGTTACTCTCGACTCAAATCACTCTTTCACTAAATACTTTTGTACACTACTCTACTTTTACTTCTACTTGAGTATATGCTTTTGCAAAGTAACAGTATTTCTTCTTGAGTAGAGTTTTTGGCTGCTCTGCCCACCTCTGCGCTTTGAACAGTCTGGACTTGGATCAAGTGTTTCTGACTTATTTTCTTATTTTTCAAGTCTTTTGTTACTTTTGTTTTCTCTTTTATTTTCACTTTTTTACATGTCTGTATGTGTAAGTTGTGTACATTAAGTTTGTTTCATTTCTTTTCTTTTCACATGTGCTTTGGCCATCTGTTGCACATGCCAATAAATGAGAAGTTGATGAACAGAAAGTTCTTCCTTTTTCCAGGCTCACTTTGACTCCAGCTCAACAGAAAGGTGACTTGTGTTTGTGCTACTGGTGAATGGTTGTACACTAATGTGTCCGTGTGTGCCAACAGCCAAGAACGTGTGCGTGCTGGCACAGCTGTTCTCAGGATCCTCACCAAGCTCTGTGAAACGACTGGACATCAGGTAAGCACTACAGACCGCATCACAGCAGCCTTAGGCTTCAACACTCTGAGTGTTGCAGTCATTTCCAAGTCAGGATAAATGAAAAGACCTGCACACAGGCTCCTGGCCTCAAGGTTCAAAAACTCTAGACTTTGGTGGGACCCCCAGAGAGTGTACACCATACAGCACAAAGATCTTACATGTGAATGCAAAACATGTTTCATCCAGCACCATTCATTTCAATATGTGTAGAGGTACAAATACATTTTGGATGAACTGAAAATGCAAGGACCACTGTTGATTTAATTTCCAAACATGCTCAGTGAACACACAGCAACACAGCAAAACCCAACTTAAACCGCAACGCATCATTCTGAGAAATATTTAGCTTGCGAGCCACGCACTGAACCACAGCGAGGCTTCCAAAGCTCCATCCCAGCAACGCTTTTTATTCTGCTAATGTAATGTCTGTAATGCATTAAGTATAATGTGCCTTATAGCACACTTAGAATGTGCTATCCTGTGCTGTGATTTTACATGTGATTAGCTTATACAATATGATGCATGGTTAGAAATGTAACTACCAAACGATAGAGAAAGTAGTGAAGCGTAGCTCCACCAAGTCACATACAACATTTCAATGCTGCAGCATATGGAACGCTGAGATGGACTGTAAGTTTTGTTTTACTAAACAACATAATTTCCATGTGCTGCCTTTTCTCCTCGACAGCTCCAACTTCATTCAGCCTGCTGAGCTGCTGGAGTTTGCTAAGAGTTTGAGGACACATTGTCCCCCACACCGACTGACCCTTGACCTCAGGAAAAACCCAGGGGATCGAGACTCGGACACGTGGAGCACTGCACTGAAGAGGCTCCGTCCATTCTGTGTTCTACTGGTGGAAGGATGGAAATCCACCGACTTGATGGCAGACCACATCAGCAACATGTGAACAAAGCTAGAGGAGCATCTATAGAAGCAGAAAACACTCCCTGTAGGAGTGAGAGGTGGCTGGGAAAAGGTCTTGATGCAAAGTTGGTCGTTTTCTTGTAAGAGAAGAGTGACTGTGGTGCGTTTAGTTCAGTTTATTCTGTTCAAGAAAACCCTCAGAACGTCATAGAAAGCACACCTGAAGCACGAGTCACTCCTCCACTCCATCTGATGCAATATTGTTCACGTGAACGTGGAAGTATCTGAGCGTACGTACTGTACTGAGCATCCAGATGGACAGCAGAGAGCAGCTGAAGCTGGAGAAGTGGCTTCATAACTTCTGATAGACACTGACTTTTAGTTTTTGATCAGAATTCCAGTTGTGGCAGAACATCCATTATTCAGCTTTGTAATGAGATGGGACACGTTTCATCACTTCTGCGTATGTTTCGTTTATTAATTGTAGCGTTCCACTTGTTGGTGTCCGAGTGAACAGCGGCACAGTTGAAAGTAAAAGAGACTCCTGTGTTACTTTGACATATGAATCATTTATTAAGCCAACGTCCGTTACACTTCCAGAGTATGAGTGACAGTGGACATTAAAATACAACTGAAAAACCTGAAGGACTGACAGTGAGGGTAGGAGCAGTTTCACAGCAGCCGTCTCACACCTTCTCTTCATCGTCACCTTCTTCGAACAGCATCAACACGACCACCAACTCATCATTAGTAGGAACCGAGTAGAAAAACAATCAGAAAAACGCATTAAAAAGAGCTTCATCTTTTTCTTAGTGGTTTTTTTTAAAGCTAAATACACTTAGTTTCAGTAAATTCAGTTGGTTGTTCTTGTATATTGTCATATTTTAGTAAATCCAAGTTGAAAAGAGTGAAGACCCTATGTCTACATGCTAAATGGTTGATTTGCCGGGTCTGTCTACAACCATCTCTTACAGAAAACAAAGACACTCTCACAGACACACCACAAACACACTGCCGTACTATTCCAGCCTGGCCTGGTTATGTCCAGGCTCTTTACTTAGTAAGAAGTTTTACAGGAAATAAAATGAAACATTTGCCTGTATTTATACCTCATAAAGAAGTCAGTTGTCAAATAAGGGAAGTTTGGGTCAGTGATTTTTAACTGTCATTTGTGCAACTTTTGTCTTCTGTCTGTCAGAACATGGCATCAGCTCACCCTCAGGCCAAAAATGTTGATAATCAGAATGGAAAAACATTAAAACTGCCAGAGCTACCTAGCATGTAGATGGCTGCAGATGGCACAGGATGTCACATTCTGTGGTTCAGAGGATGGGATGCAAATTGGATCCTGGTACACTAACAAATTTTGTGCATTAGTAAACGAGTGACCAGTTTTTCCAAGGATCAGTTTTGTTTGGAGTTGGGAACGTGTTCAATCCTGGCAACCCCACTACCAAGACAAAACTTGCTTATAAATGTGCCCAACTGGAACTGCTGCCCCACATGTGTGATGTAAAGAAAAACCACTAAGGAGTTATTGGAAGGTGCAATGTAGCAGTTTTGACAAAGCTCTGCTTTATGCTAAGCTAGGCCAAACATGCTAAACCAGCTGTAGTTTTACTGGATGCGCAGATAGAAACTTGAGTGACTGGGCAAAGGCATCAGTATGCTTTAAACAAAGCGCAGTTTTCCCCCACACCTTTCTAAACCAAGGGCCTGTGTCTGAAGTTTGTGTAACTTTCCCAAACCGACACCCACGCCTCCTTTAGCCAGCTGTTTGCTAGATGTGGGTAACAAAGTAGGAGAGGAGAAGAATAGGCAGAAAGTGAACCTACCTCTTAAGCTCTCATTTTTCAGTCTTTTGAAAATGTCAGAAAGTGTTTGTCATCTGAATATGAAGCTGTCGAGAGTGGCCATTGAGAACAGATATAACACTTATGCATTTAGACAAGTTCAGATGATATTTTCAACGAGTTCTACCTTAAGTACATTTCCCAAATCTTGAGAACTTTATTTCACCTGTCTGAACTGCCTAAACCCTGTTAACAAAGTCAACATTTCACTTGCCTACATCTAGCAACTGGTAATCAGCTGTAAGCTACTGGGGGTAAAGAAAACAGAGGAGGAAATCCCACTGGCCGTGTCAGTGGTCTGTGTAGAGGACTGTGAGAGCAGTTTACATGTAGTTAGGCATCAGAAAGCTAAATTCCTGTGTGTATTATTGCCACACTATCAGTTAACTGTCTAAAGACACAATTTATGTCAAAAAGTATTATTTATTAGAGTTAAGAGTTTCAGCTCTTCACAAAATGTTTTGGGATATTACTGGCTCTACAAAACATCACCTATGAAACAGTGTCAGCTCTGCTCTCATTCCCAGGAGGTCGATGGTTTTCTTGCATTCGGCAGTTTGATTCTAAGCAAAGGGGTGGTTGATCTCAGGTGGTCATAATGTCCAGTGGCGGGGCTGTCTCTCTGCTTACAATCTCAATGACTCATGAATTTATCTTTTTCTGCAAATACCTGGTTTGCACTGACCTTAAGAAAACCTGTCCTCTCGACAACTCACTTCTTTTTGGAGTATGTATCATACCTACTGTTACAGATGCTGGGGCTTAAAGCATTTTCTGGTTCTTGAATGGATGATTGCAGGGGAAACTGTCGTCCACAGACTGTTTGGAGATGAGTTTAAATTGCCACTTGTAGGCCTCTATCAACGTGAGGAAAATTTACACTTTGACGAGACTTAACAAAAAGGAAAATTAAACCCCCACCCTGTGACATTAACTTTCACAACAACTTTCCACTGTTACATATGGTGCTCTCGCTTCTCTATATATACTTATTTTTACATAATCTGTACAGTGTCAATGTACATGTTATGTATCTATGTGGAGTGTGTATGGCAGAGTGAGTGAACTACATATCACACACGCACACACACATAGGACACTCATCACACCACCTAGACAAAGAAAAAGGTTCATTATCTGTGACTGAGTGTCAGCTGGACCTTTAAGGTGAAAGTCAGTGTTTTTCCAGGATGGTCCGAGTGTGTGTCTCCATGATGATCCATCACAATCGTTCTTTCACTTGTGTTGCAAAAAACCCCCAATAAGTCAATAAGATTCACGCAGTCATACACCAACACGTATGTGCCCTTCATTACACTATCACACATCCACACAGTCGTGCACATACAGCCACGCATGTGCCATAACTAACACACACACTGGAGCCTACAAATGTTGAAAAGGCATTAAGGAAATCTCAAATAAATATAAATAACTTAAATCATATAAAAAGAAAGGGTTAAAAGCATAGAGATTCTGTTAATACAGCACAAATCTCAGATGAGTACAACAAACAGCAGTACTTGTTCAGAGACACAGACCATATGTAAACAATGACAGACAAGCACGCAGACACGTACACACATTCACAAATCATTAGTGAGCAGAAAGGCCTGTGGGGGCTCTGTGGTGGTGGTCAGGTGGGATGGAAGGATGGGGACGGGCGGGGGGGGCTGGTACTTCTCAAATCCCTTACAGAAGTACGAGTATGCTGTGCTGAAACATTCTACATGGGGCCTTACTGGCAGTGCTGCTATGATCCCTACTATTGTATCTGTTGGTTCATGGGTTCAGGAGTGAGTGGACAGCACCAAATACCTGGCAGAGTGGACACACATGCCCAGATGTCTTCAAGATTGTTGAGAGATCAGTTTACATGTTAAGACCAAGGATCCAAGGCAAGAGTCACTGGCTGATTTCCTTTGTTAAACTGATGTTCCCAACCATGTGATAAGTGATGAGAACATGGACACCAAACTCCACCTGCACCGTGCATTACTGAGTACAGTGCTGCATGCTACATAGCTATAGCAAAAACACACTGTGAACAGACTGAGAGGATTTTCTGCTGCAGCCTTACTGGTTCTGAATCACCAGTAGCTTATGGCGGCCAATGTTACTGAACTTTAGCTGCATACTGGACTTTAACTTGAGTAAGTTTGATGGCTTTCTGACTCTTCTCTACTTGTGTTACTGTTACACTGGGTTTTAGCATCCACCATTATCCTATGACTGTCACTTGGGCAGAAATTGGCTTGAGCAGAAATTGGCTTGGCTCGGCTCGCTTCAAGTGTCGGCGCAGTGCCAACTATAATGCAGAATTTCTTCTAGATTGGCCGGAAGGCAAGAACAAAGGAAAACTTCCCATCATTCCTATTAAGAAGCGTTCACACATTATTCCAACATGGTTAACCTCCCTGCAAGCCTCGTAACAGTGCATTTCTTATTAGCTGCACTGTGTTTATATTCAACACTGGTGCTTCTTATGCCATGTGGGAGATTGTGACTCAAAATTAGTGACAGACTAGAGAGTTTTTCTCACTCGGCTGCTTATAATTATGGTCAATATGTAGGTGTATGGTGGTTATTATAGCAGTGTGCCTGCTAACACTCACCACAGAATATGGGAACCTTTGAGAACTGCACTTGCTAATCAACATTACATTTTAGCCTTAAGACAACTGTCATGCTAAAGTGTTAGCATGGCAAATATAAACACCATAGTGCATAGCTGTGTCCAAATTCTGCATTCTGCTGTATGTATTAATATTATGGATACTACATACACTGTTAGTAGTGTGTAAAAGTTGCTTACAACATTTCTGGAGCTATGAACAGGGTTTCTGCAGGGCCTTTGTGGGAGGAAAATAAATTCAGTGCCTCTTTAAGCCTTTCAGCTCTGCAGATATCCTGAATGAAATAACTTGTTTTGTCAGTGGTCCTTGCACATTTAGTGTCCATGTTCTCCTCACTTGATGGCTAAGAGGCCAACAGAGCTATCACCTCATGACTGACTTCCTTTAGAAGAACACAGAGCAAAGTTCTGGTTTCTGTCCCATTGAGACAGCACGTTTGCCATCTTGAGGCAGGATCACAAATGGAGGAGTAAAGAGCATCTGTGTTGATTTCTCAGCTCCTACCAAGTTGTGGCAGTGTAAAATACGGGCCTTTTGATGCTAGTGACAACAATGTTGGACACAGCTTCACTTCTCCACCTGGTGTCTGAGGCACAAATCTAGCAGGATCATCAGATGTAATAAAGTACTGATGGACTGGTGCAGTTAGGCTTCATACCTTGTAAAAATCTGGTGCTGGACCCTATGGATGCATCACTTAGCCAGTGTCTGTGTGACTTTAACTTGACATAATTCTTGCTTTGTGTTCGATGGTATTGTACACTGCAGAGGGTGAAATACTGTGGCAAGACTTGTGTGCATGTACTGCATGTGTGTGTGTGTGTGTGTGTGTGTGTGTTTAAGCAGGGGAAACAAAGAGAAAAAACAGTGATATTGAAACTAATCAGTTGGATTTTAAATGAACCTGAGGTCCTGAACTCTGAGTGTGCCAGTGAAACTAACACATGAATCCAACCAAAAGATGAGGTCCGTGCTAATCCCTTCATTCTGTATGTGTACTGATTTAATGTATGTGAAGGCACACACAGCACTGTTATATGAAAACCTTGGAACTCTAATACCAAGGGTGTTTTTTTTCTTATGTAAATGTCAGTTGAAGGGTTACAACTATAGACATAGAAAAAACTGCTGGTTCAACTCAAAATGTACAGTGGACAAACTCAAAACAAGGCAGTTTGTTAGTTCCAGAAAAGCAAACATGTTGGAGAGGCAAGATTTTCATCCAGCAGCAGAAGACTGTTCCTGTGCTGGGGGAGTGTGTGGAGGCCTGTTACAGAGAGGGCAAAGAGTGCATAAGGTCTGGGGGTAAAGTATGGATGATTGTGTGTGTGTGTGTGTGTGTGTGTGGGGGGCTATAGGATTCCATCCATAAAGCTGGTGTCCAGCCGCTGGATGAGCACCCGGATGAAGGACATCTCCTTGCGGGTGTTCTCAAAGATCACCCTGGGGTCGTCGGACTGGCAGCGCAGACAGTTGGGAGCCATGACCATGGCCAGGTTGTTCACATCCATCTTGGTGATGGCCACATTGGTAGGCTGGGCAAATACCTGCACACACAATGTACAGCAGAAAATTCTAAAGGTTAGAGCCTCTTTACTGCTTTCTGTGGTAATCTTTAAGTTATCAAGGCTCCTTTGTTTGTCATTTTAAAACACAGGGCTACACAATGAAATTTCAGTTGTGGCTCCTTCATGCAACATATATTCAAACATTTCAATTAGAATAGAATTAAACTAAAAATATAGTTACTCATATAAACTGTACCTACGCAGGTATATACCCAGAAGGTATGTGCAATCTCAGTGTAAAGTTATTTACTAATGATAGAGTATCACTTGAGTATCTCTTGCCAGACAGCAGCAGGGTGAACAGGCTGTTCATCGATGTTCAATGGATGTTTCCATTCAGGATGCTTTCTATTGCTCCTCTGTACAGTGCACACAGCCCTGGGGTGTTGAGCACTACAGTTGAGGAGGTGTGGCCATTTACATTTACTCGTTTGGCAGGCGCTTAAATCCAAAGCAACTTACATTTAAGGAACAACATAGAAGCATCAACAAAGCATCAATACAGCACGAGCTCTATACCTGACAATACATACTAGTAAAGGCAGCGATTAATACTTGTAAGAGCTAAAAGCACGTACAGCATCAATGGGGTGCTGTAAGTACAAATAGATATAAGTACAAATCAATCAATACAAGAGAATTGTAAGAGGATAGAAGAAGAGAAGCACAGGAAGTGCATATTAGGAGTTAGAGGTGTTATCAGAGAAAGTGTCTAAGAAGAGATGAGTTTTCAGGAGCTTCTGAAGTTAGAAAGGGACACCCCTGCTCTGATGGCGTGAGGTTGGCACTTCCCATCCAGACTAAAACGGCAAAAATAATCACCCCATTTTGCGTTTCCAAACTCCGGAGGCCGTTTTAATGAAGACGGGCCAAAACGGAGGACTTAAGAAACGATTACTCAGACGCTCATGCTCAGCTCCCATACGATACAATGCTGCTGACAGAGTTTTTGCGTTGGTAATTTTATTAAAATATTCTGTACCATATGTCTGTGAAGGTTCTCAGTCACCCAGGTCATAGTTATCCAACAAAGGCTGAGGTCCAGAACTGAAGAAGTCTCTTGGATGAGGGACGAAACGTCTTCTAGTTTCTTCTACCAAGTCCAGTTGCCCTTGACCTCAACCTTCGTTGGATATTCTGTACCATAGTAACACTTATCTGCCTACACTTGTACTGTGCATGTCGCCGTTTCCTTTGCAACGACTCCCAGGCTGTATAGAGGTTAGCAGGTTAACACCAACACTCCTGTGTTACATTCAGTCCAGCTCGTTATTAGTGCATGCGGTCTGATTCTTCGTCTGTATTTCTTCAGAATAGGCCATCTGCTTCATGTTTACATGAAGATAGATGTGCGTTTTCAGTTGTTTTAATGTAGACGGAGATCAACTCTGATACAAATCGCTAAATTGCTGGTGTGGACGGATCAGGCCCAGCAGATTTACTCATATTCACTCTGTTGATTTTAAAAAGATTAATATTCACCAACTGGGTGAGAACAGAAAAGTACAGGAGAATCCCGGGAAAAGGGGAGGGTTGACATGAGAGTAGACAGAGGAGTGGGGTAATGTGAGGCTGCATCCACACTACTACGTTTTTTAAAACAGTTTTAGAACGAATACCATCTTCTCCGTCCACAGCAACGTTTTAGCTGCGGATCAGAGTTGATCTCCGTCCATATTATAATGGACGGATGAAAACACACATGTAGTGGCCGTTCAGGTACACTGGGCATGTTCCGCAGTTGCAGAAGATCTGGCGAAAGAAGAAAGTAATACAGACGAAGAACCACACCGCCACCGACCAAACTAGTTAAAGCCGTCAAAGCCGTACGATTGCTGACTGATCGATTGGAGCACTCTTAGTTTGCACAGTATTGCAGTGTTGAAAATTAAACTAGTAAACTAGTAGCATATTTTTAATATAGTAGCATAATATACGCTAATATAAGTAGCGTATTTTAATAAATATATATGGATTTGCATAAGTAAATACTAGATATTTGATCTGTGGCTAACACATATCTTTCTTGTGAAGAATTTTTGCAGTTGTGAGAAAATGCTGACAACCACAGCCTGAAAGTGAAGCCAGTGTGTGAAGGGTTATGACCCCAAACAACTCCAAAACATTTTTCTCTCTCCTTTCAGTCTACATGGATAGATACTGCTATCCATGTGCAGACAGTGTTGGTTTTATTTCTACTCTTTCCAATACACTTTAGCCAAATTGGAATTGAGTTGGTGTTGCTCACAGCGATAGTTGTTTCTCTGGATAATCCACAGAGCAGTTTTAATAGCGTCTATTTCTGCTTTGGTAGGAAATAGTTACAGCTGCTGACAAACTAAATTCCATTCTCTTTCTCTTCTAATCCAAGAATAGGGCTGTACTTGGCTTTCTGACTAAAAGAAAGTGTGTGTGTTACCTGTAGGAAGCGAATGAGGTAGCAGAGCACCAGTTTGTTGATGTGTGGCAGGCCCAGCACCACGTTGACAGCTGCCTCTGGGTTGTCATAGTGATTGATACACTCCTCATAAAACTCATGAGGGATCAGTGGCTCCTCCAGCTCCCTGTACCAGAGCTTCAGCAGAGACGCTGGGGACACACAGAGACAGGGTGAGACCTCCATGGAAGCACATTTAAAACTTGTTTCAGGATCACATGAAGTCATTTGAACATTTTCTCTGGGCTGCAGAGAGTTAGTGTACATGACAACATGTGGAACCTGAACCAGCTTCATTTGTGTACAGCAGTATTCTCTTCTGTTTCATGTTATATCTCAGTATGGACTTCAACCTGAATGCACACTAAAGGTCACGCCATAGCCTAACATGCACCTCCCAAAAATATACCCATCGCAGCATCACTTTTCCTCCTACACATATCTGACATGTGATGACACCATCTCCTCTGGCACCTTCTCTCCTTTCTGCCTTTTAGTAATTTCACTAAAAGTAACAACATCGATCAGCTCCAACTCCAACATGATCCACTCACTTTCATTAGCCACTGTTTGTAGTAGCCTACAAAGAGGAAGAAGAAGGTACTCAACAAAGTGGAACACAGAAATCCAACTACCTGCAGAGCGATGCAGACGCACTATAAAAGCTCCATGTAGCTGTATAGTATAAGTTGGCCTTAACCCATGCTGCCTGTGGGACTTTTCTGAAGTTAAGATGTGGTTTCACGTTACAATTAAGTAAAGGTTACGTTTAGGTAAGTAGTTGTGATGGTTAAGCTTAGGGTAAGGGGCTAAGGGGCATTATGTGTACTTACCCGGGATGTGCGGATCTTCCAGTCCTGTGGGGATTTTCCATTGATCCACTTGCAGCTTGAGGGCATTGACTTCATCTATGTCCCCTGGTACCCTGGAGGTGAAAGGTCACAGGCTGGTTATGCTTCCTCCCCCCTTTCCGGTGTCAATCTCATCTTCTGTGGACTTCGTTATGTCCTGCTTTCTACATAGTTTTTGTGTCTAAACCTAAAATCCTGCTAACAATACAAACCTTTGCCATACAAACAAACCTTCAGCAGCTACTAGAAATACAACAGTTTAAAGAACAGCCAAACAATTCATGGACTGAGAGGACTAATCAGTTTTTCACTACAGAGGACATCTACCAATGTTGTCCCACACTGGCTTTTGTCTTCCACATCATGATTCCTGTGAATCTTTCCTATGTATTGCCACAATTTGAATGCAGCTCAGGAATGGCAGACGCCGGCAGTAACAATAAGCCCTGTGATATAGACAGCAGAGTACAAACAGCCTTTTCTTGTTACTACCCACTACAGCCAGCACTGCTGCTGTATAATTCTATCTTTCACATCATTAATACACTTTCCCTGCAGCATGTGATCAAACAGAAATGAAATTAAAACTCAATCTGTGCTTTGTGCAGAATAATGTAAAATAGCAGCAGAACTGCAGTTCTGAACTTTCAGTGAGGATGTTGATGACAGATACATTAGTGAATAAAGATGAGCTTCCATCACACTTAAGATCAATAATTAGGCTTCAGCAGCTTAATGATGCCCTCTCTTCTGTTCCAAGGTCTCTTTTCTCTCACTCACCTGAAGATGCCCTCTGTCTGGTCTCCATTAAGACCCAGAACCTCTTCAGAAAGGCGTGTCTGCACCCAGGGCAGCTGGCTGTCTGGATACCGCTCTTTCTGGAGCACCATCACCTCTTCCAGGGAAGAGCCGAACATGGAGGGACTAAAGATGGCGTTCCTGGCGTGCTTGATTTCCTCTATACAGGGCTTCTGCAAGCCCTGAGCAGACACACAGAGGAGCTCATGTTAATACAGCCGGGCAGATGAAGGGCAGCTTGGGTACTTGAAGGATGCGGGTCAGTCAGCAGTGGGAGGAGAGGACACTGGTCCATCTACAGGCCACAGCTCATTAATGTGCTGTTAGAGGTTAGCAGGTTAACACCAGTCAAACACTGTGGAGTCCTAAAAGTGGCAAATGATCTCTGTCAGTGACCTGCTGAGAGTCTGGAACTACATACTGCACAGGCTCTGAGCCAGGCTGCTGCCTGCCAACATGCTCACACACACACACAAAATACACACACACATACATGCACATGCGCGCGAGCACACACACACACACACACACACATTACACACACACACATTAATGTGCTGCTGTAACTGCCTCCACTCCTCTGGTTTCAAGCTTTCCACCAGATTTTGGATCGGATTGCTCCCATTCAGCCACATGAGCATTAGTGAGGTCCAACACTGATGGTGGCTCATAAGGCCTGGCTCGCAGCCGTCCAGTTCTTTCCAAAGGTGTTTGATGCTCAGGGCTCTGTGGCCATTCACGTTCTATCACATTTCTTTATGTTCACAGGGACAAACCCAAACTGTTGACACAAAGTTAGAAGCACACTGTTGTCTAAAATGTGTCCGGACAGGGAAAGAAAAGGAAGACAGCTCAGGCAGAGTGAGGGTTAGGGTTCCCTCCCTCTCCCAGGACAGGAATTATAAGAAGATTGTAAGATATATGTAGAATGAGCACACACACTGTAGTAGATTTTGACTCAGTCCCACACTGTCCTACTGCCCCAAATACTCATTGGAGCACCACATGTACATTCATCCACTGCTGAAAATAGTTCTTAACAAATGCACAACAGCCTCCTGTTTGAGTAACATTTGTTAAAAGGTGAGCAGCTCTTTAGGAGATTACTGAGCCATTTGTGAACTGTTTTAAAGATTTGATCAACACCTTCAGTAGGAAGCGATGGTGTTGACCCACTTAAAAGGTAGCGAAGTCAAACAGTAGTGAGTCGGACTAACACATTGTTGGTTGTGCTTTTTCATGGGATTTGTTGACAGTAGGAAGCATATAGAATACCCTCATAACGGCGGCTGTGGCTCAGGAGGTAGAGCGGGTTGGCCGTTAATCGGTAGGTCGGCGGTTCAATCCCCGGCTCCCCCAGGCTGCGTGTCGAAGTGTCCTTGGGCAAGACACTGAACCCCGAATTGCCCCTGGCGGCTGTTCCGCCAGTGTATGAATGTGTGTGAATGTTAGTTCCGTTCGAGCGCTTAGGCTCAGTGAGTGAATGTGTGTGTGAATGGTGAATGCAGATGTAGTGTGTAAAAGCGCTTTGAGTAGTCGAAAAGACTAGAAAGGCGCTATACAAGTACGGAGCATTTACATTTACATAACACATACGTTAAGGAAAAAGAGCTCTGTTGTTTCAATTCAATTCAATTTTATTTATATAGCGCCAAATCACAACAACAGTTATCTCACAGCGCTTTTCATAAAGAGCAGGTCTAGACCGTACTCTGAAGTTATTTACAGAAGCCCAACAATTCCCACCAAGAGCAAGCCGTGTTTGATCTGAGCAGAAGACAGAGACAAAGGGGCTTACCTTCTTGGCTCCAGTCAGAGCAGCTTTTGTCAGTTTCCTGTAGCAGTATTTGGCGTAGCTGCTTATGGCCACTCCTGGAGCAACAGCAAAAAGAAGCAATATTTACACTATTAGAAATTTCATAATTTTTTATGTTTGCACACAAATACTGATTCAGCAGAAACAATTTCATTTAGGTCTGGAAGATGGAATGTGTTAATAATGACACGGTCAGAAGTGAAGCAGACCCAGAGGATTTTTTAAGTAATTGCTGACTACTGAGAGTGTCGAGCTCAGACGTTCTCCATATTAGAACACATCTTTTGGATCTAAGTATATCAAATATATCAAAACTAAAAAATCCTTTTAGGACCTTAACCTTATAAAAAAATATTATTTACAGCATCTCAGTATTTCCAGTAACTAAACCTCATAATAACCAGTTCTCCAGTTTATTTAAGCTAACAACCCTTCATTTTGGATTTAAAACAAGCAGGAAAACAGAGTGGACTAGTCTGATATCTGATTCCTTCTGTGCAAACACTGGAGCTGAGAGTAATCTATTATTCATGTGTTCACCTGTAGGGGGAGGCAGAGCACCAGCACAGCTTTAAGGTGCCTGACATGTAAAATGTACTGCCAGGTAGGTTATTTAATCAGTCAGACAGTCACTGCTGCTGTCTCTCAGCGTGTCTCCTGCTTGTGAACAATGGCTGTGGGATGTTGCTTGTTGGCCTTTATTTTTGTCAGTACCTTGCTCCAGCAGCTGATGTTCTACATATCATTTGGGTTTGCAGGTATTTTCTGTTTAAAATAAGAGTAGAAACTGATCTGGAGATTTTTGTTGGATTATATATCTGTATCAGTTTCCCTCTTATCTGATATTTGATCCTGGAGTTCCCTGAAGACAGTCCTCAGGGCAGGTCAGATCAATATTCCCCCATTACAAAAACCCTGACTATCATTTTTGTTTTCAAAATGCAGAGTGTAACTCTATTTATGAGCTTGTGGAGTTTGTAATGCCAAAAATAAGTGCTATTCAGCTGTTCGCATGGAAATAAATTTTTGATGGGAAATCCCACACAATCTACTGAAACACTGTCTTATATATTAAATGACCTGCACAGTCAGTGCCTGATTAAATAATAAAGAAGTATTAATGTACAAGATTTAGATTAAAGCCCACAATGTACAGAGAAATGATGCAGAGTTACGGTATACTCTTTTGTACTAATGGTGACCAGTAAGGAACAAGCTGTGGAATAAGGGGATAACAATTCTGGATTTTCCTTTACTACTGAGGAATAATCTGGACGTGTAGGAGCAACTTAGAGACATGTGATACTGTAGTTTTTATTTAACTTCTTTCAGTGTGACAAAGCTGAGAAAAAATCTGGATCTTGTTTCAAGGAAACTGGAACTCATGGCTGAGGCCACGTCCACACTGCTCCGTTTTAGTTTACAATCAGAATTAAAATGAATACGATCTCTGTCCACACCAGTGTTTTAGCTGCATTTTAGAGTTGATCTCCGTCTGCAGTAAAACACTGCAACTATTGGCCGTCTGCGTACACTGGGCATGCGCAATCAGTGTAAACATGAAGTAGATGGTCTATTCCGTAGTTACAGACCAAGTAATGCAGACTAAGAATCCGACCAGATTTGTTTTTTGTAAGGACCACTAACGAGCTGGGACTGTTACTGAATGTAACACGGGAGTTAAAAGCGGCTGTGGCGGCGGAAAAAAGACTGGAAGTCGGCGCAAAGTTAAACGCCGACATGCACAGTACAAGTGTAGGCAAATAGGCCTAAGTTTTATTTGCATGGTACAAAATATTTTAATATAAATACCAGGTTAAAAACTCTGTCAGTAGAACCAATCAGAGAGTCAGATGTGAGCATCTGCATCATCGTTTCTAAAGTCCTCCGTTTTGGCCCGTCTTCACTAAAACACCAAACGGAGTTTGGAAACGCCAAACAGGGTCATCAGCGTTTCCAAACTTCACCATTTTAGATCTTTCTTTTGGTCGTTTTAGTCTGGACGGGAGGTGTAACCGTAACAAAAGGTCTCCAATTCGAAAACGCAGTAGTGTGGACAGGGCCCCCCGGAGTGTGTGCGCTGCCCCTTCACCCTTTGTGTCGTTGAGCGGGTCCATGTGTCGGTAGATGTAGCCTTCCAGATAGGTGTGAAAGCGGGGTGTGGGGGGGAAGAAGGCAAGACAGATAGCCATGAGCTCCCAGCCTCTCTCCAGGCTGTCGTAGCGGAAGTTCTCTGTGGTCTGACGACACAGCTGGATATAGAGCTCATCACGAAGACCCTGGTTACTCCAGCCACGCACCACCACCTGATGGAGACAAGCAGACAGCCAGGTGAGTATGGTATTGACTGCTGTTGGGATCTAAAGAGAAGTTCAACAAACATAACAAAAATGCTTCTAAAACAAACAGCTTTAAAAGCTGCATTATTCAAGTGTTGGCCACTAGGGGGTAGAAACACAAGATGACACACCCACCATAGGGCTTGCTTTAACAGCTGACCTAATCAGGGACAAACCTGAGAGAATTAGCACCAGTTCTGCTGTTTTACTTTATTATTGCTTCAGTGAAAATAAGCTCAGAAGCAGACAGACACGGTTAGACACTAGTTGGTGAACACAGTGGAGCAGTTGTCAGCTAAAGAGCCAGATACGTCCCTGAGGAGCTGGTGGAGCCAAAAAACTGAGCTGCAAAAGAGTGAACGTTGGACTTTAAATACATCATGTGGAAACAAACACGCATTTGTTCAACTGATAAGGGGATAATTTGTCAATGTTGTGTTTCCTGCTTGTTCTGTAGGTCCAAAGTGGCCAAAAACTATTTATAAAATGAATGCTGTGTCTCAATTTAGTTCCTTGAGTATACTAACATGCAGTACACTGCGAACACTATACTGTACTGTACTTACTTGCTTAGTGTGTTAACTTTGACAGGGTAGTGTTGTCTCAAATCAAACACTTCTGTTGTGCGCTAAACTATCGCAAGATTGTGCAATCCCTCCAGTACAGACGCCGACTGCAGAGCTCCAAAATAACAGCAATAATTAGAAGAAAAATAAAGGAATGACAGTCCCTTTTTCATACTATTTCTGTTGTTTATTTATTTTTTAAGTTTCACAAGCCAAGAATTTTATGTACATCACGAGACAGATGTCTCTTCATTTAATTTAAACTACTGAAATGTACTGACAGAATAACAGCAGTACGAACATTTAAACTATCTTCCAGTTGCGTTTCCCTCTGCTGAGCTGGCTGCAGAGGAAAACACAAAACAACATTTTCAGAGTTGAGAGGTGGTCAAACTAAGTATATAACCACTTTATCACCAATACTCAGGCCAGTGATGCTGATGTATTTGTGTTATTAGTAAGCCACCAACTATTCCATAAGCACCTCTCCATTTTAAAAGACAGAGCCAACCCAAATCATTTATGTGTGTTATTATTATGCATCCAGTCTCATTACTCAGTGGGGAGGCCAGTGATTGCCCCCCATCCCATCAGTGCATATGCTTACTATATATAGTTCATGTGAAAGAAAAACCCAAATGCCCACCATCCATCATAACAGTGCCCTAGCACGCTATACATGGTATATTTCACCAACTATGATTAAAAAAAAGGTTTTATAGTCATTTTTGTGCAAAATAGCTTTGGTGAACACATGATTATGTTGCCACAGGCACACGGCACGCAGGGGAGATGCTGCAGTGGCTGTACTCATCATCAACTGTGAATATTAGACAAATGCCTGTGTGCTGGACGTTGAAGTAAAATCAAGGGTGCAGATCTTATTAGAACTGAGGGGGTTGGGGAGACCACACACATGGAATTGTCTCAAGACACATTTGCAAGAAGGAAACTCTATGAAAAAAGGGAGGAAGGGAAACAAGGCTTGTTACAATGTCCTGACAGAACTACAGGAGACAGATAATCTGTATAAAATAAAAAATAAAAAAACGTTTCCTCTGGCTATATAGTTTTATTAAATTACATTATACAGAAAAAAACCTTCCTGTCAACTTTAGCTCAAGTTACAGGACATTCTTTGATGCAGCACTTCTTTGGAAGGCAGTATTAGTACTGGAGTATAACAGTATAAACTCTAGTGTCCTCGACATTCTCTGGATCCCAGTTTCTATTTCGTATCCACTAGAAGTTCTGCTAGGAAACAACAAACATATCAGTATTCACCCCTGTTGTGTCCTGATGTGAAGTATACACAAAAGTGAATACTTGATAGTACGTTATAAGTGCGTTATAAAGAGGGGATACGTTTAGAGGGGGTAGAGGGGGGTACCATTACCGCTCCTTTAGCGGTAATGGTACGTGTAACAAGTGTAGTTTATTTTTAGACATGGAGGCGAGGCTCAGTGAGTTAGAAGTCCGGCTCCGCACCTTGGTAGCTCAGCCTACTGTAGCTAGCCAGTCCCGGTAGTCGGTCGCGGACCGGCCTGAGTTAGCCTCTGGTAGCCGTTCCCGGCATTTCCTGAGCAGCCAGGAAAGGGTGGCTGGGTGACTGTCCGAGGAAGAAATAGTGCGTAAGCATTCAAAGCCCTCAGGACATCACCATTCGCTTCCGTTTCTAATAGATTTTCCCCACTCAGCGACACACCAGCTGAGAAACCAACTCTGATAATTGGCAGCTCCATTTTGCGAAACGTGAAGTTAAGCGAAACCAGCGACCATAGTCAAATGCATCCCAGGGGCCAGAGCGGCGACATCGAGTCCTATTTGAAACTGCTGGCTAAGGATAAGCGTAAATACAGTAAGATTGTTATTCACGTCGGCGGTAATGACTCCGGTTCGCCATGTCGGAGGTCACTAAGATTAATGTTGAGTCGGTGTGTTCATACGCCAAAAACAATGTCGGACACCGTAGTTTTCTCTGGACCCCTGCCCAATCTGACCAGTGATGACATGTATAGCCGCATGTCGTCATTCCGCCGCTGGTTATCGAGGTGGTGTCCAGCCAACGATGTGGGCTTTGTAGATCATTGGCAGACTTTCTGGGGAAGACCTGGTCTGATTAGGAGAGCGGCATCCATCCCTCTTGGGAAGGAGCAGCTCTCATTTCTAGAAATCTGGCCAACTTTATTAGCGGACCAAATCCATGACAACCCAGAGTTGAGACCAGGAGGCAGAGTCGCAGTCTAACACACTTCTCTGCCTTTCTAATTCAGCAGTTACCCACCCAAAACCCTATGCAGAGTCGCAGTTTAACACACTTCTCTGCTCCTCCGTTCCAGGAGTTACTTAGTGAAAACCCTATAGTCGCGGTGTCTGTCCCCGACCATTGAAATTATTTAAATCAAAGGTAAACAGAAGAGGAGCTGTGCATAAAAACCTCATAAAAATTAAAACCACAAGAGCAATAGTGCAAACGAATAGGAGAGTAAAATGTGGACTCTTAAACATCAGATCTCTCTCTTCTAAAGGTGTACTAGTAAATGAATTAATATCAGATTATGAAATTGATCTATTCTGTCTTACTGAAACCTGGCTGGGTGATGGAGAATATGTAAGCCTAAATGAATCCACCCCTCCCAGTCATATGAATACTCACATTCCTCGAAGCACAGGCCGAGGAGGTGGAGTTGCAGCTATCTTTGACTCTAGCCTAGTAATCAGCTCTAAACCTAAACTAAATTATAACTCATTTGAAAGCCTTGTCCTGAGTCTTTCACACCCAAGCTGGAAATCACTGCAACCAATTCTATTTGTTGTAGTGTACCGAGCACCTGGGCCGTACTCTGAATTCTTATCTGAATTTGCAGAGTTTTTGTCAACTTTAGTCCTTAAAACGGACAAAGTTATTATTGTAGGGATTTTAATATTCATGTGGACGTTGAGAATGACAGCTTTAGTGCTGCGTTTATCTCTCTATTAGATTCAATTGGCTTCTCTCAGAGTGTTCATGAACCGACTCACTGTTTTAATCACACCCTCGACCTTGTTCTGGTATATGGTATCGAAATTGAACAATTAATAGTGTTCCCACAGAATCCCTCTTTATCTGACCACTGTTTGATAACTTTTGAGCTTGTACTGCTGAACTACCCTCCATTGGGCAAAAATTTCTATACAAGACGTCTGTCTGATAGTGCTATAGCTAAATTTAAGGATCGCGATCCCATCGGCTCTAAGTTCACTATCAGGTATCAAATTAACAGAGGGACTCTTACTGCAATTTCAGTCCCTCCCAAGTCGATCATCTTGTTGATAGTGCTGCAGGCACGCTGCGAACAACACTTCGACTCTGTAGCCCCTCTACAAAGAAAATACTAAAACAAAGGCGGTTAGCTCCATGGTATAATACTGAAACTTCGCAAATTAAAGAAAATATCACAGAAACTTCGAGAGGAATTGGCGTTCCACCAAACTGGAAAATTCTCGTTTAATTTGGCAAGATAGTCTTAAAACTTATAGGAAGGCCCTCCGTAATGCCAAAGCAGCGTACTACTGCGTCATTAATAGAGGAAAATAGGAACAACCCCAGGTTTCTTTTCAGCACTGTAGCCAGGCTGACAGAAAGTCACAGCTCTATTGAGCAAAGTATTCCCATAGCTCTCAGTAGTTATGACTTCATGAGCTTCTTTAATGATAAAATCCTAGCTATTAGAAACAAAATCCACCAAGACCTGCCCTCCACTGGCACCGACTTAAGTCTATACTCAGGAACTTTGGGAACAGCTGTAGAACCAGTTATATGTTTGGACTGCTTTGCTTCCCTCAATCTTTATCAACTAACTTCAATAATTTCTTCATCTAAACCATCTACCTGCCTCTTAGACCCCATCCCGACTAGGCTGCTAAAGAAGTTTTGCCCTTGGTTGGCACTTCTCTGCTGGATGTGATCAATTTGTCTTTATCAACAGGCTACGTGCCACAGTACTTTAAAGTAGCTGTAATTAAACCTCTTCTGAAAAAGCCCAACCTGGATCCAGATGTTTTAGCCAACTATAGACCTATATCTAACCTTCCATTTATCTCTAAGGTCCTGGAGAAAGCAGTCGCCAAACAGCTGTGTGACTTTCTACATAGCAATAGTTTATTTGAGGATTTTCAGTCAGGATTTCGAGCCCATCATAGCACAGAGACAGCACTGGTGAAAATTACTAGTGATCTCCTGACTGCATCAGACAAAGGACTTGTCTCTGTATTGGTTTTATTAGATCTTAGTGCTGCATTTGATACCATTGACCATCAGATCCTATTACAGAGACTGGAACATTTCATTGGCATCAAAGGAACCGCTCTAAGCTGGTTTAAGTCCTATTTATCAGATCGATTTCAGTTTGTACATGTTAACGATGAGTCCTCCATGCATACCAAAGTTAGTCATGGAGTTCCACAAGGATCTGTGCTCGGACCAATCCTCTTCACTTTATATATGCTTCCCTTAGGCAATATTATCAGGAAACACTCCATAAACTTTCATTGTTATGCAGATGATACTCAGTTATATCTATCGATCAAGCCAGATGAAACCCATCAGTTAGCTAAGCTTCAAATGTGTCTTCAGGATGTTAAAACCTGGATGACCTGCAATTTTCTAATGTTAAACTCAGATAAAACGGAAGTTGTTGTTCTAGGCCCTAGGCACCTTCAGTGACGCATTATCTAAAGATATAGTTTCCCTGGATGGCATCGCCTGGCCTCCAGCACCACTGTGAGAAATCTTGGAGTTATCTTTGATCAGGACATGTCGTTTAATTCTCACATTAAGCAAATTTCAAGGACCGCTTTTTTTCACCTACGTAATATTGCAAAAATCAGGAACATCCTGTCTAAAAATGATGCAGAAAAACTAGTCCATGCATTTGTTACTTCTAGACTGGATTACTGCAATTCCCTATTATCAGGCTCTTCGAAAAAGTCCATTAAGACTCTTCAGCTGATCCAGAATGCTGCAGCACGTGTTCTGACAGGAACCAGTAAAGAGATCATATCTCTCCTGTCTTAGCTTCTCTGCATTGGCTTCCTGTAAAATCCAGAATAGATTTTAAAATCCTTCTTCTCACATACAAAGCACTTAATGGTCAGGCACCATCTTATCTTAAAGAGCTCATAGTACCTTACTACCCCACCAGAGCACTGCGCTCCCAGAATGCAGGATTACTTGTGGTTCCTAGAGTCTCCAAAAGTAGAATGGGAGCCAGAGCGTTCAGCTATCAAGCACTTCTCCTGTGGAACTAGGTTCCAGTTACGGGTTCGGGAGGCAGACACCGTCTCTGGCTTGAGGTAATACTTTATATACTTTACTACTCTATCTTTCCTACTCTTGAGGTGCTATTTCTTTGCACTTTTACTGAGCAATCCACTAGAATCTGAAGGCCGGCTGAGCGAGATCAAACAACTGGGTGTGTGTCCCACCCACTGAAACCAAGCTTTTGTCTTGGTAATCCGGAGGGCGATTTCAGCTGGATGCAGTCAATCTTAATGCTTAACAACTGTGTGTAATTAGACACACACTACTTAACTGGAACCTATTACTGAAGCGTCAGCGTAAAGCGTAATTTATACTTCTGCATCAAATCAACGGCGTAGGTGATGGCGTAGGCTAAGGGGCTACGCGGCTACGCAGAGGGTACGCAGAGGCTATACCGTCGCCTGACTTGCACCTCCTCAAAAATGTAACTGCACGTAGAGTCAATGCGGACCAGAAGCACTGTGATTGGTCGGCTGCGTAGCTTCCGAGCGGAAGTAACCCAGCGGTTTGAAGTAACTTTTACTAGTGGCCAAAACGGCGGCTGTAACACTGTGAATCAATATATTTGACCGTCGCAACCTGAGCGAAATGAATCATTTCGGTATCATGCCATCAGGCACAGAAATCAGGCACTTCTCAAACCTTTAAAACAGGCACCATCTGTTTACTTGTCTGTTGGATCATGGAACTGCCAGTCTGCAGTCAACAAAGCTGACTATCACTGCTTATGCTAACACATTATCTCTCGGGCTATTGGTGCTCACTGAGACCTGGATCAAACCAGAAAACTCTGCTGCCCCCGCTGCATTGTCCACCAATTACTCCTTCACCCACACCACCCGACCGTCTGGAAGAGGGGGCAGGACTGGATTCTTAATTTCCAGCAAATGGAAATTCACACAGCTGCTACCCCCAAATCCATATGCCTCCTTCAAATACCATGCTGTCTTTGTAATTTGTTCATATACCGTCCACCAGGACAAATGGGTAACTTTGTGGAGGAGCTAGACACACTGCTGTCTTCCATACCACAGCATGACTGTCCCCTACTTGTCCTCGGTGACATGAACATTCACTGAGACAATTCGAACTCAGCAGACTTCCTTTCTCTGATTCAGTCCTTTGATCGAACACGGGTTCTCAGCCCCCCGACCCACAAAGCTGGCAAGGTGCTTGACCTCGACACTTCTACATGTGTCGGACCACTATTTCATTCAGTTCACGGTATGCCTACAGAAAAAGCCCATTGTTCCAACATCGTTGGTCTCACACTGCCGCAACCTCCACAACCTGTCTGCTGCTCTCTTTGCCACAGTGGTAGCTTCCGCTTACCTTCCCTCAACACATTTTCCTCATATGAGGTCTGTGTTCTACACTAAGCTCGTGCCTAGATAGCCTGTGTCCTCTATCCACCAAGCCTGCTCGCCCAAACCAGTCCCACCCATGGCTAACTGATACCATCCGTGGGCTACGTACTGATCTCAGAGCTGCTGAAAGAAAATGGCGAAAAACCAAAGACCCTGCGCTACCAATTGCTCCTATCCTCCTTCCCGACGAGCATCAGTGCTGCCAAAACTGCATTCTATAATAACAGAATTAGCAGTGCCACTGACTCAAGGAAATTATTTTCCACTTTTAAAGTGCTACTAAATCCTCCTCCCCCTCCACCACCCACAAACTTGTGTACTGACACCTTTGCTGCCTTCTTCACAGGCAAAGTGGAGGCTATTACTAGCCAATTCTCTGAAATATTCAAACTCAACCATTGTAGCAGTCCTACTACATCTTTTCCTCTGCCCTCCCAGGTCAGTGGATCTTCACTCTCCTCATTTACTCCTTTCACAGAGAGCGAAGTATCAGAAGTCTTGACCTGTAGCCGTCCCACTACATGCCCACTGGACCCGATTCCAACGAATCTCCTCCAAGCATTATCTCCTACTGTGGTCCCGGCAATCACTCATGTGATAAATACTTCTCTGGCTTCTGTAGCCTTCCCGACCACCTTCAAAAGGGCTCGGGTTACACCCTTGCTCAAAAAGCCCTCACTAGACCCTACTCAAGTTGAGAACTATCGACCAGTGTCTCTTCTACCATTTTTATCCAAAACTATTGAACGGGCAGTTTTCAAAAAGGTCTTAGAATTCCTCTTATGGAATGACCTCCCAGATCCATATCAGTCTGGTTTTAAGAGTGCCCACTCTACTGAAACAGCTCTTCTGTCTGTAACAGAAGCCCTAAGGTCAGCTAAAGCTGCAGCCCAATCGGTTCTTATCCTGCTTGACCTAACAGCTGCCTTTGACACAGTCAACCACAGGATCCTGCTATCCACTCTCTCAGCAATGGGCATCTTGAGTAAAGCACTCCTGTGGTTTGAATCCTACAATGTTTTGTGGCAAGGCCAATTATCCTCCTCCCACTGCCTCTCCACAGGGGTGCCCCAAGGCTCGGTGCCAGGGCCCCTTCTCTTCTCAATTTACACCACCTCACTGGGGCTACGGAGACGATACGCAGCTCTACCTATCCTTCCCACCAGGCAATCTCACCGTCTTGGCGCGGATCATGGACTGTCTCTCGGACAAATCTGCATGGATGAAGGCTTGCCACCTCCAGCGCGTCTAGTTTTTGATCAGCCCAAAAGGACTCATGTCACTCCATTACTCAGTGACCACCACTGGCTCCCTGTGACCTCCAGAATCAAATTCAAGTCACTAATGCTTCATACAGAGTGACTACTGGGTCTGCACCCATCTACCTAATCTCCATAATACAAACGTACATTCCTTCTCGGCCACTACGCTCCAGCGAACGCCTCCTGGCTCTGCCATCCCTTCACACAAAGCATTCTCAGTCCTGGCTGTTCTCATCTGTGACACCACGATGGTGGAACGAGCTACCACACGCCATCAGAGCAGGGGCGTCCCTCTCTAACTTCAAGAAGCTCTTGAAAACCCATCTCTTCCGAGAACACTTCCTCTTATACCACCTCTAACTCCTAACCTCTAACATGCACTTCCTGTGCTCTTCTTCTTCTGTCCCCCACATTTATCTTGTATTGATTGCACTTTTTTGTTTTGATTGCACTTTTTGTTAACTCTTACTTCCTTCCCTAGGTATTTACCCATTGATGTGATATGTACTATGAGGTCTGCTCTTACTAGTATCTAGTATGTATTGTCAGTTGTAGATCTGTTTTTCATTCTCTCTTGATGCTTGTATGTTGTTCCTCAAATGTAAGTCGCTTTGGATAAAAGCGTCTGCCAAATGAGTAAATGTAAATGTAAACAGTGGCGGTGTGACATCCTAAGGATCCGACTAATTGAAACACATTTGTTTTGCCTCTTGCAACAGCGCCATATTGTGGCAAGGAAGATATGTTACTATGATTATCCTAGACTTTTTGTTCGGGGGGGGCCAAGGTCTGTGTTACAGTTGACTGAAATGAATTGTCTGAAAAGTTCTTTGTCATTCTTCATCCCAACCATATTTTTGATAAAACTGGAGGTCTCTCCTTTGTTTAAACATGTAATTATTCACCTACCAAACTTCCTTCATGTTTCATATGTATTCCCTTCTTGCCTGGAGGTTATGTTTCATTCACAATTTTTCTTTCTTATGAAATAATTATAACTATCAGACTGTTTTTAATCCCAAATGATTCCAAAGAAATATCATCAACATTTTCTTCTTATCCACAACTTTCCAAATCATTTTAAAGATTACAACTGAGTCATTCAAAGCCATTCCTTCTGGATGAATCACTTATGTTTCACAACACCTTGGATGTTCCATCTGTGTTGCTTTTGAATGGTTTCAACATATATGGCAAGAAATGTAATTATGAACATATATGTCATATTTTTTAAAGTAAAACTCAATTTTATTGGAGCTCACAAGTGGATGAAATAAAGTGGAAAATGCATGGCTCTGAACTCATCAATTTAGTATTTCTAACCAAGTCAACATTTTGATCAGATCTTTCCAGTGAATTCTGCACTCTCCAGATATGAAGATGATGATGATGATGTTTTATAAATCTTTTTCCACATGCATTTTTGGAATAGATCCTATGCACAATTTTCTAAATGAGGCCCCTGGTGTTTCAAAAGGTTCTGCTCAAAGTCACACTGTGAACAAGGACACCCAGCTTCACAGTGTGAAGCCTCCTGTAGACTTCAGCAGTCCTGCAGAGAGGAGGAGAGCAAAGTGATTTTTGTTCAGTCTGTCATCTGTGTAAGCTGCAACATGTCAGTGTTTTCACAATGAAGTTGTCTACCTTCTAGATTTTGTGTCCTAATGTGACTATGCCTGAAAATGAAGTGTCAGGTTCAGACCAATGTCACCATGAAAAAGCAAAATCACTGCAGCAGGATACCAAGGTGAAACATGAAGGATTAGTGAGAATAAATGCTTCTGTGTATGGTTGAATGAGTTAGAGATCTCCAGGTTAGATCCTGAGCCAGGACCGAGCAGTGGTTCAGGCCACAAACCTCCAGTGCCACAGAGAGGGGATCAGCCTTGGAGCGACGATCTCCCATGTAGGTCTGGATGAGCTTAAAGATGTCCACTGCTTCCCTCTTCACGGAGCGGTCTGAGGTCACAATCATGGGCTTCTTGATGGGCTCACTGCTCCAGGCCAGCATGTTGGCAATGGACACCTTTCTTCTAAACAGACCCTGAGAAAACAAGCCAGGGATGGAGAGAAACACAAGTTACAGAGAAGGTTGGAGGAGTGGCAGAGAGACAGGGAAAGATGCTGGCTGCTGTTTTATCTCCCACCCAGCACTACTTGGATTTTCTCATCCAACAAAAGAGTATACAGTGAAAGTACAATTCCATTTGATAGCAAAGGGATGCATCACATCAACATATCATATCAGCAAAAAGGAAAGCCAAACAGCAAATGTCTGTTATAAACTTTAATGTAGATGTATAACCAGGGCCAACATTTCAATGTGGAGAATTTAAGTTTATCAAGAAAATGTTACAAAACATATTGGTTAGAATTCTGAATGTAAAATAAATAATGATAGTTCATTATAGAACAGTAATATATATACTTAGTGGACTATGGACTTGTAATTAATATATTAAATAATATAAGCAAACATTTATGTGAATGAGTAATGGGTCACTACCTGGAACATGGGCAAATCATTTGATTAGCACTAGTGTGTCCCACATGTACATGTAGCATTGTTCGCCATAGCAACACACAAGGGTTACACCCAAGCATGGGCACCATATAGGGGGGAAAGTTAGGACAATTCCAAGGGCCCCAAAAAACAATTCTAAACTAATATCAAATTATATTATACATTATATAAACCATCACTGAGTATAAATATATTTCAAATCTAATAATAAAATGAATGATCTCTTTTTTTTTTAACTTGTTTTTGGCAGTAAAAGTTAAAAACCCCCATTGACCAAAAAGTAAACCTCCATATTAATGGTTTGGTGCTGCCTTACTGCACTCATCACCTCATCACTGATGGTGTTTACATGCTGTCAGAAGATGCGCCAGAAACACAGTGATAACAATGTTGCCTAGTAAACCAAAATCTGGATTTCAAAAAGGAAAGACAGAAAAGACAGAGAAGGAAAACCAAATAAAGGATGTCACTCTTTAACTCAGTTTTCCACCATGAAAGGTGGGCAGCCTTTAGTCTGAGTGGTGTTAACCTGTTGACTTAATGTCCACAGTGAAATAAGCTAGCTACAGACAAATGTTAGCCTACATTTCATCAACATTTCATCAGTGCAGGGAAACGTTTAGTAAGATATTCATATTAAATCATGGTCCCTGCCCCTTTTAGCAGACTAACAACAGATGAGTCAGCAACACTCCAGTCTCCCCATAACTGTAGCCTCCCTGTCGCAGTGAAGAAGGTGAGCAGCATGGTGTGAATGACAGGCCAGCTAGAATCATTCCAGGGAGTCTGTGGGGATTTCTCTGTCTCTCTGGGTCTTTTTATCATAACAAAAAAAGAAAACAAAATATTTCTTAATGACGGAAATTTAACACTAATAATTTTATCCCATAATGATCATTCTGAAATAAATAAAATCAAAAAACACCCTCCTGTCTGTACTGGATGCTGGACAGCAGCTTACCTCAGCCTGGATGTAAGTTACAGACTATATTAAAATAATCCAGTTTGATATGTTCATTTAAATTGAATTATGGCTGATAATGTAGATACAGGCTTTATTATTCCCATCATGAAGGGCAATTTATTTGAGAAGCAAATAGTGAACTGCATCCTGTCTGCAGACTTGCATGTGCAAATCATAGCAGTAAATATTGTGCTAGTACTAATATTGAAGTACAAGAAGCCAGACATTTGCAAGCTTTTAATTAGAGTGATGTAAAGCTTTTGATGGGAGAGTTAGATCCTAGAAACGTGGTGACAGCTCAGGGGGTCCAATTTCATTTTTTTGTCATGGGACCCAAAATTCCTGGCGGTCCCCCTGCACCCAAGTATGACAGCTCATTTTACTCATAAGGACCAGAGACAACGGTGGGTTCACACCTGGTCTGACTCAGATTGAGGGCAAGGTGCTGATGTCTAAGGGTCAAAACACTTTATAGAGTGTATTGCACAAAAGCAAATGCTCTGCCCTCCAGAAAATGGTTTATACATTGACATATGGGCATTCTACAGAGAAAATAGATGGTGATCCCCAGTGGGAAACACATTCAATAACCTTTTTGAAATCATTTATTTTCAAGCTTTGAAATTATTTCAAATACACCAAAAAATAAATATCATCACTATCACTATACTGGCTCAACGTCAGGATGTCTGTCAGCCATCGCCGATGTACGATCTATCGGCCCAACCCTAGCAACCACCGCTATCATAAACACACTGCAGACCTCTGGGCTGGACTTCCTGACCCTAATGAACATTTCCAGAACAAACTATGACTTGGGTGTAGTATATTTATTGTAGTCCTGTAAAATGTGGCTTTATTGAGTGTTTTGGGGAGTTTTGTTAAGTTTGTTGGGATAAAAAATGTGGTTCATAGGTTCACTTCAATCAAAGGATCAGGTCAACTCGTGTATTTAAACAGAACATTCTCAACACAAGGTCACGAGATGTGGTTGAGAGCTTTAGAAATGTTAGACCATCTGTTGCTAATTTTTTGTCAAGCTGCTGTTTCTAAGGTCAAGAATAAGCCTGCAAGCTCAACTCATGTTTTCTTTTTGAGTAGCAAAACCCTCATTAGCAATCAGCTGATCACTTTTACCTTATGTAAGACGTTAACATTTTAATCTGACAACTGACTGGTCTCATGTCTGCCAGTCTGTGTGGACATAGATGAATATATAGTATGTGACATATGAGCTGATATGTTGAAGTGGTCAGATAAAGGTGACATTACATAACCATGTCTTTCACTGAACTTCCACATGAGAATACATAATTTAAAGACATTTCAAAACATTTTGGAGACAATTTTATAAATAATAAAGACATAAATACAAACCAGAGCTAAGGTGTTGGAGTCACTAAAAGGGGACAGGTACATTGTGATGTCATGCAAATATATTCGGAGGCAGATCCACACATCCTCTGGAGTACCTGTGTGTGTTTGTTGAAGTGTTTGGACGCCCAGTTCTCAATGTCGGTCTCTGACGAGGGCTTTCTCAGGGTGAATTCTGGAAAAATTCCACAGCTGGCGTTCGGCATCATATTCCTGGCATTTCGACTGGCCTCAAACTGGGCACAGGCTCCGAGGTCCTCTGACTGACAGGTGAAGAAGCAGAGAGAGGAGGAAACAGACAATGTCAGTCATCTCTGTGCTTCTGCAGAACATTTGAGAGTCTGGAGAGCTGAGTGTTTCTTCAGCACTCAGAGGGAGCTGACTAGGATTAATACTGACGTGTTAATACGTCAATATCCACAAGGTTATTTCACTGCAACAAAGGGTCCATTTATTCCTCACTGAAATAACAATCCAAAGCAACAGCTGTGGATCAACAAAAAATAACGCAACAAAGTTTTTCAAAGCCATGAACATCATTCTACAGGAACCTTCTATGTATGGAGGAACATAAATCTGCTGTTAGATTCTGTGCAAATGCTGATCTGGTGGTACATTCATCCATTACACATTCCATAATCATATGGCCAGGAGTTGTTCAGATGGACCTTGCTCTAGTCTGGCCCTGTACCTCTGTGCAGTGGCTCCATAGACTGTATCTAGTGTGTCCTGTAGTGAGGGTTGTCTGATAAGGTGAGTGAGTACAGGTTGTCGTTTTGGTCTCTGTCCAGGCCCCATGGTACCAACCCTGGCAAACTGTGATGACAAGACTTTAGAAAGCTGCACATGACCAAGAAACATGAGGTGGATATCCATGTGAACATCTCACTCTCTCCTCTTCTCCATTCACTTTGTCTACTGCTTTTCTTAACAATGGACAGATTTAAGCTTTAAGATGAAGCATTGCATTGCTGAATTTAAAGAAAGAGAAGATTTAAAAAATGGTAGAGAGGAGCAACAGCTTCTTTTTGTTTCCCAGTCGTCGTATCTCCTCTGGGTCTCTGAGGACTCAGGAACAGACATGTCAGACCAACCTGAGCTTCTGTCTTCATTTCCTGTCTGCCTCTTTATGGCACACTTTAGGAACTCTAACATTCATCTTTCTGCTTAGAAATATAGGTTGGTTGTGTTTTTGGCAAAGATGGGAATTGATCATCACATCATTTTCTTACTGATTTAATTAGTGGTGTGACTTACAGTTTAATATGACTGCATCTTCAGAGTCAACCCCTTCAACTCGTATGAAGACATATTCAAGTGCTCCTTCTGTGAGCTACTCAGAGACCCATCCTAGTGCCATGTTCACTGATTGAATTGGAATAAGAAAGGTGCCAGCACTATAAGCCAGCAGCAATTACACACATTTGGGGGCATTTGTCCTGCATCAAGTCATGCAACAAGAGCAAAGCACTGTTCTTACAGGTCTCTGTGTTCACATCTCACTTATTTTGTAGCTTCTAACTGCATCTTTATGGTATGTGATGACTCTTGTGTGTACTTTCAGTTATCAGCCTTATTTTAGCGCTTACCAATTTATTTCCACCCATAGAAGAAGAGTGTTTAGTTACTGCTGATGCAAACTGAACATGTGCTGCTGCTGCTGCTTCACAGGTGAAGCTTTCCACCATCAAAGCAGCTACAGGAAATGGAATGTATCTGTCACAGTCAGCAGAAATGTGAAGATTGGTCAGGATTATTCAACACAAAAACATATGGACAGTTTACAGAAACAATCGCACCTCAAGGTCCATTTAGTAGCTGTTCTGGACTTTCAATCATACTGCATCATGTGACAAGGTTGCTATAGCAACAGCAGCGTATGTAGATGCTGCAGCCTGCAGTTCCTTCAAATTTATACACTTTTGTTTTTCATCTGTTTTTTCCGGCTTTATTGACATAACATACGTAACCTACGACAGAAATACAGTCACTGCAAAAGGAGACTGGGGTTTTGGATTAAAAAGCAGCAGACCTTAAACAGTCCACCCTTCACCTAAAGGTCCAGTCTGGACAAAATGGAACTCAGGTTGGCCAAGCAACGGAAATCAGAGACTGTTGTGCCACATCTTTACAGAGACCTACTCCATCATCCCGGATCAAGCACTCAATGGGCAGGCCGTGTTCCGTGGTGCCGGCGCAAAACTCCAGCAAGATGAGAGGAGGTGGACTCCTTTACATCGATGGTGCTCGGTGCTCAAACAGAGTCAGAGTGAAGTTCTGTGTGTGTGTAGCATGAAGGGACTACTAACGTTCTTTTTGTTATCCAACCTTGTGCTGCATGATCATAATAAACTACCTTGATGATCTTCAGTTAGTAGTTTGCCCAGTTGCCATGGGAATATAGATGTTCAAATTTCCTTTTTCACTGAACACTTTAAGTCTGAACATCTTCATTTCCATGACAATTGGACCCTTCCATTCTGTTGATGAAGCTGATGTGATTTAATTCGTAGTTTTTATGTGACATCACATTCCAAAGAAAACGTTCCCTTGGTCGGCAAAAAAGCCTGACAACCAGGAAGCAAGTGGTACACTGTTACTTTGAGTTTCTGGAAATGCTGGATGGTTGTTGCAGTAAACATACCGCAGTCGAGCGGCAGCAGGGACCAGGTGGTTTTTAAAGGCAGATATGTGGCAGCGGATGCTCTAACGTTATATGGATCAGATATGCCCAAAGCCTGCAGTTGGTGTTCATATCTTTCTTTTTATTAAGTTGAAAGGTGATCCAAATAATAATAATTTGACTGCTTTTGCGGCATCTCTACAGGGGAGTTGCGGTGTGAGCTGATATGTTGGTCTATTGTTTTGTCCTCCAGGTCACTGCATATGTCACGTGACTGAAAACCTGAAGCATTTCCAGCACTGGATGTGTGATGTCATGATGTGTATACACTGTCCAGGGATGTTCTGCTGCTCTCCAAAGATTCTCAGTGATGTAAGCTAGATGGGGTGCATCACATTTGTTCATCATTTGTTTCACTAGGTGTGTTCCCTGAGAATGGTGCTACTGAGCAGTGTGCAGTGCACTACTGTGCAGTGATCTGAATGGAAAAGGAAGCAGTGTGACAGTTATAGAAGCAAACCTAAGGCTCAGCAGCAAGACGTGAAACACCCATGACTTTCCACCAGGTTGGGTGTGTATGATAGCAGACTGACAGTGTGTGTGTGGGTGCTTCAGTGTGAGTGATGGATGTAGTTCCAGGTAAGGGTTTAGCTCTGAGGCTGTCTAGTTGATCAACTGCTTTCATACATGGCACAGATAACCCTGTAACCACAGCAGCTCTGCAGAAGCAAAACACCAGGTGACTTCATACCTGTACGCTGTCAAACAGCTGCACATATCTGCTCAAGATGATGTTAATAATCTTTAACATACATTAATAATGTAACATTAATAATCTTTAATTCGATATTGTTAAGTCCATATTGGGTTTTTTTAGGGCACGAACCGTGCGAGGTCCCTATTGAAAGTGAAGGGATTATTTTCTTTCTTTCTTTTTTCTGCAAAGAAACCTGAAGTTTGGGACCTAAACATACTCGAAAACTTGCCAAACTTTGCACATAATTGAGACGCGGCAAAAAAACATGTATTTTATGGGTTTTGCACATGGGCGTGACAAAATGGTTCGCCAGCGGCCCCTACAGAGCAGCCCTCAGACAAAGTTTCACTTACCTGTATGAAATTTCTGTGGTACGTGTATCATGTCCAGATGCACAAAAAAGCCTCTTGGAGTGATGCCTTAAGCCCAACAGGCATGGCTACCTAACCGCAGTACATTAAGCAGCCAGAGTGCTAAAATTCAATTAAATTCAGTTAATTTATACCTTCTTAACAACAGTTATCTCATTGCACTTTTCATATAGAGCAGGGCTACATCATTCTCTTTATATTGTTAATATTATTAACAGAGACCCAACAATTCCCACCATGGGCACGCACTTGGCCACAGAGGCCTTAATTAAATAACTTCATAGTGATACTTTTAAAAACAATTAGCACTGATATCCTAAAATGATAGCTTTGTCAAAACTTGGGTCTTGTTTTGGTAAACTCCCACCATGCAGCAGTACCTGTGAGGGGTGAAGGTAAGGCTCAGGGGAGGCCAGGTTGGTCTGGACAGAGAGGCTTTTCTCCAGCAGGGCCTGGGGGAAGCCCAGCCGATCGAAGGTGCTGCGTTTCCAGTGGTGGCCGTCGCTCTGCGCCAGTGCCTCGTCCTCACTGAACGCCCTCACAACCGGTCCAGGCAACGGCAGAGGCACTGCCCCGTCGCTCTCATAGCCATCTTTGGAGCTGGCGCCCTGAGTCGCCCCTCCCCCCTGGCCCGAGTCCCAACTGCTCCTCTGTTTCATCACCTGCTGGGCCTCCCATGCCAGCCTGGCCTGGGCTAGCATTGCTTCGGATGCTGTGCCTGCCAGCTCCCCCTCTAACCCCCCGCAACGTGCCAGCTCCTGGGGGAGGGATGGTTTACGGCTCTTGCGTTTGCGGTTACCTCCGGGGGAGAAAGCCCCAGGACCGCCTGTAGAGGATGATGAAAGGGAGTGGGTCTGGCTGGACGTCCAAGATATGGAATCTTCATAAAGCAACCTCTGGCCTCCTTCTCCACCCTCCCCACTGTAGTCCAGCAGTAGGCGGGGGTCCCTGATCAGAGACTGGCTGTGCTGCAGAGTATAAGACCCCCCATATGAGCCACCGTAGCCTCCTGTAGTGCCGTAACGCAGCAGACGGTCAGCAGTCTTGAAGCGAGGGCTGGAAGACGACTGCTCCACATACACCAGCTGCTTGACGTACTCCTTCCCCACAGGACTATACTCCAGACTCTGGGTCTTTTCTGGACACTTCTGCCTGGTAAGAACCAGCTGGCCGTAGGGCGACTGGCCCTGCTTGGGGGAGTGATAGATGGGGGCTGAAGACTTGCGAGCGGGTGACTTGCTGTAGAATGAGGTGGAGTCAGAGAGGTGCATGTCAGTGGGAGGCTCCTCATAGATGGGAGGGGGCTGGTACTCTGATGGTGGCTCCTCATACAACGGGGGTTCATAGGCATAACGCGGCGAGGGAGGCTGGGAGTCAGCCGAGGAGCGGCGCTGGGTGCAGGTTCCACCCAGCTCTGCCCGCTTCAGGAAGGGAGACTGACGGCGGTCAGCATAGAGTACGGGGGAGCCGTCCGGTTCTGAAGGCGGGTTTCCTCCAGAGGAACGGCGGGTCCGTGAGGTGGTGCCCCCTCCAGAAGGAGCACCAGGGGTGGGCGGTTCGCAGGGGGAGTAGCCATTTCCCTGGTGGGCCAAGAAGCTGGGCTCTCTGTCTGTCACCTTGATCAGCATTCGCTCCTTTGTACCAGTATTCCACCTGAACGGAGAAGTCCTGAGAGGACAGGAAAGGAAAAGAGAGGAGAGGAGAGGAGAGGAGAGGAGAGGAGAGGAGAGGAAAGGAAAGGAAAGGAAAGGAAAGGAGAGGAAAGGAAAGGAAAGGAAAGGAGAGGAGAGGAGAGGAGAGGAGAGGAGAGGAAAGGAAAGGAAAGGAAAGGAAAGGAAAGGAAAGGAAAGGAAAGGAGAGGAGAGGAGAGAAGAGGAGAAGAGAGGAGAGGACAGGAGAGAAGAGAAAAGAGGAGATTTCATTAGGGGTTAAAGGGGCAGAGGAAGAGCTGCCTGTCACATTCCCACTACAGACCTGGCCTCAGTGCTCCATGTTTCCAACATGCTCCTGTTACCACCTCATATCTTGGTCACTGTAATGATCACCTACATGGCCTCAGCTTGTAGCCAGAATGTCAGTTTATGTTTGAGAACAGTAATCCAGCTTTTAGAATGCATTTAAATTTGGTTTGTGGAGTGTGAAAGTTGGGGTTTGTTTGTGTGTGCAACTGAACGCAAGACTGACTGAGAGACTGAAAATGTGTTGCGTTATCCACGTGTTCAGTTGATTACAGTGAGATTACAAAGACACACAAAAGACAGTTTTCCCCAAAATGGAGACATTATTTTCCATCTCCTCCACACTGCACCTACACTGCCATAAGGAAAAGGAATTTCCATGTGAAATATAAACTTTTTATTTTCAAATAAAAAAGATATTGTACAACAGGACTACATTTTAAATGAAATTCTGAAAATGGTATTTATCATGATCAGCTTCATTTTATTTTCACTTTGGCTGGAATAACATATTTTCGAACATGACAATAATAACTGAATTGGAACATTTTTATTTTGTCATTGCACAGAAAGATTGTTTTCATCTTCCAAAGCAGGCATTGATGGATGATTTGAGAACAACTGCATGAATAATTCAATTTCACTAAAACCTACTGAATTCTTTTATGTGTTTTTTATCCATGTTTGTTCACTTTTAGTGACACTCATCTTTAATGCAGGGACACTGCCACAGCTAACGTCTGGGAACAACAGACCTTTACTCCATCAGTTCACGTCCACTCAGTGAGCGGGCCTCCCAGACAACAGGAAGGAGGAGGAGGGATGAAGAACAACAAGTGAACTGAGCAGGAAGGAGGAAAGTGTGACATCGATTGCAGCACTCTCTGTTTCCAAATACTTCCACACACTGATCCCCGGGGCCGGTGCTCAATGGTGGCAGTGTTTGTGTCCTTCTGGATGTTAATATGCATGTGTGTGTGAGAGAGGGGGAAACAAAGGGGGCAGCATTAAGCGTTACAGGGTTGTCCTGGCATCCATCGCTCCAGACTCCCAGCTCTAACCCACTTTCTTTCTCTCTCTTCCTCAACCTTTTCTCTCTGTCTCCTGCTTCTACCTGATTCTCTCTGCATCCTTTAGTTATTCACCATCATTTGACCTTCAAATTCATTTACACATTCCCTGCAGTTTCCAACCTGTCTCCATCTGTTTCTGTCACTGCAGCGTCAGCCTGCAGATCCTTCGTCTCCATCTGATTTTTTATTTATATTTAGTTTATATTTACAAAATAAAATTAAACTGGTCGGTTAAACTATTGAAAACCTTTTCTTTGTACTCTTGTCAGTTAAATAAAGGTTCACATGAATTAACAAATCAGGGATTTTTGTTTTTATTGAATTTTGGAAAACTATTCTGGAAATGGGTTTGTAAACAAGAGCTTTTCTTCTCTAAACTCTTAGACAGGTGGACTGTTTATACTGTTTTATGCTCATGAGCTGTATTTTGTGCCTTTTCACTTTCTTCTTACATGGATGTTTTTTATGATTTTTATGATTCTGGTTTTTTAACCAGATCAAAGAGTTCTGCCTTTCAACATGTTTGTGGAGATACACAATGAAATGTGAACGGAATGAAGGCCCAGAGGGAGTAGAGGGCTTAACAATAACCCTGTGGTTATTTGTCACTTACATAACACATCAATTCTCACAGTATAAAGGAAGGCATGACATAGATATCTGATATTCAATAAGTCACTTATGGTTGTCCTGATTTGGTCACTCTGAGCCATCTTTACAACACGTAATCATGGCCACATACATTCAAGATTCAAAACACATGCAGAGAAGACAAAAGATGCATATAGTATTTTCTTCACATTCCTAAAAACATAAAAACTCTACACAGCATCTGTGTCACGGCTGCGCTGTGCCTCAGCGTCCACAGGAAACATGTCAGAAGCAGAGTGTGTTCTTCAGCACAGATTCAAGATTCAATACTTCAACGTCGTCCGTAGGGATTTGGTTTGGGGAATTTAGAATGTAGTTTAGAGTTTTGGTTGTTTTACAAGCATAAATATACATCTGCAGCTAATTTGGAGCAGGTAACATATGCTCTGTGGCTGTACTTGAGTCTGACAACTAACTTTCTCTGTCATCACTTGTTTTAAATGTCAATATAGCCAATCTCACAGTACAGCTGCTGTTTTTTTCTGGAAAATACTTGTTTAATTTGTGGTTGAGCAGCTTGGTAAGGACTGCTGATCAGATTTCATACTCTTCAGTTCTCTGACAGCAGAAACAGAATTCAGAGGCCAGAAACAAATAAAACTTTTTTCAAGTCACTTCCCAATAAATACAGGCCTTTGTATGCATAAGTGAATGACACGCTTCAGAGAGCTGCTCCAGCAAGAGTAGATTCTGCAGGTAAAGACAGCAGAGCAGGGGAGCCGTACACGTTCATTCTGTGCATTCAGCAGTCTGAGTAGTAAATGCCCGTTGTGTCACTATCCACTCAGTGCAGCTCAGCCAGGAAACACTGTCCAGTGAAACGTAAAATGGGAATTTAGCAGATATCAAACTCTACTTTAATAAATATGAATGTGTCAGTTAAATAGTGCTTGTAGACTTGCTAATAATAATCAGAAGAAAATTGTGAGCAGAAGCGTGATGGCTCAGAGGATGTCACTGGCATCCTAAAGTACCAAGACAAAAATTACATGTGGCAAAGCTAAAGTGAGGTGGTTTGATTTAAAGCTTAAACCCAGAGGTAATGACAGCATGAAGGCCATGCAGGGTAAAATGAAAGGTGTGCTGTTGGACTGTGAGCAGCCACCAATGGAAATCATCCCTCCAGCTCCTCCCAGTCAACCTCCAAGGTCAGGTATGCTGCAGCAATTCACAAAAATTGATTGACTTGTAGTTTATGTAAGGGTGTAAGCATGCCACAAATGGTTCTCTGTAATGATGTAAACTTTTTCCATTAAGCTAGACCAGCTTGGAAACAGAACACTGAAAACACTGTAATAAAAAAGAAAAAACTGTACTAATATAATGTACTGGTACAAGTACTGTATCTTTTTACCATTACCTATAGTCTACTACTCACCATAGCACATGACGAGGGCTTGTGTGTATCAGTTACCATGTGGTCCAGACCACATGGTAACTGATACACACAAGCCAGAGTAAGACTGAGAGTTGGTAGACATTTCACATAAAACCAGATCCAATAAAGGATGCATGAGAACAGATCTCCCAGCCATCTGGACTGACAGTCTGCAGCTGTGCCACCAGGCTTCTCACCACACACACACACACACACACACACTGACACACACAGTGTACATGTAGATACATGCACACGATTTGACTACGTAAGTAACTTCAAGACCAGACCCTTGGACTGTCTGTGAATAATTCCCACTGACAATAAAATACAGAGAGGGGGCAAGTAAAAGCTAGGTGCGGGGGTGGGGGGGGTGGGGGGGGTTGTAATTATTGTGCATGTTTACTTGGAACAGCCCTGTGACCCTGTCTGCAGGATAAGCAGTTGATGGACCTGGAATAGTTTCACTTGTTTCATTGCAGTTTTGGTCCACCTAGTGTTCTGGTCTTGTTTTATTGTTGGTGTTCGTTGCTTTTGAATATGGTTTGTTAGTATAACACTTTATGTTTTGTGATATCACTTCTTGTATGTTTCTGTGAGCCTCCTGTTTTAGTTTGTAGTTAGTCTACTCAAGTGTCTCTTGTCATGTTTTACTTCCTGTGATTGTCTCTGATTGTCTCGGTGGTTTCACCTGTGTATTTTAGTAGTTGTCTGTCTTTCATTCCTTGCCAGTTCATATTGTCTGGCTGAACCCAACAGCCTCATTACAACTAGCACTCCTGCACTCACTCTACGTTAACTCTCTAGCTGCTGTAGCTGAGTTTTGCTGATGTAGAATAACGCATCATCAGTAAATGTAATTATCAGAATAATGTTTTATTGACATTATATTGTGGAATCACAGTGGAATGTTAGTGAATGGAGGGATCCATACCTGCTTAGAATAAAATAGTATTGGCTTTTCATATGTCTGGGATACCTGCAGTGAGATCTGATCTCCTGCTGCATCACAGAGAGTTATCCATGAAAGTAACGTAGCCTCACTGTGTCGGTGCCTCTCTGAATATCCTGTTCTGTGATCATTAAAACGGATACACCTATAAAAATGTATTTTTTCCCCCAAACAATAGCAAGTGGTGCAAATGTCAGTGACAAAAAGATTGCATTTTAAATGTTTATTTGTTTTACCCCTTTTAGGCCTACCTGTAAAATAAAACCCATCATTCTGAACCTTCACTGCATGTGTGCCTCTCTAACCACTCTGCTCCTGCCTTGATTTGCTTAGGAAAATAGGGCTCAGGTTTAAAAAAACTGTCTGAAGATTCAGTCATCCAGGTCATAGTTATCCAAGGCAGGTTAAATCAAGAGAGACTGAACTTGGTGATCTTCAGTCAAGTCCAGTCTCCCCTGAGTGACAAATATAAATTAAGGCTAAATACAAAAAGCAAAAGATAATGACTTGACAGTCATAATTACAATAACAGTAAAAAGCAAGCAACATGAAATGTGGCCTTTTAATGGTGGTTTAACTTATGTAGTGCACCTTTAAAGACAGACAATTTGTGCTGTGGTTATTTGATGATGGTGAAATTAATGCACTACAAGCCTAAAGAATCCAGCATTGTCTGGAAAGTGTTCAAAATCTTTGCAGTAATCAGTAATGTAACATTTCACTTTTAATTTCAAGTGAAGACACACAAAGACCAAACTTAAGTTGGAAAGGGGAGTTCCTGTGCTGTGTCTGAGCACATCGTTACCAGTTAAACACTGGGTTGAACAGTAAGTCGCTCTCTTTGCAACTTGGCATGTTGTGAGATAGGTTTACTCTCTCCTATTACACTGACCACCTACTCCAGTCTGTTGTAATGACACATCACACATAGTGCTGAATCACCTCTATGTGCACAGTTTGCACTGTGCACACTGATGAATCCGATTGAGAAGATGAAATGGGTTAAACTTAAAATTTAAAAGCACTTAAAGTGAATATTTAGGTTATATGTTATAGGTTTTTCCTATTGCTGCTTTTCCTCCAATGAAGAATAACTGACACATATTTTGTTGGCAGCCAAGTGGTGCAAGACAAAGGTGTTCAAAGGAAGAGTCATGCTGCCTGAGGAGGTGAACATGGAGGGTGAAGAGCACCTCAGAGCTGTGGAAGATTTCCAAACCGACATTTGGGATTAAGACCATTTGACATCACTGCATCAGCACGTTCTATTTCTTTTTCAGTATTAGAGTGACTGAAATATTTCGAGGAGTTCATTGATAAGGGCTACAAGGTGGATGCTTCTTCTGATCAAGGCAATTACTCTTTTATGGAAGGGTTGATTACCAGGTTTGTTCAATCTTGGATAAATCACATGTTTGTCAACTGAGACTCTTCACATTGAATAATGGTTTAGTTGACTATTAGAGGGCAGCCCTAGTATATTGTGTCTGTTCCCCTGTAAGTCTGCGGCTGATCTTGGTTTAGATTGTTTTGATAGATGACCTCATTAACAACAAGCCTCCTCCACACTCGGCTCACAAAATTCAAAATGTGAGTTCTGTTTTTTTGGGCGACTTTATAAAACATACAGCTGACAAAGAAAGTCAACAGAGCAGACAGATGTGCTGATCGCCAAGTCAATTTTCTGTCTAAATGTAGCACAGATGGACGAAATGATTCTGATTCAGACGTGAGGACAGACAGATTAGAAGTTATTGAACCACTTTCATTTATGCTCCTCTCTGTCCTCCATCCTGATCTGTCTTCCTCTCCATCCCCTCTCTCTCTCTCTCTGCCCTCTTTCTTTCCATTTGTTCCTCCCTCGCTCTCTCCTTTAATAGGATCCTTGGTGTGTGCAGGGAGGTAGAGCTGTGTAGAGGTCAATAGCTCCCATCTGTCACAGAGGAAGCTGTGTGGTCTATGACAAACTGCCAGTCCAGCTCTCCTTAACGGCATTCACTCTCCAGAGACCATCTTCAGCCCCATCCTAGGTCAGACAGTAAATAGGCCGCTAACTGCTCTAACTAAATGCTGGTGAAGAACCAATACTACAAGACAATATCATGCCATGTGAGTCTACTATACTGAAGAGATATTATCTGAGTTGATGGGGTGTGTTGATATGCTGCTCTGGACCACCATGCTGGACAGATGAATGGTCACATGAACTAACTGACATCACAATAATTTGACAGAATTTTTATTTTCATACCAAAACACACCATAAATAAAAAGTTAGTAAGTTTCAATCACCAACTACAGTATGCAGAAAGCAAAGTGTGCACAGGGGTTATCCAGCTGAGGCCAGAGAAACTGCCACCATTCTGGTGCATTCTGGCTGTGTTGGCAAAGTGCAAATGTTTTCTATAGGACAGCATGCTAAAAGGAATTGATACTGCTGCTCACAGTAAGAGTCTGTCAGCTAGGGCTGGGCGATATGGCCAAAAATGTCATCACGATAAAAAAAAGTTCATATCATTCAATATCAGTAATTATTCCGATAAATAATTATTTCTTTCAAGTTTAGAGGCTCCATTTTTGCTCCTGAGTGAAAACTGAAGAAACCAAATGGTTAATCGTGCGGTTCAACTTTTCTTCATGGTCAGAACGTGACAAACACTTGTTGCCAAACAGTGGATCGCTTCACAAATCTGAGGTAGAACATTCAAAACTATTATCATAAAATGCTTTTTCAAAAAATATGATTAGTAACTCAAAATCAATCTGATAATAACATTTGTTATACTGTTACTGAGGAAAATGATATTGCGATAATAATTATTATTGTTTTATTGCCCAGCCCTGCCGTCACCTGCAGCTCTTCATCTAACAGCCGACTGTGGCTTGTATCTTCTTCCTCCATGTAGTATCAAAAACTGATCTGCTGACCAAATAGTACATAGAAGTCCATATGTTGTTGTGTACATCAGTTTATATTAAAGACAAGTACTGCTGATGGACAGGCAGATTTTAGCAATCAGTAAATAAGGCTAATATCTGAACGTACAATCAGACATGTAGAAGTGAAACTACTGTAAACTTCAAACCACAGAGATTCAGTTAGAAGCTTCAGGAGTACTAAGAGCTGAAGTAAAACTGAGCTGTCTCAATAATGGCCAACACAAACTCGTTAAGCCAGTCAGCTTAACAGAAGACACAGCTTGGGTGAGAGGAGATCATGCCGTGGTCTGCCTGTCTGCCCTGCTACGGGACGGGACCTCAAAACACACAAAGCACCCGCGGACACTAATGCTCAACATGTTCTAGTCTTATCTTGTAGAACCACATACTCAATGATAAACACAGAGTTGATCTAACATTAAAAATGGATTATTAAAAACATCATAAAGGAATATGTAGTATCCAGAGCAAACATCTTTTTACTAAGTAACCAGGTTTCTAATGTTTCTGGTGAATCCTCTTCTTTCCTCTGGCAACCGCATCAGGCCAAAACCGCACAAGAAATATCCAAATCTAATGCTATGCTAATGCTATGTTATGCTAATGCTCCCCATTGGATGGACCTTCTCCACAACTCACAAGACTGTGACTTTCAAAAACCATCAACGAGGTAATTCATCTAAAGCTTCCATAATGAGGGGTGTTCTGAACACCGCAGTATCTCAGGGTTGTCGGCAGGTCATTGTTGTTATTAATAAAATTGCAGTATTGGTCTGACAAATCTGTCACTACACATGTTGTTCTCCTTGAGCTCCAGACAGACAGAGTCTGTAATTGTCTCTAAGAGCAGTGATTTGCTGGCTAGAGCACACTGTGTACACTGTGTGTGTGTGTCCCCTTAGTAAAGAAGACATTTACAGGACACTGTGACCCCAGCCTGGCATATCCACCAATCACTGCAGACTGCAGCAGATTACAGCAAACCAGAAACCAAGACTGGTTAGACAGAGGGGAGGGGGTGGGGGGGGTGATAGGATGCTGAGGGTGAGAGAGAGAGACAAAGTGAGTGTAAAGAAGTTAATGGACGGTTAGAGAACCAGAAAGGAGGGACAGGGATCAGAAGACAGAAAGAGATGGAGAGGATGTGACATCATGATGGGAAGACAGAGTCAAATTCTGACCTCTGACAGCAAACACACTTGGGTTATAAAGTGGGTTTACCTACCACTTTGTGTCATTAGAGAGAATCATTTCAGTAAATATCATTTGAGTGTCATTTGAGTAAAGTCTTGAGTCTCACCCTTCTGGTTGTTTCTTCACATAGTGATGTTCTTGCTATCATTAGTGACTGTTCAGCCCCTCGTCCCTGCTCTCCAGGCAGTTTGTATTTAACCATCGCATAAGGCTTCAAGGTTTACCCATACTGAGAGAACCAGAGGAGCGGTGTGGATGCACAAGGAAAAGTGTGTGTCCCCACACACGTGTCATCCCTCTTAATAAATGCTTTTGATATGTGGATGTTTGCAAACTGGTGGCGTGGCTGCAGAGACAGCGTCAGTGCGATGGAGGAACAGACCTTTAACTGCAGACTCATCTGGACAAAATATGAAAAGACTCTTCCACAACTCTTCACACAGCTGAACACTTTCAAAAGGCTGTGTAACAAAGTGAGCTTGTGTGTGCGTGTTAGTCTAACTTAAAAAACTAATTATCTGACCTGAAGCCAGTGTTCAGGGCAAGATTTAGCATTGCACTCCTGTCAGACTCATGACTCCTGTCAAGCAAAACAACAGAGCAGTCTTTGTTACTCCACACTTTCTTCTTCCTTGCCAAAATATGGTGCTTCCATAAAAGTGCCTCAAATGGCACCGTAGGCTTTGTGTACTCTAACACCTGGAAACACACAGGCAGATGCCCTTCTTGAAATAATTAAAACAGATTTCTGTTACTGAGTCCTTCTCAAGTGACTCATCAAGAGGCCCCCAGTCTTACCTGTCTGCCTCGTCTCTGTTGCCCTGTTTTTCAGAAAGCTCCTGATCGAGGGAGGAGGAGGTGCTTCCCTCTCGGCTGACCCCACTGTTACGTCCTGGGCTGTTGTCAGCTGAGGCTCTCCCTCCTCCTCCTCCACCTGCAGGACGGGGGTTGGTGCCATCGGTGTGCTGCTTCAGAGTCTGTAGCTTGGCCAGAGGGATGATGTCGCAGCCCTGGGGCCGGTGCCACACTGTGCGCTGGGTGGAGGCGTTGTAGTAGTAGAAGCGCGAGGTGTTGGGATCAAACAGCTCCCACCACTGGTTGTCACCGGTTCGCTTGATGCAAACACCCTGCGGAGGGTCCCATACGCACTCACCCGTCAGCAGGTTGGCGTACATCCGCTCCCGTGTGCGTGGCTCAATGATCTCCACCCACTCCAACCTGCAGGGGGAGAGGTCAGAATGAGACTTAACTCTGTGAAAACGCTGCCTACAGACCAATCAGCTCTCTGGAAAACGACATCACCATCTGTAGGAAATCCCACAGACTGTTTTAGCCAATAGGCTGCTTTCTGTTTGTAGCTGTGATGTGGAGAAACTCTTGACTATGGTGATCCTACAGAGACTGATTAAAAGCCTCAGGCTAATGTTGCCTACAGGTTTTTACAGTACAGCAGGATCAGCCTACTTACTGAATTTAAATGTGTTTAATATTTTTTATTTGCTCCAAGTCCGTTTCACACAGCCTGACGCAGCCGTTAAATACATGGATTTTATTGTTCTTATGTAAGGCTGAATATTATGAGCAGTTTGGTAGGGATATTGAAATACTAAATTTTAATATGAACGTAGTCTATCTATTTAGGTTAGTTTAGTTTTCTTAGGCCGACTACAGAGACTGTAGTCATGTTCCGTCCGTCCGACGGTGAGTTTTCTGCAGCCTAAATGCTGCATTCAAACATTATTTGAGCACATTTTATGGCATGAAGGGATTTTTCCATTTCACTGCTTTATGAAGTTAATTTAGAAAAATGTTTGGACACTTCTGAGTGTGTTAAATAAATTAGATCTCATTTTTGAAGTGGTGACGAGTTTTTTAAAGTGAAGGAGAGTCTTTTAATGTGGAAACGTGACACACAGCCGAGCTGAAAGGCTGATATTTTCTGCAGCTCATAAGAACACTTTATCAACGCATTATTATAGACTACACCTGTTCATTTATTCATTCACACTGTCTGTGATTTTCTGCCTCCCTGCATGTGTCAGTTTCAGCTGGATCGGGAAACCCTGGCTTAATTTACCGAGTTGATAACCAGCTTCATGGTGCCGCTTATCCTGATCGCGATTGTTAGTGAAGCCAGATAATGGAAACATATCCTGGGTTTGTTGAACTTGCTTCGTGGTGCAGGACCTAGGTGCTGTAGGATGCATCATCTGCAGAACTGCTGGCTCTGTAGGCCCACTCCTGGACCCACTCCAGGGGGTCCAGGAGTGGGTCTGTGATGGACTTAGGTGGGACAACACAAGGCGTTCAAAGGACTTGATTGCATAACATGATTAATGGAACAATGTAATTAAGACAGAGACACTGTAAAAACCATGATGTGATTATCCTCGTGGATCTGGGGTATTTTGTCCTATCACCAACCAATGTGTGCAGCTACATGTGCGCCCCTTCCTGCATACGTTATTCTACCTGCTGTCAATTTTAAGAAGCTGTTCACACTCAGTTCCACACGTTCCCACTACAAGCTGCCCAGAACAACCACAGTTTGTTCTGCTGGTCACTGAGCAGCTTTACTGCAGCGGTTCAGGCCGAGCTCAAATGCACCACAGCTGCGAAGGTCTGGAGCATCGAGGCCACCATATCGTTTGGCTTTTTGGAGTGTAGTTATTTAGATCCAGGGCCTTTTGCCTTTCCAATTAAATGTATTAGCTGTTATATTTACAGAGGAGAATGACCCAGGGGTAGTGTTAGCATGCTAGGCTAACAATCAGTCAGCTGTGTGACTATTTCCGTGCTGTGACGTCTTTTAGAGCACACAAACACCATGAACCCACCTGTCACCTTCCCGGTGCGGAGCTATCAAAGCAAAACACCCCGCGGTGTGTTTTCGAACTGTCACAACTAATGTTCCAGTCTATGGGCTCCACACTGGCCTCCGTGCTGCTTTCCACTTTTTACACATTTTGACGTCGAACACAACAAAAAAAACATAAAAGGCAAACTTATTTACCAGCAATGTGAAAAGAGTCAATCACCTTTACAAAACAGCATATGTGCTAATTTTGGTGTAAAAAGGGTCTAAGTTCACTGCTGCGTCTTTCCACTTGATGTTATGTCATATTGCGGCAAAAGTGAGCCAGGTTCAACTTTTTTGCCTGACAGTCCTGCAGTACTTTGCTGGAGTCCTCTGCTCTGGCAGCCCAGCTGCACTGCCAGATTGGCTCCATTCAAATGAATGAGAGGGCTGCATTTCTTCAAGCAGAGCTGACGTCTGTCTGAAAGTGGCCTTAGTCCAGACACTAACAAAATCTGGGCACTCATCTAAGACAAGTGGGCTTCTTTGTGATCCACAGAAACGGACAATCCATCCCTACAGAGCGCACAGGAATGCCAGCTGATGAGCCACTTCTTTCGCATAACAAATCAGCGACTGAAGTGCGTCTGAATCTGATGATCCACTCACACCTGAGCAGTACTGACAGCAGAACTTCTTCCTCTGGATGAGGGGCAGGCCCAGCATCGACCACTGTCCTGACAGCTGATCCATCAAACAGGGACTTAGGTGCAAGCACTGCCAAACAAAAAAGTCTTTTCCAATACCCATGATGCACTTGCTCTTATAAGACAATCAATGTTCTACTGACTTGCTAAATACACACGCATATATTTTTATTTTTTCTGTTGTAAGTTACCCTATTCTAAAATTAATGTAATTACCTGTTAAGTTCTGTGCTTTGATTTGGTTGTACAGCTTTAAATAAGCTACCAGGATCCTTGACAAACTAACATTTTTAATTGTGTTTTGGTCCTTTCATGTTGGGGAACGTACACAGAGTTAGAACATAGCTGACCACTTGTTTCCTTCATAAAATGACAGGTGAAGATTTTCATTTACCTATTGAAGAAACTGAGAGTAATGATCTTTTGAGAATAGAAATTCCTCGAGAATGGCTTCACAAGAAAAAACTGTAGATTTTTCTAAATTTGACTGAACCCAAATCATTTAGTTTTGAAAACAAGCTTGATCCTGGTGAATCTGAAACAAGTGATCAAATTCTGAATATTATTCTGAGAATACGTTCACTAAACTTCATTTGAAGCAGACACCTCTAATATGATCAAATCGTCATCACGTCATTGCTGTATGTGAAACCTGGTTCCAATGGAAATGGAGTTTGTGTCAGAAGTGTAAACCACATAAAAAAGAGGTGGTGGCAATGCACTTTATTTATAGAAAGATTTTGAGAGTAAGGTTTTGTGAACTTACATACTTTAAATATTAAATGTCCAGTTGGTGAATGTGAGCCTTACTGTAGAATTAGTAACAGAGAGACGCTGATGATCCTTATCAGGCTTATACAATAAACACTGTTAAAAGCAGATGATTGGCTTACTAGTGGGAGGGGCCGGATAACTTCCATCTTTGCTGTTACAGGCTTTCACCATAGAGTAGTACTGAGGATGTGATTGAGTGGCGTCTCCTCTATAAAACGTCTGGTTAAACTTACTCTTGGCTGCAAAGCTACTAAGAAGAAAGACAGTGGTGAGATCAGTGATTGGTCCAAAACTTATGGAGGATATACTTTGTAGACTTTAGGGAAATAGTTTATTCATATCAAAACCAGTGTCTCAGTCTTTTTCTGGTGAGTGCTGGATGCCTGTGATGGCCTAACATGCCTCACACCCTCGGAAGCAAGTACCTGCACTTTTGTGACCATGTACATGGATGTATCTTGCTTCAAGCCTCGTTCAAGTCATTTAGCTTGTTGAAATGCAACTGTGGTAAGCAGGCAGTCACTTTTCACTGTGCTGCAAGAGAATGGAAGAGCTTTGCTTTGGGAGGACTTCTTGCTCATACAAGTCCACGTGACGGAGAGAGACGCAGTCCCGCATATTTGAAGTTCATAACATTCACTAAAATACAAAGTGGGGGTGTCGGAGCACAGGCTGCTTGAAGATGCGCTACGAAACGCTTCCATTGCTCAGTGGGACTGTGGCAGAGATATGACAGAAATGTAGTCCCTGTGTTATGTTGACACAGGCCTTTAGTTCCTTTTGTAATGTAACAATCTGTTGAACATTTTGATGGGGGACAGAATTATATTAGTGTATGTTTTGAGTTTAATTAACAAAATTCTGTACACATATAAATTATTATTGCAAGCTTTTGTGTGTGCTTGTGTGTGAGTGAGAGAAAGAAATGGTACATCAGCTGTCAGAGTGAATGCTTGTCAAATGGAGCAGAACAGGCCAGTTAAATAGAGAGATCCAGAGCGGAGATAGTAGGATTAATTGGCTATAATTGGTTGATGTGTTGGTGTTCCAAATGACCCAGTTTAGCTGGCGACTGCTGCCTGACTGTTTCTTGGCCAGCAGAGACTCATTCACCTAGCTTTCATAATCATCTATAGATCAGTGCAGATGGTGGTGGTGATGGTGCAGTGGATATGCCCGCCTTTGGTGTGAGAGACCTGGGTTCAATCCTCTGCTGTGGCACATCCACCAATGTGTCCGTGAGCAAGACACTTAACCCCCAGTTGCTCCAGAGGCGTGTGACCTCTAACATAATTAGTATTTGTAAGTCGCTTTGGATAAAAGCGTCAGCTAAATGAAGAAATGCACCACAGCCAGTGGCACAGTTTAGCCCCATACACACCTGCTCACTTCAACTCTGTGAGGGTTTGCACAAAGCAGCCTTTGATAATGAAGTTACAAATTAGTTTATGAGGATACACCACTGCAGATCTGCAGTAAACACACACAGCGGTGTGGCCTCAGAACACATGCCAACATGATCATTTTCATGCTTCTACACACACTAACTGGCACAGTCAAACATTGTTCTTTGGCTTGCGAGCACAGAAATCTATTTTCAGCAAAGGCACTCAATATCTAATTTTAGCCTTTTTTTAGCAGACACACGTGAAATTGTTGGGCTTCTGTAAATAACTTCAGAGTATGGTCTAGACCTGCTCTTTATGAAAAGCGCTGTGAGATAACTGTTGTGATTTGGCGCTATATAAATAAAATTGAATTGAATTGAAATACAGATAGTGGGTAGCCTGTAATGTTCAACTGACAAAGATACAGACAGGTGACAAATGACTAGAAGACCTTTAATAAATGAAACAAGGAGAGCACATGCCTGTACAGGGCACAGAGGGCCACTGAATGGTTTGTAGGAAAATGATGTGAATATCATAAACACCTGTGGGAGATTTTGGACCAGTGGATGTTCAGAATACAGCACTAATAACACAAAGGGCCAGTGTTGTCACAATGCTGGAATTTCTAACTTAATACAATACCTTGAAAAATATTGATATTCAATACCATTTTTGATCCCACAGGGGAAAATTCACACAACCTTGATTAAATGACTGAATTTAAAGGCAGGGTAGGTAAGTTTGAGAAACTTGCTCAAATGGCCAGATTTTTAAAAGTATCCAACAGAGAAACTCCCACCCCCCTCCCTTCTGGGCTCCTTCCAAAGCCACGCCCCCAAAACACGTGAACGCGCATTACCGAGTGCTGAAGAACGAGCACAGTGTGACGAGCGGAGAGCAGCGATGCAGCGGCTCACGTCAGGGGTAAGAAAACATTTGACTTTATCGTTATGAAAATAAACAACTAACGCGGCTGTAAGATCTCACTATCAAGCTAGCATATTTATATTGGATAGGTTTAAAAAGGGTGCACTGCCACATGGGTGGCGGTGAAGGCCAGGGGCCTTGACGGACCAGACCCGGGCGGCAGAGGCTGGCTCTGGGGACGTGGAACGTCACCTCTCTGTGGGGGAAGGAGCCGGAACTTGTGCGGGAGATGGAGCGCTATCAATTAGATCTGGTGGGGCTGACCTCCACGCACAGTCTTGGCTCTGGAACCGTGCTCCTTGATAGGGGATGGACTCTATTCTTCTCTGGAGTTGCTCAAGGTGTGAGGCGCCAGGCGGGTGTGGGGATACTCACAAGTCCCCGGCTGAGTGCCGCTACGTTGGAGTTTACTCCGGTGAACAAGAGGGTCGCCTCCCTACGCCTTCGGGTAGCGGGGGGGGGGAAAACTCTGACTGTGGTTTGTGCATATGTACCAAACAGCAGTTCAGAGTATTCGGCCTTCTTGGAGACCCTGAATGGAGTCCTGTATGGGGCTCCAGTAGGGGACTCCATAGTTCTGCTGGGTGACTTCAACGCACATGTGGGCAATGACGGAGTTACCTGGAAAGGCGTGATTGGGAGGAACGGCCCCCCTGATCTGAACCTGAGTGGGTGTTTGTTGTTGGACTTCTGTGCTAGTCATGGATTGTCTATAACAAACACCATGTTCGAGCATAAGGATGCTCATAAGTGTACATGGTACCAGAGCACCCTAGGCCGAAGATCAATGATCGATTTTGTAATCGTTTCATCTGATTTGAGGCCGCATGTTTCGACACTTCGGGTGAAGAGAGGGGCAGAGCTGTCAACTGATCACCATCTGGTTGTGAGTTGGGTCAGGGGTGGGGAAGACTCTGGACAGACCTGGTAAGCCCAAGCGGGTAGTGCTGGGTGAACTGGGAACGTCTGGTGGAAGCCCCTGTCCGTGAGACCTTCAACTCAAACCTCCGGCGGAGCTTTTCTGGCATCCCTGTGGAGGTTGGGGACATTGAACATGAGTGGGCAATGTTCAAAGCCTCTATTGCTGAAGCTGCAGCGGAAAGCTGTGGTCTCAAGGTCTTAGGTGCCTCAAGGGGCGGTAACCCTCGAACACCGTGGTGGACACCGGTGGTCAGGGAAGCCGTCCGACTGAAGAAGGAGGCCTTCCGGGATTTGTTGTCTTGGAGGACTCCGGAGGCGGTTGTAAGGTACCGACGGGCCCGAAGGACTGCAGCCTCTGCTGTGGCAGAAGCAAAGCAGCGGGTGTGGGAGAAGTTCGGAGAAGACATGGAGAAGAACTTTCGGTCGGCACCAAAGTGTTTCTGGAGAACTGTCCGCCATCTCAGGAGGGGGAAGCGGGGAACCGTCCAAGCTGTGTACAGTAAGGATGGGACCCTGTTGACCTCAACTGGGGAGGTAATTGGGCGGTGGAGGGAACACTTTGAGGAACTCCTAAATCCGACTGACACGCCCTCTATAGTAGAGGCAGAGCTGGAGGCTGATGGGGGTTTCTTGTCAATTTCCCTGGAGGAGGTCACTGAGGTAGTCAAACAACTCCACAGTGGCAAAGCCCCGGGGATTGATGAGATCCGCCCAGAGATGCTAAAAGCTGTGGGTGTGGAGGGGCTGTCATGGATGACACGTCTCTTCAACATTGCGTGGAAGTCGGGTACAAGGAGGTGCCCAAGGAGTGGCGGACTGGGGTGGTGGTTCCCCTGTTCAAAAAGTAGGACCAGAGAGTGTGTGCCAATTACAGGGGGTATCACACTTCTCAGCCTCCCTGGTAAAGTCTACGCCAGGGTGCTGGAACGGAGGGTTCGGCCGATTGTCGAACCACAGATTGAAGAGGAACAATGCGGTTTTCGTCCTGGTCGTGGAACAACTGACCAACTCTCACAAGGGTCCTGGAGTGGGCTTGGGAGTATGCCCATCCAGTCTACATGTGCTTTGTAGATCTGGAGAAGGCATATGACCGGGTCCCTCGGGAGATACTGTGGGAGGTGCTGCGGGAGTATGGGGTGAGGGGGGCCCTTCTTAGGGCTATCCAATCCTTGTACATCCAAAGCGAGAGCTGTGTCCGAGTACTCGGCAGTAAGTCGGACTCTTTCCAGGTGGGGGTTGGCCTTCGCCAGGGCTGCGCTTTGTCACCAATCCTGTTTGTGATATTCATGGACAGGATATCGAGGCGTAGCCGGGGCGAGGAGGGGCTGTGGTTCGGTGGGCTTGGGATCTCGTCACTGCTTTTTGCGGATGATGTGGTCCTGATGGCATCATCGGCCCGTAGCCTTCAGCTCTCCCTGGATCGGTTCGCAGCAGAGTGCAAAGCGGCTGGGATGAGGATTAGCACCTCTAAATCTGTGGCCATGGTTCTCAGCAGGAAACCGATGGAGTGCCAACTCCAGGTGGGGAATGAGTCCTTGCCCCAAGTGAAGGAGTTCAAGTACCTCGGGGTCTTGTTCACGAGTGAGGGGAGACTGGAGCAGGAGATTGGCCGGAGAATCGGAGCAGCGGGGGGGCGGTATTGCATTTGCTTTACCGTACCGTTGTAACGAAAAGAGAGCTGAGCCGTAAGGCAAAGCTCTCGATCTACCGGTCAATTTTCGTTCCTACCCTCACATACGGTCATGAAAGCTGGGTCATGACCGAAAGAACGAGATTGCGGGTACAAGCGGCCGAAATGGGTTTCCTCAGGCGGGTGGCTGGTGTCTCCCTTAGAGATAGGGTGAGAAGTTCGGCCATTCGCGAGGAGCTCAGAGTAGAGCCGCTGCTCCTTTTGCGTTGAAAGGAGCCAGTTGAGGTGGTATGGGCATCTGGTAAGGATGCCTCCTGGACGCCTCCCTAGGGAGGTGTTCCAGGCACGTCCAGCTGGGAGGAGACCTCGGGGAAGACCCAGGACAAGGTGGAGAGATTATATCTCCACGCTGGCCTGGGAACGCCTCGGGATCCCCCAGTCAGAGCTGGCTAATGTGGCTCGGGAAAGGGAAGTTTGGGGTCCCCTGCTGGAGCTGCTGCCCCTGCGACCCGACCCCGGATAAGCGGATGAAGATGGATGGATGGATGGAAGGTTTAAAAAGACTGTTGCTGATTCAGTAACGAGCTGGTTAGCTTACTGTTAGCAACAGGTAGCTGTGCTAACAGCTGCAGTAACATTGGGCAAAGCTAAAAATAGGCCGATGCACATTTTCCCGTTTCCATCAGTTACACTATACGAACATGAATTTCGTGTTAGACTCGTAACATGTACGTTGTTTTGCATGTTAGAGCTTCCACTGTGACAGCTTTATTGTCTCTGATGAGGACTGCACTCCAGAGCCAAGCACAGACCGGGACAGGACCGGGACCGGCCCGGGGTCGAGTCAAGGAGAGGAGGGAGGGCTGCCAGGGTCCGAGGAAGGAGAGGTGGGACGGGGAGGACGAGGTGCAAGCCGAGCAGCACATACCAGCGTCGAGCTTCACACTCCAACAACGGCATATGAACAGGTATATATATATATTTTAATATTAGTCTCTTATCTCCCAGTGTGCTTGTCTCAAAGTTTCTCTGCTGTTTCCCCCTCAGCCCTTTGGGTGTCAAAAATAGTGCTGTGTAATCACTATTATTACTTTATTATTATTGTTTACTGATTAGAACAACTACAGCTGGGCTCATCTGTGTCATGTACATTGACCTGGTGTGTAATGTGGACTCAGAAGTCCTGTTAGAGAACAACAAGCCACTGTTCAATAAAAATATCTGATCATGTTGATGAATGTTCTGTCCAGTTACACAGATCTTTCCCATTTGGAGTTCTAACAACTACATATTCCTTTACAGACCAGAATCTGAGGACTGTGGACAACATCCAGACTACAGTGTTTCTATGCACCACACATGGCTGATCTTCAGACCCAGGACAGAGTAACAGACAGTTCAGTCAGGCAGCATACAGACAGTTTGTAGTGTGGAGAACTTAGAGTCGTGATGTTTCTAGAAGATATGCAGCTGTTCTCCTGATCCATTAGGACAATACAGAGGTTTAATCCTAGCAGGGTGGAAGATGTAATGTCACTGACTGCTACACAAGTAATTCCCTCTGTGTGGATGAATACCTGTTCATTGTTAGTTTTATTCCCAGGAGGGTAAAGAAAATACAAAGTATATTTTTCCCTGTTCTGGATAATATTTTTATTCTTTTTTAAATAAAACATTGAAAATGATAAATGCCTTTTCTTTACACTTGCAGCATAAACAATCAAGCTACTACATTTTGTCTTATGTCTCCAATAATGACGTCAAAATGTGGTATAACACTTGTTTATTGTTATTAAAAACTACAACCTGTATCACAAATAGATCATTTTAAACATCTTTAAAAATGAGTATATACAGGAATCGACAGTGTCCACAGGTGTCCTGAATGATTATGAAGACAGTTCAGACTTGCATGTAGCATCATATCGCTGCTGTGGAGATGATTAAATATATCACAATCACCTCTCTGACATGATTACCACATTTCAAAAACAACCATATTACTTTTTGATTTATATTTTGCTGTATCTAGTAACACAGTTGGGGCAGGGACACCTGACTGAACCCCATGTTAACAGGGATCACCAGGTCTCCTGGTTCTGCTTCTAGGCATCTCCTCAGTAGTAGGCAACTGTTGGTGGAGGAGGAGGAGGAGAGCACTCTGGATGTCCTTTTGTTGTACATCTCGCTTTACCTGATACTACGAAAAGGATCAACTTAGTGAAAAGTTTGTAATACCTGACATTATTGTCTCATAGAGCAGTTAGCATTTCCACATAAAATGCAATCAAAACAATAAATCAGCACCATCTATCTGTATTCCTCATACTGTTTAATATTTTTGACTCATCACTTATAAATGTATTGAGTAACATGCAGAGGAGTACTCATAATGCAACATACTGAACTGTGTCATCAGCTTTTCTCCTGGCTGGACTGTGGACATGGTGGTTATGATCCAGGCCAACCAGCGTGGTCTTTTCAGTGTATACTGGTGAGAAGCACAGGGCTATGACAGACTCCAAATCTGCAGGTGACCTGAGGGCACAGTAGAAATAAAACATACAGGACTTTTTTAACTTCTGGTAAAATATGAATGACATCAACAAGTAACAGCAGCAATTACTTAAGGTTTTCACACAGTAGTTTTAGCGATGAACAATGTCAAACTAACGTTATATTATATTATAGGTAGCTTATATACCAGAAACACAGATACCTTTAGCCATCAATGTAACTAACAACATGTATCTCATAACTACAAACACACAGCTACATCATCATATTTGTAAAAGTAGCATTCAGTCAAACATCAACTGCAGACACAAGATAATCACACAAACCGATTAGATACAAGCTGTAAAGATAACGCAAGGTTAGGTGTAAACATAGTAGCCCCTATAACAATAAACCTACATGGTGAATAACTAAACCGGAGCAGTCTACACTTACATTGTCTTACCTAATGTTAGCGTCGGAAAACACAGCTCGCCGCTGCTGTTTTCCAGCTCACCTACAGCTGGATATAATTCATCGTCTCTACTCTGGCTCCTACACCAGCCTGCACTTGTAGCAGCTGTTAGCTCTATGCTAAGTACATAGCTACCGTTAGCTGTATGCTTAGTTGGTAGCTACCATTAGCTCTATTCGCAGGTAGCTATTTGCTAGCGATGAAAGTAACAAATTACATCAAAATGATAAAAGCCAGATTACCTGTCCAGCAGAAATAAAGCCACCACGCTGTGTCAGCCCCTCGGTGTTCCTCAGTTGTCACTATCGTTGAAAAGCCATGCAGATATTAGCTCCAGTCGGTACGACTGCTTCGCTCGGCAGGTCTGAGCGAGCTGACCGGGTGCGCGCATCGGGGCAGCTCATGTAGCAGCGAGGGAGAGTGACAGTCGGCCAGCCAATCATTGCATTCGGTCCGAATGGAACGAGTGATTGTGTTTACTGCAGCCCTGACAGGACTACAGACAGCCGATGTTTATACTCTCTTTTTCAGAGCACCTAACTTTTTAATATGCATTGGTGTATATAGACAGTTTAAACAAATATGACAAAAAGTGTTTTAGAAGCAACTTGCCTACCCTACCTTTAATTACAAAGTTTTCTCATCAACTAATCTAAGAAATAAAGTGAAGTTAATAGTGCTGAGTGCTAAGCAGAACAGCATCAGTTTATTTTTGCTTTTATTGCAATTACATTTACATTTACATTTACTCATTTGGCAGACGCTTTTATCCAAAGCGACTTACATTTGAGGAACAACTTACAAGTATCAACAGAGCATCGAATACAGATCTACAACTGACAATACATACTAGTAAGAGCAGCAATAAGTCCTAGTAAGAGCTCGTAGTACATATCACATCAATGGGTAAATACCTAGAGAAGGAAGTAAGAGTTAACAGAAAGTGCAATCAGAACAAAAAGTGCAGTCAATACAAGATAATTGTAGGGATAGAAGAAGAAGAGCACAGGAAGTGCATGTTAGAGGTTAGTTAGTTAGAGGTGTTATAAGAGGAAGTGTTCTCGGAAGAGATGAGTTTTCAAGAGCTTCTTGAAGTTGCTCTGATGGCGTGTGGTAGCTCGTTCCACCATTGTGGTGTCACAGATGAGAACAGCCGGGACTGGGATCGCTTTGTGTGAAGGGCTGGCAGAGCCAGGCAACGTTCGTAGGAGGAGCGTAGAGGCCGAGAAGGAACGTAGGTTTGTATAATGGAGTTTAGGTAGATGGGTGCAGACCCGGTGGTCACTCTGTATGCAAGCATTAGTGACTTGAATTTGATTCTGGAGGCCACGGGAAGCCAGTGGAGGTCACTCAGTAATGGAGTGACATGAGTCCTTTTGGGCTGATCAAAAACCAGACGCGCTGCTGCGTTCTGAACCATTTGTAAGGGTTTCACTGCACAAGCTGGAAGACCTGCTAGGAGGCGCTGCAATAGTCGAGGCGAGAGATAACCATGGCCTGTACCAGAAGCTGGGTGGCGTACTGAGTGAGGTAGGGCCTGATTTTCCTTATGTTGTATAAAGCAAAGCGGCATGACTTAGAGACAGCAGTGACATGGTCTGAAAATGACAGTTGATCATCAATCAAGACACCCAAGTTTCCCACCACCTTGGTTTGAGTGATGGTTGAGGAGTCAATTTGTAGTTTGATGTTATGGTAAATGGATTGCTTGGCTGGAATGACCAAGAGTTCAGTCTTGGAGAGGTTTAGTTGAAGGTGGCAGGCCTTCATCCATGTAGATATGTCCGAGAGACAGTCTGTAATCCGCGCCCGAGACAGTGGGATCGTCTGGCGGAAGGATAGATAGAGTTAGCGTATCGCCTGCATAGCAGTGGTAAGAGAAGCCGTGTGAGCGAATGATCGGCCCAAGTGAGGTGGTGTAAATTGAGAAGAGAAGGGGCCCCAGCACTGAGCCTTGGGGCACGCCTGTGGAGAGGCAGTGGGAGGAGGATAATTGTCCTTGCCACAAGACATTGTAGGAGCGCCCAGAAAGGTAGGATTCGAACCACAGGAGTGCTTTACTCGAGATGCCCATTGCTGAGAGTGCAGATAGCAGGATTGCGTGGTTGACTGTATCAAAGGCAGCTGATACAGGGGGGTATGGGTGAAAGAATAATTGATGGACAAGGCAGCAGGGGTAGCGGTGTTTTCTGGTTTGATGCAGGTCTCAGTGAGAGCCAGTATCCCAAGAGATAATGTGTTAGCATAAGCAGTGATAAAGTCAGCTTTGTTAACTGCAGACTGGCAGTTCCATGATCCAACAGAGAAGTAAACAGATGTGGGCAGTGTCTGTTTTAAAGGCTTGAGGAGTGCCTTATTTCTGTGCCTGAAGACACGATACCTCTTGCGTCTACAGGAGACAAGAGGAATAGTATGGTAGCACATGGTCTGAGTGCAGTTGTGGCCAACAGCTTTAGGTGAGTAGAAGTGCTTATGGAAGGAAAGACGCTGCTCTTGTAGGCGGCCTTGCTCGGTGGATTCGCACAGGAAGACTCGCTGGTCTTTACCCAAGTAGGTCTTCACACAAGGAGCAGACGCTTACGCTGACGCTTCAGTAATAGGTTGCAGTTAAGTAGTGCGAGTCTAATTGCATACAGGTGTGGCGCATTCAGACTGATTACACCCAGCTGAGATCGCCCACCAGATTACCAAGACAAAGGTTGGTTTCAGTGGGTGGGACACACACCCCAGTTGTTTGAGCTCACTCAGCCGGCCTTAAATCTTACCTATTTTGTTGTTTATAGTGTAATGTTCATTTAAAAAATTATGGTTATAATTACTATTTGTTGAGAAGCAAATGTGATACTTACAAGGGTTAAATTGAGTTGCACTTCCTCTATAGATATAAAGGTTGTCAAGATGGCGGCGTGCATAGTCGCAGCGGCTCAGTGCTCTCTAAAACAATGCTGTATGTGGCTGCTGTTTGTATTATTCTTTGTTGTTAAGACCAGCTGGGGTAAATCATATATCTTTTATAACAGAGAGGAATTATTGTATATCGGGAGAACATGCGAAGCACCTACAATGAGTGTCTTCCAACACTCGTCATAGCATTCCATCAGGAATAGAGGGTATGCGCATGATGCCACAGAATGTCGTTACTCTCACTGAGTGGCAAAAAGACAAGCAGCAGTGTTAGCTTAAATCAGCTAAAACACAAACTACACATCTAAAATGGGAAAAAGCTGGACCACTGGTTCTTTGGTAAGCAGTTAGGATCACCGTCAAGTCCGACTGCCTTTAATTTGAGCAAATAATCACTTGTTTTACTCACAGTTTGCTAAACGCAGCCATGGTAACAGATGTTTTGCCACTCAGTCCAGCGTGTTCCGGAAGGAGAAGTGACATCAATGCAATGGCTAACCCTCTATAGCCAGAGCACCCGCGTCTCCATGGATTGCTTCACCGAGTGGCAAGCGCCGGAGACGGAGGGAAGGTAAACAAAAGTGGGGCTGCAGGTCAGGGGTCTTGGCTAAACTAAAGAGGGCTCCAAACAGACCACCACTGTCTAGTCTTTTCATCGCGAATGCCTGATCCCTCGGGAATAAGATGGACGAACTAAATCTAAATATAGCAAGCCGGTCAACCATATGAGACAGCTCCGTGATAATTATCACTGAAAGCTGGCTAGCTGAGCTAGTGGATCGTTCATTACATCGAAGTGACAGAACAGAGGACTCGAGTAAGAGCCATGGAGGCGGACTTTGCATATATGTGAACGAGGACTGGTGTACAAATTCTACTGTTACCGATAAGCACTGTTCACCTGACCTTGAGCTGCTAGTAGTTAAGTGTAGACCTTTTTATTTGCCACGAGAATTCACTGTTGCTGTGGTAACAGCGGTCTACATTCCACCAGACGCCAACACTAACCTAGCACTGGGCCATATACTAGCAGCTATAGACAAACAGCAAAACAATTACCCAGAGGGCATTTTTATTGTGGCTTGATTAAGTAGCTACGTAGTAAAAATGTTTCTTTTTTTGTCTGATTTAACTGTTAATTGTTGATATTCGATCGGAAGTCTGTAACGGGTATTTTATTTTAAAAATTGCTGAATTCTCTGCCGTTTCTGACTTCCTGTCCGGTTCACTGCGCTGTGCTGCTTGACGCTGGGACGCTTCCTGGACACACTGCAGCGCTTCTGGTGTGAGCGCAAACATTTAGTAGACAGACTCTGTGGACTTTCGGAGTGAGTCTGGGGTCATGTAAACTTGGTTAATATGATAATAATTATATCATGTTATAATAATTTGTAGCAGGTGGGCCCACAATGAAGCTCCGCCCCCACTGTGCTGAGAGTCCAGCTCCGCCCCCACAATGACGCAGTTAAAAGTTACCCTTTTTAAAATTTATTAGTAGTGAAACTATTTCAATTACTTTATCAAAGTAACTTATTACATTTAATTACTTGTGTGTTTTCAGATGTTAACAATTTTCAAAAGACACTTGGACACAGAGGTAGTTTAACTGGCAGACAGGTGGTGCTGCAAATTCAAACATCAGAACCAATCAGAAGCATCAGATCAGCATCAAACTTTATTAAACAGCTGCAGCTAGAAAGGCAAAGGAACATTGTGTATAAAACACTGAATTTGCCTGTACGTCAGCACCTACTATCTATCTGTGTGGTTTTGTCTGCGAAGCTGCAATATGCACTTTGGGCCCATGAACAATTTCTTCGAAAATCTAAATAGTCCGTGATAGTAGGCTGCTTTGTAGGATTACGTGCTGCTCTCTATTCTGTACACTAACTGCAATTGGCCTGACACCGACATGACGGAGTCCCAGCTCTGTGTTGAGACGAGCCGTTGAAACAGCTGGGAGAAGCCACACTAACACACTCTGGAAGCCGTCAGAATAACTGCAGTGTACAGAAATTCTCAGTAGTAACAGCCTTTTGTTACTGTCAAAGGAATAATTAACAGCTTTTATCACAATACACACTAATAAAGTGCCTCTCACTCAGTAAAGCCTGTATCAGAAAACTTGTCACCATGTTGTGACAGCTGTTGCACCACTTCAGGATTTTGTTTTGGGTGAAATGTTCACATCTTTATAAAACACACATGTGTACGTGCATGCATGCACACGTGCATGCGGAGGAACTCAGCGCTGACAGAGAACAGTGGAAAGGCTGCAGCGTGATTACATCAAAACATTGTGTTTTGGTGTTCTTTTTTGAGTTGCTAGATTGACTAGTCCCAGAATTACTTGCATCAGGCAATACTTATTTAATGAGCCTGGGTTTATTTGGATAAAAATGTTTGGCTGTCATTCCTAATCATGTCTTTAATAACTGCATGAAGCACCAGTGCCGAAACAACAGGACTGTGTGAATGTTCCTAGAGTTGCCAATACAGCTAGTATGATCAGTCAGAGCTGCTGCCATCCTCTCTCTCTCTCCCCCTCACCCCAACCGGTCGAGGCAGATGGCCGCCCACCCTGAGCCATGGTTCTGCTCGAGGTTTCTGCCTCTTAAAGGAAGTTTTTCCTTGCCTGTGTCGCCTAGTGCTTGCTCTTGGAGGGAATTGTTGGGCTTCTGTAAATAACTTCAGAGTATGGTCTAGACCTGCTCTTTATGAAATGCGCTGTGAGATAACTGCTATATAAATAAAACTGAATTGAATTGAATCTGGGAGGCCTTTCTGATGCCTTTAGCAAGAAAGCCCATGGTTTGCATATATAATATAATACTATAATACAGGAGCTCGCCGGATGCGCTGCACCCAGACTAAGTATTCCCTGGCCTGTGTGACGGAGACCACCAGATCCTGTTATGAGGAGGAAATTGTTGGGCTTCTGTAAATAACTTCAGAGTTCGGTCTAGACCTGCTCTTTATGAAAAGCGCGCTGTGAGATAACTGTTGTTGTGATTTGGCGCTATATAAATAAAATTGAATTGAATTGAATTGAAAATTGAATTGAAATTGCCCCAGGCCAAGAGGGTGGCAAAACAGCTATTTCTAGTTTTTCTGAGATGCTAGATGAGGTCTCAGTTTCAAGGAAGCCTGTTTCACCTGTTCAGCAGCAAGACTCCGATACAGGGCACTTCGTCCTTGGATTCTGAGGGCATTTGCAGCCCACCTCCACCTGCGGCAAACCATGGCATCCTCCAGGAACCCCACACTGCCGCTAAAAAATGCACCATTTTTAGTCCACTTACAAAGCGGCAGCTTTGAACGTTAGAGCCCTGAGTGTCCTCTCCATGCTCACTGCGTACCAAGCTGAGCTGTGCAAGGACATGGCCACCAAGCCTGACCCTGTAGTGTGGGAAAACATTACCATGATTACGGACATTTGCCTCTCTACGTAGCCAAGTGCGGTCCAGGCCACAGGTAAATCTATGGGGGTGATGGTTTTACAGGAAAGAGCTAGATGGCTCAACAGGACGAACCTGTCTGACAGAGAGGAGGACATTTTGGACATGCCAATTGTCCCTGCCGCAGGTTTTGGCACCACTCTGGCCTCAATGCAGCAGAGATGTGAAGCTAGGAATAGAATGAAGCTCTCCAGCTCTCCCTTCTCCGAAAAGCTGAGGCCCCACCTCCAGCGGTCCCGCGCCAGACCTTTGCTCAGGCTGTCTCGCAGCAACCTCAGTTTAAAATCCCTAAGCGGCTGAAGCAACTGGCTCCTTTTCGCATAGTCGGATTAGGTGACGCAAACGTGTGTCATTATAAGACATCTGGCAGATCTGGGTTTTATAATTAACACCGAGAAGAGCGTTTCCCGCACAAAGTATAATATTTCGGGGTTTATCCCTGGAATCTGTGTCCTTTACAGCCTACCTGTTGGCAGAAAAGGTAGACTTTCAGGGCTTGTCTCAAGTCTGTTCCCTTTGAATGTGTCTGAGGTTAGTGGGCCTAACTTGACTTGACTTGACTGCCTGTTCGTGAGAGTTTTCCAGTTCTGGGTGGCTTCCCTTGGACTGGACCCTGTGCGTCATTGCGGGTAACTGTGGAATGCGTAATGGCACTGGCGGTAAGCAAATCCTTTCTTGGTGCAGGTGCCCATGGCTGTCATCCTGTCAAGGAAGGTGGTCACCATAGACGCGAGTTCGTCGGGCTGTGAGAGGCATCTGAAGCAAAAATTTCCAGCGCTCGCACATAAATTACCTGGAGTGTTTGGCAGTGTTTCTTCTGTTTCTCAGCGGGCTTCATGTTCTGGTGAGAACGGACAATACGAATCTTCCACGTCCGCATCACAAAGAAGTATAATGTACTATCATAATGTTCACGCAAATGGCGGAACCTTCGGGAACTGTGCAGCGCACGGACAGTCGGAGGTGTGCACAACAGACACCCGTGATCTCTGTTAGCTGGTCTGAGACCAGTGTTTTATTCGATGAATTTCGCTGCTGCTGAATGAATGACCACGCTACTAAAATTTCACACGGTCATCAATATGACTGCAACATTGATTTTCACTAGCACACCGTGTTGCAGTATCGCAACACTCATCCCTGTTTTGGCTCCATGTGTGCAAAGCGAGTGTGCCAGCGAAAGAGAGCGAGTGAGCAGCAGAACGGGGAGAACGTGACGTGAAAGTTAGCGAAGGAAAATATTTAAGTTACTTCGTAAGTTGTCCGTCTGGCAGAACATGTGCAGTGTAGGCCACAGCGTGTCCGTTAAGTCTGTTGTTTCTGTTTTTAGCGCTTGCTAACAATATTCCCATTCAATTACTTTAAAATGTCTTTTAATAGGCTACGTTTTGTGAAGTGGTTGTCTTTAATTGTCCACTTCATCTGCTAGGGCCTGTCCATAGGCTCGCCATTCATCTGTGACATCTGAGCCTCTCTGCAAGCAAACAATGACGTGTTACAAGGTTTTATAATTAGTTCATATGGTGTGAAGTCCACCTGTAATATATTATACAGGGATAGATATTTTAACACTTTACTTAAAGCAAACAAAGACAAGCTATATAACATTAAACATTACTATAAGCTTTTATTCCATTTTATATCACTAATTCTAAATGGTGACTAAAGTGTATTTATAACGAGGCAGAGTCGGTTATAATGTCCTATGGAACATGGTCAGAGATTCTTGCTGAACATTGATATAAACTGGTATGAATATTAGTTTCCATCCATCCATCCATCCATCCATACTATTAGATATCTAAGATTAAATCAAAAGGTCATAATACATTATGAACTTATAGACGCATTATATCATGTTATAAATATATGCATAAGTCATTATAGCGATGACCTTCATAGAAAGTGTTACCTGAAAATGTTTTAAAAATCGCATCCTATCCCTTTTAGCAGAGGTGAAAGCTACTGACTTACCAAACCCCAATATTTAAGAATAGTCATTAACCTAAAACATATTAGTCCATATTAAATGATAAAATCACCATCTCTCTCTTTAACAGCATCTTGCCTATATGCTGCACCTTGTGTCTGACAATGCTCACCTCACTGTTCCACACAGACAACCCTCACCTCTCATTTAGATAGCACTGCTGCAAAATAAGAAATGAATAGCTGTTTCTTATGCAAATGAGCAGGAATAATCAGCAGGGGAACACTTCTACCTTGTTCAGGGAGAAGAAGATAAGTAACACTAGACCCTCTAACGTAGTAGTCTCACACATATGCATTATCCTATAATGTACGTGTGTCTGTCCATGCATGTCTTGCACATTAATATTCCTTCTGCGATCATCGTGTGAGGGAAACAACATAAAAACAAAGGATGGCTGAGGTGAGCCGTCTCCTCAGAGACCGGGAATTTGTCATTTAGTCATTTAGCTCATTCCATCAGAGACAAGGTATAGAGTTCAGTCAACACGTTCCAAGGCTTGAACCTGAGATCTTCCTGTTAAATGGTGGTCTCTATCTCACCAGACTCTCCTGCTTCAACCTCTCTCTGATTATGTTAGTGATGATGACCCTGGCAGAGAGTGGAGTCTCCATCCATTCATCCATCTTCATCTGGTTATCCAGGGTCGGGTCGCAGGGAGGGTGGAGTCTACATATGATAGATGAGAGTGGAGCTGCCTCATCACACACCCATCCTCACATCACATATCAGAGTCATGTCTGTGGGAACATTTTGGGGATCGACCTGAGGTGAGTTGAAAGGCGGAGTTCATCCTCCACTAATGCTTCATGGTTTCTTTGATAGTGGAAAACTATCCAATCAGCACAGTATGTATGAAATGGCTAAACGTAAATGGGGTAAAAGAAACGAAAACCACTCCCACTTACATTCACACCTCTGGACAATTTAGAGTCAACACTTTAGCTAAGCTGCATGCTTTTGGACTGTGGGAGGAAATTGGAGAACCCAGAGAAACCCCCAATGACACGGCAAGAACGTACAAACTCCACACAGAAAGGCTGCAGCCAACCAGTTCAGAGAGAAAAAGAGAGAGAGCGCTCCGTTTCTTTATTCTTACAGTGGAGGCTAACTAAAACAACAAGTTATTATTACCAACACTTTGTTTTTAACTTTGTTACAGCTAGGCTAGTAGACCCAGGTGCTGGACTAGGAGAGGGAGGAGTTAGGGATCGGATACTGAGCTGGGAAATAGCGTGATAGAGTGGAAGACTAGAAGCTGCAGAAGCATGTTGGTGGCTGCTGTGCACAGCAGGGGGAGCTGTAGCGGGGAGTCCAGAGTTTGGAAGGCTGGGCTGAGCAGGTGCAGAGCAGAATCCAGGATTAATTTAGCTGGGGGAGGCCAGGGAGAGCAGACGGAATGAGCACGGTAACAGAACTAAAACAGAAGATTATTATGCAAAATGCAGCTTTTATTATGTCCTACTAAATGTTCTTCTTCTACAACAGGCCTAATATAATTATTTAAATCTGTTCATTATGTTGTTTGTTTGTTATAGCCTACACTTAACATGGCTATCTGACTGTTTTGATCTGTAATGAAACTGCCACACTACTGGGTCATAACTCAGTTTTACTTAGTTTAAACACTGTGTGCAATGTTTGGCTTTATTTCCATGATGGCAGCTTCACAGGTTCAAATAGAAAAAAAGGGAAAAAGGGAAAATTTACCCCAAGTTGGAGATAAATGGAAGCATTGGGTGTATTACTGAAAGTATTCAAGTACAGCAGGTCGAAGTTGGAGCAGGAAGCAAATCTTGGCGTTCAGTTTGGGTAATCATCTTTACTGTTCACCTTCCTTTCCTCTTCCAAGTTTGACAAACCTTAGAGAAGGACGGTTTCAGCTGAGACAGACCTGTCACTGATCAATACGTTCTCAAACACATAAGCTCAATCTTATTCTATCCCAGTGCCAGTAATAGTTTCAAACACAGTGTGAGACTTCCAGTAAATGTGTTTCCCTAATGAGATTTGCTAACTCTATCTGATTATCTGTGGACTCTGCTGGAGGCTCCAGTTCTTCCTCTCCTCTCAGACAACATCACCATCACAGTAGTCTTACACATACTGACATATCAGCAAGACAGACTGCAGCCATGTAACAGCCTTTCAGTCTTCACAGCAAAACATTTCTCATTCATATGAGTGCAGCAAAGATGCACTGAAGATCTCTGAGCAGTTGGTCTCAACATATTTGCAGTAAGAAGACATAAACCATGACACACTCTAAATGATTTAGATCAACAATGTGCTGTTACACTGAAGACATCAGCCAGCTCTGTTTTTAGATAACTATCTCAAATCTCATTTGGTTTGTATATACTTTTAAAGCCCCCCTCCAGTGTATTTTGACATTTCTATGATAATTCATATTTTTCTGAGTCACTTCCTCACAATGTTGATAACCCACATAGTTCGCCAAATATTTTTTGACAAATAGGTCAATTTTGTGCTCAAAGTTGCAAAAGCTGCTTAGTTGTTAAAACGGGGTGTTGACAACAACTATAGTAATTCCATAAGTCATACGTCATTCTCCAAGCTTGCGCAGGTGCGCTGTCACGCCTCGTTAAAAACTGTCACGCCGTCACGCATCGTTAAATCAGAGCATCAAACCGATAAACATCTTGTGAGCTAGCTAACCAATTTATCATGTAATGTACTTAGATCCTTCAGCAGGTATGTTCATTATGGCATCTGTGCGTGCGGTGTTGGAGGACAAATGACAAAAAACACGTTGCACTTTCACCTGCTACTGTCTGATATACAGTCTGGAACATGCATTTTACTGACGGCCGTTTTACCAATGCATCAGCGGAGGTCAGTTTTTGGTTGTCATGGTAATGTATTACGTCCAACTATTAACCACACCCCCACTCTCTGTTTGAGAAAGAATGTTTGCCAAAAACGGCAGTTAAAACTGGCTGGAGGGGTTTTAAACACAGTAAGTGTTTGTTTGAAAACCAGATCACCGCTGAAATCGCCTCATGTTTGTTTAGACAGGGGATTCCAGAATCTGATCTCATGGAAATATGTTCTGATGTTGTTGTAGGTGCACAATGATGGACAGACAAGCAGAAAAAAGTTTACTTTAAAGAATTAGAATGCGCTCCACAAACACGTCCCCTCAGTGTGAAGGTGTCTCCTCATGTCATGACTGTGAATTACACACAAAAAAAAATTATAAATAAGCTAATAAATCTAGCAAGTGACTTAACCGACTGGGCAAGTGTTAAAAAGACAAAGTTTATGAGCTGAAGCATTTCAGTTATTCTGGAAACAGGAGGTTAGCTGGGTGGCGTTAGAGGATGTGGGCGAAGTGGAGTGGTGTTTTCCAAATGTTTGAGCGCACAGTGGATAAAACAGGGTCGTATAGACAGAGTTCTTGTATACAAACATTACTGGATGTGCACGCAGCCAGGGGGCAAAAGCGCTTTAGAAACAGGTGTTAAAACCACTGTAATCAACCTAGATTACGTCAGTTGTTGTTGACTCAGTAAGAAACTGCCATTTCAGAGTTGGATCTGTTTGTGTTTCATTTGCATATTAATATATATAACATATCTATTGATCCACTGTTTTGTATCAAGTGTTCAAGAAAAGAAAAGTTTAACCAAATATTTAACCATCTGGTTTCTTCCATTTTACTCAGGAGCAAAAATCAGGAAGAAATAATGATTTGATATATATTGTGATAATTATCGATATCAAATGATATGAAATGTTTTTATCCTGATAATATTTTTGGCCAAATGGTCCAGCCCTAAGTGACACACCAGTTGGCAGGAGAGAGTGACGTTCAGCAACGTTTTGTGTTTTGGAAAAGCACTGAATACATACAATTACTCTTATAAATGTGCAAAACAGTGACGTTAGTTCTAAAGTCAGGAGAGACTTGCGTTATTTGTTTTGTCTCAGACAGTGGCTTAAAGAAAATTATCTGTTTCGTTAAAATCATACTCCTTGATGATGCTGTGAATCATCAAGGAGTTTTTTATTATTTTCTATTATATTCATAGCCTATAGCCCATATGATACAGCACCCCACCACCCTCTGGTCTGAGAGGCTGCAGTGTCTGCAGTTCGGTTGCTTGTTGACTCCTCAGGTTTATTATTTTTCCAGTAAAGTGGATTCATTTCTAAAATATGCTGCTGAACAGGTTTCCCTCACTTTTTAGGATGGGGTGCAGTGGTTGAAAGTAACGGTAATGTAACAAGTAACGTGACTATTTACTTTTAATACCCAGTATTAAGTAAAGTAATATTGTTACTTTTTAAATGAATAATAAGTCAGACATAACTAATTACAATTTCTGAGTAACTTGGCCAACATTGCTGCTACATATGCCGCATAAACTGACACGCTGCGTAGACAGAGCTTCTTTCTGCCCCCTGGTCGCGTGCACATCTCTGCGATGATGTTGCACAGAAACCCGTCTATTAGGTACGTCGGGTTTCCCAAAAATGTCTGCTGTGGTCCATAACAGCAGCTGACGGCATCTCACTTGCATGGGAGCAAGGAGGGTTGCCGACATCCCCTCCTCCAGGGATCTGCCAGTGCTTGTATGAACCATGAACGCTGAGGAGTCAGGAAATCGCTGATTACTGATGTTCTGATTCATATTCATTTACCTATTATGCTTCTCCATATTTTGTGACGTATCTACAACGTTGGATGTTCATGAAAAACATGGCCAAAGCTTCAAAAAATCAGGTTTTAGTATTTAACCAATATTCCGTATATGGTCATTAGCTCTGCACAGTAACGCTCAGTGGCCCTCATTTATCAAAAGTGCGTACACCAAATTTCCAGCGTACACCTGGCGTACACCCAAAACCAAAGTGACTTTGAGATTTATCAATATGGACGTTGGCGTACAGCACGCTCAAATCCTACGCCAGCTCAGGAGGTGGTGTACATGTACGCAAGTTTTGAGTTAGAGCCAAAATGCGCAGAAATCATTTCCTAATAGCACAAAACGCACTGACAATCTAAAATACATGATATATTATGACCCACTGTAACAGAAACAACATTTGAAACATTAATTTGGGTGTTTATATTTGAGCAACACGGACTTTATACAGCCTATTGAGCAGTCAGAACATGCTCTGAAGTATTTGGACTATTTTATCGTAGCTTTTGGTGCTTTTATTTGGGTTTGCTTTTAATAAAATGTGTACCTTCAAATGAAAAGGCTATGAGCAAAAATTGTTGTAAGGTAAATAAATACTGCATACAAACAACGAAGAGTATAAGCGGATGGCTTGAAGCACTGAGACTGGCTGCCGAAATGGACACAGCCCCACGCCCTTTAGGTGAGGCGGGCACGTCGTGCACAAAGCCCTGCATTTATTATCAGACAAACTTTATATTATGACCGCATAGCGAACACCGACACCCCCACTAAAGGTCCCGCGTCCCCAGACTCTGGCATGCTGATCTCTGTCCATGTGTAAGTCCTGGGTCAGTGCGTAAAGCCCAGTCCCGGAGGTGATGGAGCAGCTTTTTATCAGACCAACATTCTTTTATTTGGAGCTTATTTGGGACTTGACTTTGATGGGGGTTTTAGTGCTAAATCTGTCTCTTGGAGCACCACAAGTAGCCAATTTATAATTCTAGGAACAGCCAAAACCTCTAGTTTGCACAGAACGCGCTCCACAAACAGGTGGTACAGACGTGGTGCAGCTCATCATTGTGTTTGGACAATGTTTCACTCTGAACATAAAAGAAAAGTTACACCACGGATGGTCAGATCCAAGTCTGTGCACGTCCAGATCCGTGTGTAATAGTCCCAGGACAGCACAGAGCTGTTTCCCAAAGCCATAAAACATTATGAAGGCTTGTTTTGCACGCTGGGGGTTCACCGCCCCGTATCTGTCCGTATGTCCTCCGTTCATCAAAATAAAGGCTCAGAGAGGCTCTTGGCCCGAGCCCTGCTCCTCCGGGATGAGCCCATCCTCCTCTGGGGCTGACAGCGCACACTGGTCCGCTCCAGCAAGGTAGATAGCGAGCGGTGGTCCCCCTGACTCCAGCACTGGCTCTCCGACTGGACCTGAACTGTTTATGGCTCATCTGACTGCTCGTGGCCATTTTTAAGCGCGTTGAACATTTGGTCAAAAATGTGTCCAGTTTAAATCATCAAATAAAAAAGCACAATATTTTTGAACATTTATGCCGGGGATGGACTAACTAAACATTTAATCTGTTTAATCTGAGGGGGACTTAAAGAGACAGGAGCAACTACAGCTTGTTTCAGTCAGAGGCTGAAATGAAGGCCTTCATAAAGAGTCAGTATAAGAGAGAAAATTTCTGAAACTTTGAATAATGCAAATACTGCCATTCAGGAGTCACAGAACTACAATACAGGACTGGAAAATCAGCAGAACAGGTCTCCTTTAAAGAAACATTAAACATGACAAGTAACTTTAGTCTGTGTTGTTAACCACTTAGAATTAAAACAATTTGTATAGTTGCAAGTCAAAAGTGACTTTGGGCAAGTAGACCTGATAGATCTGATTGCTTGCTTGATTAGGCAAGTAAAAAAACAAAACATTAAAGTTGAACTCTAGCGTAGATCAAAAACTAATACAGTATAACCTTAGTTGGGCATACCAGCACTTTTCCCAAGCTGCCGGAACTCTTTTCTGCCCTCTCCATATCAGGTTCTCTGGGTACTACTTGACGCTCACCTCCTCCTGTTCCCCTTCTACATGCTAATCTCTGTTGGCGGAGACAGAGTAGGAAGAAGCTCAGGGCCCTTTCATGCAGCTATGTGCAGAAAGAAGCTTGTCAATGTCACTTTTCATGAACTGACCAATCACAGCCTGGCTGGGGCGGGACGTTAAATAAAGGTTGACAGCCATAGGTGTCATTAGCGCTGGGGAAGAATCAGAATGTCCCCATCACTTTTTGAAAGCTTTTGTTAAAAATGTTTGTAAAAAGAAATGTTAATTAACAAATGAAACTGCTTTGAGAAAGCTTTATTTGCACAATAAGAAAACCTGCAATGCATAGTAAATGCATCTTAAATATAGAGAAAAATACAATGAAAAAATAAGCCAAAAACAATAACTGCATTATATTCCATTGTATTTTTATATTTTGAATTGTCACCTGTCATTTTTTGTTTCCCTTCATCTAAATAAAGATGTTTCCACCATAAATAGGAGCAGTAATTAAACAGTTTAACGGGAGGACATCCAGACCCCCCACTCATACATTCAGCATCAAACATTTCTTCTGAATCATGTTAAAATATCATCTCCTCTTGGCCTTGTGACACTCTGTTGACAGCAATCACCAAACTTTTGAAATGTTGAAATGGATGGTGGGGGTGTGCACATGACAACATGTGAATAGAGTAGTGGTTTTCCACTTCAATCACTGGTTGTAATGATTAGAATAAAAGGGTATGTGTGAGACAAACGACAAACGAAAAATGCAGCTGAGATGTCTCCTGCTCAGACTGGTCAGGAAAAGATTCCCAGATTCCCATCTGGGTGCTGCTGCTGGGTGACATGGCTAGGTGTCATTTACACTGGTGGTGATGGGGACGTGGAGCTGCCACTTTTTGACAGCATTTTTTCAAAATTTTCTAAAAAAACATGCACTCAGAAATGTTATTTAAAAAATGAAAATGATGATTAGTCCAATTAAGGTCAATAACATAATCATAATGCTCTCATAAAGTGAGACTGTCACCTACTGCTGGTGATCACTCACTGTCACACAGCAATGCATAAAGCTATTAGACACTGTTTTTGTAGCTAGCAGAGTTTCCTAATGCAGTCTTAACTTTGGCTAACTGTCCTAATGGCTGAGGTGAGCTTATTTTGTCAGCATCACGTTGGCTAATCCCACGCTGCTGTGAAAATGACTCGTAGACTACTTGTACTTGAGTTGTGTTCTCCATGGCCCCCTCTGATCACCCTGGAGTCAGTAAATGGGAGCGAATGAGTGCACTCATTCACTTGCACTGGTACAAACCAGTTCCCCCAGCTGGTTTGGGGGAATATTACCGCAGGTACACATGTTATTTGGAAGCATGGGTGTCCGACCAATTTCGGTGGGACGCCTGGGCCAAAAATTCCAGGACCGATTTTTGTCCCAGTCCAGCCCTGTTATGACGACATTATACACCGAGTTAAACCTTTTACGTGAACCCAAAATCTCATAAATTCTCAAAGACGTTCTTTCTTAACTGTAAATAACTTATTTGTCTTTTTTCATCTTCTACATATTTGCATTGGTCTGTGTTGCTGCAGTCTTTCTGTTGTGAGGTCTTTTTTGTCCTTGTCCTCCTTCTCCTCGTCTCTCCTTTCTGCTCTGCTAAGCAGCATTCAGCAGTCCGAGATTGTGATTCTAATCAAGATTAAATTGTGTAATGTGTGTGAGAGTCTGTGTGTGCTTTAAGAGGAGGGACATCCAGGCAGTGAAGAAGAGAAAGCAGGAAAGGCTTATAGATGTGCACAGGACAGGATGCAGACAGGACCTTTTTATACCTAATCACACCTCAAGGTAGTAAATGATTGTTAAACTGACAATATATATCAGTATTTTGTATGAACCACCCACAGAGAATTAGCACCAACCCTGCACTTCCCCTCAGTTTTAGGGAGCTTTCTAGCCTTTCTGGTCATTTTCTTGGTGTTCCAGCCAACAATCTCTGCTCTCTTCCATCTTATTTCCAGTGAAATGACCCAGCTTCAAACAGCAGTCAAATAAAGGCAAAGACTAGCTGGTGACCACTTGGAGCATTTAGGAGAGTGAATGATTGACTCCATCGTGTGGACAAAAACATGACTCCAAATGAAATAATGTAGATTTATAGGAAGAGTTCAACATTTAGAGAATTCCACTTTCTGTCTGAGTGCTCCTCCATTTGTAGTTTACAAAGCAGAATTTGCTAACTAATGACTTCTGTTAACTTTTTGATTGATCCCAAAGACTTCCAATACATTTAAGAAAAAAGGAGAACTGGCAGATATTGCAGGGGTTCTCAACCTTTTCCAAGCTGGGCCCCCCCAAAGCTGGTTCATTGCAGTTCCATTACACCATGACAGACGGACAGACAGATCTAGGCTAGGCTATTATTTTTAGGCCCACACTATTATCATTATTATTATTATTATTATTATTATTTTTATAATTATCATCATCAGTAGAGGTAGGTAGGCTTATCATTACTAGGGGCTATTGTTATAATTGGCAGTAGCTCCAAACTACTTCTAATGTGAGCTTGCAGGCATTTATTATAATTATTATTATGAGTAGTAGTAGGCCGATTATCATTACTAGGCTATTGCTATACAATCATATGAGGTTGCTTGTGTTGTTGTTGTCGTCATCGTAGTCGTCGGTAGGCCTATTATTATTAGGCCTAATAGGCATATCATCTGCATTTTTTACAGAACCTTGCAGGCGATAGGCCAGGCAGGTTAATGTGAGACCTGATCCTGCTTTGCCTTGCAAAGATCCTCAATTCGTGGCGCAGGGGTTAGGGCGGGATCACATGCAAGATTCATTTGCAGGCTGGACGCGGAGTGGCGTGTAGCCTCTCTGCTCTGACTACAGCGCGAGGCTACTGACCCCTAAAATCCACTGACTCGGCTACGGGCGTTACGGCTGCACCAGCGGTTGCTGGAGCTGATCACGGCCATTAAAGTCAATGCTCGTGGAGTCCACCAGCTGCGCCGCAGCAGCGTCTCAGAAGCGTCCCAGAAGCGGATAGGTATTAGGTCTATTTAGCCGCGTCAAGCAGCACAGAGCAGATCGAACCAGGCAGGAAGTCAGACACAGAACTGCATACAGGATCCGGTCAATTTTCAAAATAAAACACCCTTTGGAGACAAACAACAATAAACACAGTTAAAACGGACACAAAAGGAAATCGTTTAACTCCGTAGCCTATTTAATCAACAAAATCTACACATAAACAAAGTCAGGCAGGAAAAACGCTCTGATTCTGAAATGCTCCCTGTGGGAAATGCAGCATGAAGTTATAACAAGTCAATAACGTGGGGCAGGCTGCACGCTCCGCTGCTGAAACGCTTCTGAGACGCATCCAGTGGACTTTGACCCGGGGTATGGAGAAGGGTCCAGCTGCAGCCTGCAGACTGTGAGATCGTACGGAAGTTGACGGAAGTTGAACTTCCATATACGGTTCGTCCCAGAACACACTGCGCACAAAGCGTGATGACGTTTATCTCGGCTCACGTACAGCATAGATCCTAATGCAATCTAAGATGCAAAAATAAACCTCACTCCAATTGTCGAAAAAATTAAGAAGAAATTTTACATGTGGCTATTACGTGATCTATCTTTGAAAGGCAGGATTTTACTCTCAAAGGCCGAAGGAATATCAAGAGTAACATATGCTGCTCTATCTTTATATATAGATCAACAAATGTGCAAAACAATAGATAAAATCCTTTATGATTTTGTATGGAAAAATCGCAATCATTATCTGAAAAAGTGTGTTTTAATGAATGAGAACAGTAAAGGTGGCCTTTCTCGACTTTACTACCTTAAATTTCACCTTCAAGATTAATTGGATTAAGCGGTATTTAAATTGCCCAACCAGTACGTGGAATTTTATTCCCTATTATGTCTTTTCTTCACTTGGTGGTCTCCAGTTCTTGTTGGTATGCATCTATAATATTGAAAAAATCCCTTTGAAACTTTCTTCGTTCCACCAACAAATGCTACTCGCCTGGTCCCTAATTTACAAGCACAACTTCACTCCTCATAGGTTTTATATGTGGAACAACAGATATATTTTGTTTAAAAACAAATCTATTTTTTTTCAACAGTGGTATGACAATAAAATTTTGCTTGTAAATCAATTATTTAACCAACATGGTCAACTTTATAACTACATTGAATTTATTCATCACTATGGTATCCCTGTTTCACCAAAGGACTTCGCCATCGTGTTTGATGCCATACCTTCAGCTGTCATCGCACTTTTCAAAAGATTTAACGGATCTGATGATCCCACAAAACTGGTGGATGTGAAGAAAACTGTTGGGAACATCTGTTTTGTTTTCATTGCAACCTAAAAGTAAGAATAAGGCCATTCGTCAACTTTTTCAACAGGACATTAGGAGTACGCCCGCTGCTGTATCATATTGGTCATTTGTTGGAGAGATTTGTTGGGAAAAAGTTTGGCTTTTGCCACACAAGTTTTTTTCAACCAACAAAGTCAAAGAGATCTCATTCAAAATGCTTCACAGGTTTTATCCCACTAACTGTTACCTGCAAAAACTGAAAAAGGACTTGGACATCAGCTGTACCTTCTGTGGAGAACACAATGAAACACTGGTGCATTTATTTTGGTCTTGCCCACATACGAAGAAACTTTGGAGTAAAAATTCTCAACTTATAGTTGTCCATATTTACCCTCAATTTGTGTTGCGGTGGGAAAATGTATTGTTTGGATTCACTAAACATGACAAAAAATTATATTCAGAGTATTATGTGATAAATTTATTTATTTTTTTAACTAAATTTTATTTGCACAAGTCAAAATTCCTAAAAAAGAAACCAAGCTTTTTGGAGCTTGCTGCTAACAGTAAGCACTATGTTCTTTCAATATCTGAATGCAAAAACAAAAAAGCTGTAAAATCTTATGACCTCTGTAAGCTTTACAAGATATTTATTTAATTTTTCTTTTGCTTTTGTTAAAATTATACTTTCCTTTCTATAACCCTTGACCTCCCTGGCCTATTTGCGATGTCTATAGACTTTATTGATGTACAGAATATGTTGTTTTCCTACTGTATGTCTTAGTTTTGAATAAAGTTTTGAAAAATAAAAAAAACCTAATGCAAACTGTTTTATTCTTTAGAAGCCAACAACAGAACTTTAAATACACTTCTGAGAAGTTTTTTGGTGAGAAATCAACTGTGTAGATTTTGAATAACTGCAGTTTTATGAAAATTGGTGGCGAATCCAAAATGTGTTCAACTGTTTTCGGAGTTGTGCAGCTCCGCAAGTGCTGACCACAGTGCCGACGGGTGTTACACAGCTGCACAATCCCTCCAGAAAAACGCGATTATGCGATCGAATTCAATGCATAATCAGCCAAAGTCTGCATATTTATGCGGGGTTCGCATTTTTTCAAATACTCCGCAATTTCGCCGCATAAATTGCTGATTTCCGCGCAAAATATGCGGGGCTTGCATGATATTCATAATCCCCGCATTTTCATCGCAAAAAGGTCACATATATCTTAGCAGTAAGTTGGAAAATGTTGCGTTTACTTCACACAAGAGCAGTCATCCCCATGTTGCCATGGGAACGTTTTGAAGTGACGTAATTACGCAACGTGAACATCATCGAAAAGCTGCAAACATACTAGTTTCAAAAACCTTACAGTTGTAAGAATATTAGTATGTAAATTTGTTACAGTAAGAGATTGCACTTTGTGCATTGGAAGCACTTATTCTAACAGAAGATGTCTGTTTTGTATAGCTACCTCTGTAAAACAGGAATTTTTTTTTAATATATTTTATTTATTCATTTTTACAGAAGTTGTAGCATATTTCTTTTGTAAAGCTACAGAACTTGTTTAACTCAATGTTTTGTAAGTCTGCCATGTTTATTAAGGTCTGAAATAAAACAAGATGAGACCTTAAATATTCCCTGCACTTTCTGTGATGTAGTATGCTTGCTTATCATAGGAAGTAATAGGAAATGACTCTACATTAAGGTAGGAGCCTAGTGACTACAGGGTGTTGGGGGAATTACTTTTTTTCTCTTTTTCATCAAACCGCAATTTTTGCAAGTTCCCGCAATTTCATCGCATAAAATTGCATAAATATCCCGCATATTCCATCGCATTTTTTAAGAAAACGTGTCGCGTAATCAAGGATTTTTGCCCGCAACAATCACAAAAAAACTCCACATTTTTCTGGAAGGACTGGCTGCAGTAATATTACCGCAGGATGCACAGCAACACAGCGGCTAGCAGATAGGGTTAAGCGGTCGACATGCATATAATCAGTAGCTTTAGGCACACAGCCTGTGATGGTCAGGGGAAGAGGAATATTCATCGGGGGCTGTCAGCAATAGTTAGGTAGCTAGCTCCGGTTAGCTCCCCCAGGTCACACAGACCACTGCAGCCAACACAGCAGACGTGTCCAGCAACAGCTGAACGATGCTGTTAATGTTCGCACCGCTGTTATTCTGTCAATAAATTCTCAGTAAATTTTTAACCTAATTGAGATCCATCTGGCTCCTGATGTAACATTACAGAATATTCTTGGTTTGTGGAACTTAAAATCACTTTGGAAGAAATAAAATTTACAACAGTGGAATGACTTGAAACATTGCTTTATTATCATTAGGCTATTAGAAATAAATATTTGCAGGAATTATAGTATAAATATACTATATTAATAATATATAGTTATAGTACAGTAAATATTAACACATAAAGTACGCTGAATACTATGTTGACACTTGACTCTTTTTTTCTACGGCTCTTTTTCATTTTATTTGACAGCTATGCGCGGGCCGAGCGGGCGAGATAAACGTCATCATGTTTTGTGCACAGTGGCTTCTGGGATAAACCATATATGGAAGTTCAACTGCAGCCAACTTCCGTCACGGTCTCACGGTCTGCAGGCTGCAGCTGGATATACTTGGGGGTATGGATGCATCAAAACTGTGGCGCAGCCGTAACGTGCCGTAGACGGAGTCAGTAAATTTCCGGTGTGAGACACTGACTGCCTGTGAGTGCTTTTGAAAAGTGGAGGGGCTCAGGGCAGCACCCGCTCCTCGTCGAGCACAGTCACTGCAGAGTGATTCGTGCTTTCGAATCACCAGTAAAAGTTGCTAGACTTGATGCTAGTCACTTTTGGAAAAAAAAAAGTCATCAGGAGGATGATTTGTTTGTGTGTTATAATAGTCCAACCACTTGCTTTTCATTATTATTTTTTTTAAGGTTTTTTTTCTTTTAGATTTTTTCCCCTCCATCCCATGTGGTTCTCAACCGGTGGGCGGGCTCCACCGGTTGAGAACGACTGCGCTATTGCAATTGGTATTAGGAGAGAAAACCGGGATTGGTGCATCCCTACTAAATACAGTGTAACACACAGAGTGTATATGTGGGGTGGCGATGGCGCATAGCAGTAGTAAGTTGCTTTGGATAAAAGCGTCAGCTAAATGAGTAAATGTAGATATGTGAATTATTTTGGTTGGCCGGACTTCTTGCAGTGAAATTAATTTGCATTTTCTCATATAAGAATGTAATGTCAGGGTTTGTGGTGCAGGGTTCGTGTGGTGGGCAGGTTGTAGGACCCAAATGCAGGACACACAGGGCGGAGAAGGTAAAGTTCAAAAAGGTTTATTTAGCAAACAAAAGGTACACTTACTAACAGAGTGGCTGATAAACTGAGTCCAAAAACAAGGTAATCCAAACAGAAGTCCAAACGAAACAAACAATCCAAAAGAGATTGATCCAAAGTGATCCAAAACAGAACTCAAAAAACAAACTCCAACTAACCATAGAACTGGCGGCAAACAGACAGTGTGTTAACTAAGGGAACAGACGGAACACTTGACAGGCAGACATGGGGCAAAACACAGAAGTACACAGACCAGGAGAAAACACTAGAGCCATGAACAAGGTACAGGACTAAGAACTAAGATACGAGACAAGACAGATACTACGTAATTAATACATGAAACTGTGACAGAACTGAAATCAGGAAAATACAACAGACTAACAGATACCGAACTGATTAATGAATAAACTCAGAACTAAAGAGAACAGGTGACATAACTAACATGCAGATACAAAACCTCAGAACGAAAACCCAAAAACACAGCACTCAGGACAGGGTGACATGTAAGGTGACAGTTAATAATAAGACATCGGATGAACATGGAACTCTCCTGGTTCACTGTTAGAAACTGCATTAAAATCTCATTTAAAATTAAAGCTGCAAGCAGCGTTGGGCGGGCCCTCGCCACGTGTAGCATGTCAGGCTGTGAGGCGTCTGACGGCAAGGAGGAACAGGTCTGACAACCGATTTCAGAGACTCCTGCCCACGAGGTACAAACACTCTTTGATAAACATGTCCAATAAGAGGGAAAAATCTACTTTAAAGCCATAGATCCGCTAGAGAGCTACAGTAAGACTGTTCTGTGGGTTTGGTCTTTTAAATGCACAGTTCAGATTACATTTCATATGATACGTTTTTCCTTTGAAGTCTCAGCATCATCAGTGTCTAATTTTTTATTGATATTATTTTCAACAAATGAATATTTGCACTAGATGGTTGGAAGGACAGCAAATTTTAAGTTATGTGGTATTGTAAAGAAATTCATTATTTAAAAAATAAATGTTTCCAATGAAATGCCAATTAAAGTTTTTAGCATTACAGAACTGTCCTGTAGCCTTGTTCTTCTCTTGACAAATGTTCACAGCTTTGTTGTCACTTTGGAATATTAAAGAGCATAAAAGAGAGAACCTGTGTATGTCCTCAGTGTAATAAAGATTTATGTTGATCTGAGCAGATATGAGTTGTAACTTGTTGTTATTGTGCATCGCAGGTGATGTTACGCAGTAATGTAACTAGAGGTGTAGCTACTGTAAAACTTCAATTAATAGTCGAGTCCCAAATATCCGCCTACCTCCTTTACTGGCCTGGTGTGGGAACATATTTAGACAAATAAACGCCTGCCTCCATTAAACGCCTGGTCTGGTCTTTATAGAAGTTCTTTGGATGTATAAAACCTGCCCGCTTTGGTTGCTTCTAAGCTGCTTAGATCGTTAATACAAATATTAATGTTTAAACGTGTGATCAATATGTCATGAACATCCTTAGATCGGTTAGATTCTCCACAATACCACTGTTAAGTTCACTTAACGCAGTGTTTCTCAACGGGGCAGTACCGCCCCCCAGGGGGCGTTCCGAGGATGATGGGGGGCGCTGGAAGCAATATTTTAGAAAGGGGGGCGCTGAGCTGCTTTTGGGGGGCATTTGTTGGATGGAAATTCTAAGGTGAGTTTACACTTAAGATTCACAAAAACACGAGTTTAAACTTTGAATTACTTGCAAAAAATTGTGGTCTGCAACATTAAAACCTGCCAGTTTAGTCCACTGCGACTGGACGAGACTGTGCATTTTTTCTCCATCAGCAACTTGTGGTGCAGCTTCGTGCTGCCTTCATGGGAACGGGGAGTCAGAGTATCATCTCTAAAATTTTACCCACATTGCGTTTACTGTGTAAACTCTAGTAAACCGACGCTTTCTTTCTAGGTGGGAAAGTGTTTATTTCTCTGAGGAAAACACCGTGAACGCCTTGTTATCGCAGTGGTTACACATTTACAAGAGGGATATTCTGCTGTCGGACTCACCCTGAAAGCAACTTCGCTGTGACACCAGCGAGTGACGTCGACCCTCCTCGCGCTGTGAGTTGAAGACAGTTTGTGCCAAAGCGGAGATATATTCAGCTATAAAAATGTAACGTTAAAAACTGAAGCCCTGTCTCGCTCTGTTGGGGACTGTTAGCGGCACTTTATCAGAGGTGCTGAAGTTCAGCTGTGTGGAATGATTCGAGAGTTTCCTGTCTGATCACAGGTGGACAGGGGGGTGCTGGCCCAAAAAAGGTTGAGAACCACTGACTTAACGGAAACAACAAGACCCAAAGTCTAATTCTTATAGATTTACAGGTGTAACCTGCACGGTACAAGAGAGGAAGGGGGAAAAAAGTGCTGACTCACATTAAATTTGAAGCCCTTGTTAAGTCCGAACCTGTCCGTTCCTTGATTATTTATCTTCCTTTAGTCTGTAAGGGTCCACCGATCAAAAGTATCAAAACAGCTTTTCATAAAAATGAATCCAAGTTGTGAATCCTGTCACAGTAAATCTAACGCTCTCCGTCTGCTAACTTCTCTCATCCTGCACAGAGCCCCTTTAAGAGAGAGTCGCATCAGCGGGGGTCCAAAATGTTACATCGTCACGTGGTTCATGGAAACCGCAGATAGTTCCCTGAATTCCTAAGCAGGCAATTCAAAATGAGCAAGAGAAACAACAAAACGGCGATTTTAAGCGATTTCTGGTAATTTCAACAACAAATGCGTTGATTTACAATATGTGTACAGCACAGACACCGAACTGTAGTTACATTACTATTCTTTTAAAAGGAGGACATATAGTTTTTACAATAACAGCTACAATCACCTACCTTGTGGACATTATTGGCAAACCTTACATTGGAAAGTGTAGCAAACATGTTTAAAATTGAGATTGAGATGAGATTTACCTTTCTAGCATACCTTTTAATAATTCCATGGTACCAGGGTTAACTGAGCTTACTGACTAATGTAATCTTTATGACTTCAGATAGAACAGACAGGTGACTATCAATGATTGTCATGTATTAATTTAATAAATCTCCAATAAAGTCAGAAAACAGCATGTTAAGTGGTTTGTGTCTGTGAACTGTGTCAGAAAAATGAGTATGAATGTTTGGTTTCCCAGCTGACATGGAGAGGAGGAAAAAATGGTTGAATCAGGTCAACAGGAGCGACCTTACAATCACTAAAGAGGCTAACAATAAAATAGGTAATTTTTCCACAAAGAAATAACACATCACTGGCTTTATATTTGTTTTATTAAAAACATCACGGCAGATGATCTTCAGGCTCCACTGAACCCCTGTGATTCTTGTGCTGAGAGAGGGAGAACAAGAGAAAGGGTTAGACAAACCTACACATCTGTAAAGATCCATCCAGGTCATGTTTATCCAAGAAAAGTAGAATTGGGAGCATCTGGACATTTCAGAAGAAGTCCAGTTGCTCTCAATTCAAACTTTCTTGTAAACGGCTACAGGTTTGATTGAGAAAGTTCTGGATTGTTAAATTTTGGAACTTCATTAACAGCTTTTGCAGCTGATGTTGGCATCAGTTACTGTATAAGCTGTTAGTTTTGTTTTTTCAAACAGTTCTCACACAAAGGAACTTTGATGGTGTGATATGAATTTGTACAAATTATGTAATTAGAGTAAACACATCCAGTAAGAATTGAGTGTTCACCAATATAGTGCAATTCAGCCACTATGATGTATTAATGTGGGTAAATAAACCTGAATTGTTGTGTGGAAAATAAGCTCATAAGCTAAGAGAGGATGCAAACACTAAGAGAAGGGAAAGAAAGTATAAGAAGTGTATATATTTCTTATAAATGGTATAATCATGTGGTGTTTTCTATCTCACCATGGTCCACTCAGTACTCTTTAGCATCACTGCTCCTCCACCTCACAGAGTCTACTGCTCTAATACAATTAATATGAAGATTGTTTTATAATATGCTAACATACTACTTTTAGTGTTAGGGGTAAATCTCCCCCCCAAAATAAATAAACAACGTTTTGAAATCCTTTATTTATACATGCATCACTAATATATTTAAATTAAATAAAATACCACCCCCCAAAAATACGTATTTTAAAATAAATTAATAGGCTGCCCCTGTTTATTGTCTGCTGCTAACTTTATCCATTGCCATTATGTTTATTTGTTAACCGTAAATGTCCCTAAATCTTCTAATTTAGTGGGGAAACCCACAAACATGTTTCACTGCACATGTTAACTTAATTCAGTTTTACTCATACTATATAATATCATTTTTTACACGTCTTACCTTTCAAACGTGCATCCCAGATAGCATTTTCTATTGCAGCTCTGCTGCACTGCTAGCATTTCATGCTAACTTCCGGGAACTATTCAGACGCTCCATGATCCGCCATTGCTGTGAAAAACTGGTCCATTGGAGTGAACGGAGATGACGCGACTCTCTCTTTAAAGGGCTCTCATCTTGCACCGTGTTGTTGTTTTCGTTATGTTGCTGCCTTCAAAATAAAAGCATATAAGTCATCTGTCGGAACTAGATCAAATGAATGATGTGTATCTGATATTATTTGATAATTTTCTGTATTTAAGTATTATTCTGTTTGAAATAAGTAAACTGTTTTATAGTTTAAGTTTTGTGCAAAAGGAATTAAAGGCCTGTCCCAAATAAAAGCACGGTCAATTCAGTGATTTTAGGAAATAAAAGCCTGGGCTATTATTATTACGGTTTTACGGTAGTTACTTTTAGCAGTGAGTAATCTAGTAAAGTAAGGCATTACTGTAAAAAAAGTAATTAGTAATGTGTAATATATTACCTTTTTGGAGTAACTACCCCAACACTGCTGGTGTTCCAGTAATACATGTACAGATCTTACAAAGAGCTCTGAGCTGAAGAGCCATCAGAGTCAATGCTCTCTCGCTGTCCTCTGTGTCCACATGACAGCTGAGGGGAATCATTTCATTTGGCTTAATACAATGTTTCTGCAGCTCTTCATCTGTCAAATTCATAGCTTTTTTCCACACAAACAAAAAGTGACCTGCCAAGCTCTTCTGTAGTGTTTTTTAACTCCAGCAGCTAAACGTTTGCAATAAGATGTAACGTCATTCATGTTTTCTGAGCTGTTCTCCTTACTCAAGCTTTGTTAAATATGTAATAAGATCTGATTTTACTTTGTTTGTGCAATGTGTCCAACTGGCTTGCGAAAAAACAAAAAGAACAGGAAATATACTTTCAGAAAAATGATACTGAATAAATATTTGGTCCCATTAGCACAAAATGGATCGGTTTCAAAACCGAATTGGAAAAACAGATAAACAAAAAGACAGACATCAGTTTTTGTTTTTCTGTTTTAAAACCAAAACAGAACATACAGAACAGTTGGACAGTTTTACCACAACAGAACATATTGATTTTGATATTTAATGTGTCTGATTAATGTAGCTTTGTGTATTGCACTGAATAAACCTGCAGATACACTTGGGTGATGGCAGTAAATGTAAATGTAAATGCTCCGTACTTGTATAGCGCCTTTCTAGTCTTTTCGACCACTTAAAGCGCTTTCACAATACTTCTGCATTCACACACACATTCACTCACTGAGCCTAAGTGCTCAAACGGAAACTAACATTCACACACATTCATACACTGGCAGAACAGCCGCCTTGCTCCTTGATGCTGACGTACTTAAGCTAGAAATTGGAGAATTTTAAGTGTTTGAAGCTCTGTAATATAGTGCTCACTTCTACAGTTTATATGAGATGCGACCTGAAAGGAAATAGCCTTATATAAAATTAAATGTAAAAATATGTAGCCTAACATTGACTTTTTGTTTCACAGGATTCGCCCAACATCAGCTGAGATTGGCTCCAGCGCCCCGCGACCCTGTACGCAGGATAAGCGGTTGATGATGGATGGATGGATGGATGTTTCACAGGATACACAAACACAAGTCTCCTGGTTCAAAGGTCCTGGCCCTCCTTTCACCCCAACCATGTTGTAACTCAGTCTTAAATATCATTTACCTGCCTTTACTGTCACAAACTGACGCTACAGGGCTTCCCCCACTGCCTTGACCTATGGCGCTATAGGGATCCCCAGTGCTTTACAAACACCAATAGGACTTGACCATGGGTGCTTCTCAAGTCTCTTAATTGCATCCACATTTCCCTCACTGCATGGAGAGACACTAGGAAACCAAGTGACAAATAAGAAACTTGAGAAGCAGCCCATATACCCCATGAGTCGGGCAGTGAGAACAACACCGGTCAAAGACAGAACAAAACGCAGCTCCTTTGTTTCCTGTTATGGGTTTAAAACAAAAAAAACAAAACAGATGTCTGTTTACCATTTTTTCTGTTTGGTTTTAAAACAGAAAAAAAACTTCTTGTTTTCTTGGTTGATTCAATTTGGTTTTGAAATGAAATAATGAAAGAAGAAACCATACACGGATTCACTGCCATCACACAAATGAATCAATTAATAGGTGCACATGCATGACGTTATGCGTATCAGCAGTAGCCTAATGCATAAAAACTAGCTCTCCACAGCATCCGAACCCTGGAAACCCAAACAAACTCACAGCTATGCAGTGATGCAACATGCACACAGACAGTGAGGGAGACTACATGTCCAGCTGTATCCGCAGGGAAAGCAGAAGACTGCAGCTCTCCAGAGGCCGCACACAGCAATGATTCTGACAGCCATACAGGTGCTGGGAGTGATGTAGCTGCAGCAGTGTGGCTGTAACATGTAGCTCCATTGACAGTGGTACTGCTGGCCTTAACAACAACACCAGCCACAATCGATGCTTTGCAAGGTAGACGGCTGACCGAGCATCTGCTGCCCTATCAGATGTCAAGTCTCTTTTTCTGCCTTTGTTCTTCATCTATTCTGTTTCTTGTTTCTCTCACCCTCTCTGTATTCACACAGCTCTCAGTCAAGTTTGCTGTTCTCTGCTCCAACACACACACACACACACACACACACACACACACACACACACAGATCTTAATATGTGGCTGCTGCAATTCATGGTCTCTGGCCCTGGTACCCTTGTGAAGAGAGGAGGGAAGCTAACATGAATGAGGGGGTGCAGGGAGTCCCATTCATCCAGCAGTGAGTGAGCAGGAGACCTCCATGTCCTCTGACCCAAAGGGGCTCCTCCTTCACCACCTCCTCTGTCACACTTTGTGTGTGAATAAAAACGCTTCTCACAGAGGTCTGCATGTGAAAACAAAGGATCATTCACTCCAGCACTTCCTACTCTCACTCTGAGCGGATTGTATTCTCTAGCAGTTAAGGCTTGTTACTTGAAACTAGAGCCCTTGAAATACTGATTTGAGGATTTTAAAATCAATATGTCAGTCGACAAAACCCACTAATATACTACTAATAGTAATAGCAATAATAATATTACCAATGTTTCCCATTAATTAACGAGACTATGGTGGCCTGCCATGGTCTAATTTGTTCTGCCATATTTTCAAAATGAACCGAAAATATATGAACAAATATATGAACAAAAACCGTGAAGAAGACAAGAAGTAAACAGTGACAGATATTGTCTTCTTCCATTTCTCCTCTATTGAACAAAAGTTACTGTAATGTTAGAATTACAGAGAAGTTACAGGTCCAAAAGATGCTATTTGATTACTGGCAGCTCTCTGAATTTAATAACCTGATGGTGGAAGGAACAAAAGATTTGGAGTAACAATTACTGTAAGTTTCTATGCATGTATGTATGATTGCTATCATTTTATTATATTTTCATGTGTGTAAATCTGTGGATATAAGCTCATGTCCTAGCCTACAGTTAGGCAAAATTTACATATTTATTTAAAGAGGTGGTATTATGCTCATTTTCAGGTTCAAAATCTTATTTAGGGGTTGTACCAGAACAGGTTTACATGGTTTAATGTTCAAAAAACACCATATTTTTCTCATACTGCACATTGCTGCAGCTCCTCTTTTCACCCTGTCTGTTGTACGCTCCGCTCTTGAGCTACAGAGTGATGCATCTTGTACAAAATCTTTGTTGGGAGTTGCACGTGTGCGGTTCCCAGGTAAGGACTGCTAGCCAATCAGAAGCAGAGAAGGGCAGGTTGTAAGAAATAAGGTAGTGTGATCCAAACCAAAGCCTTCAGACAACAACCGTAACCTAGCAGATGGTAGAGGTTATTACCAGTTACAACCACACAACATCATTGTTCCACATCTCACCATCAGGACTAAACGTTGAACTGCTGCCGGTGTTCTGATGATCTATGCTGCCTTGCCGAAAATGTTTCTGTAGCGCAAATCGATAGACTCAACTCTACTCGGCCCTGCTCCCTTTTCCATTGCAGATAGTACCCAGACATGGCGACGCCACACACAACGGCCGTACGTAATGTTCAATGCGACACACACCAGCGATCCACACAGCTCTTAAAATATATCCAGTTTATGGTTAAAACGTTTGAACCTTCCTCAGAATGTAAAGCCAGATAAGCGGTATGAAAACCTTCCAGCTGTGTTTTCCTCTGCCGTTGTTGTTGCAGTGGTCTGTGTGACGGCGGGAGCAGAGGGCTCTGTGAGTGGGCGGCTGGACGGCCTCACACGCTCCTCCCGCGGGTCGCCGCAGACTTCCCCCCGCAGCCACTTGCGGAGCTCCTCAACTCCGAAAATATTCAAGCACATTTTTGTTCCGCCATCACTTCTCGTAAAACTGTCAATATTCAAATCTACACAGCTGATTTCTCACCTCAAAACTTCTCAGAAGTGGATTTAGTGATGAAATTCCATACGAAAACTGTAAAATCTAAAACTTCCTGTTGCTGGCCTCTGTCTGGTGCAATGATGATGCACTGAATATTCTCTCTGACCAACCAGAAGTCTGTTGTGTTTTCACGTTACATTTTAGTATCCCTCAGCTCGTTTGGAACCTCAACAAAGGTGAGGTGAGTAATACCACCTCTTTAACTTATTACAGCAAATAAATGCAGAAAGATAAATTGGTCAGAATATTGCAAATATAATAAATATCATGAAATAATTCAATATGGGCTACACCTTGGTGCCTAGACCTGCCAACAAATGCCTGTTAGAAGAAAAGAAAACTGCCCACATTTCCATAGAGCTGTAGACCCCCACTGACCTCAGATTCAGCTGCCCTGCCAATCTCCTGCTTCTCTCTCTCCTAGAATATCTTCAGATTTACATTTATTCATTTAGCTGACGCTTTTATCCAAAGCAACTTACAATTGAGGTCGCACGCCTCTGGAGCAACTAGGAATTAAATGGTGGTTGGTTCACAGTGGGGTATGGAACCCGGGTCTCTCACACCAAAGGCATAGTTTTATCCATTGCGGCATCATCACTCCAGATATCCATCTGGTCAATAACTTGAAGGATATACTGCTACAACAGCATTAACAGAGATACTATGACATTTAGTTTTAACTGACAACATCAGTCTGTGGGGACTGATATTGTTTTGAAGCAGGCTACTAGAGATAGGAAATATTACTGGCTTTCACACAAGCTAGACTAGTGTTTTCCATAGCCAACTAAATTATAACTTTTCTTTTACCTCAAGTAAAATGTAGCTTAAGTTCAGCAAGTAAGTCATTACAACAACCTACAGTTTCACTCTATCTCTCACTACGAGAAATAAATCTTCCTTCACCATGTCTATATGTCAGAGATGGGGACTCCAGTTTGAGATTCGGACTCGAGTCACTCTTAGGTTGCACACAGAGTGACTTCAGACTTGACTCGGACTCGAGGTGCGGGACTCATGATCAATGTTTATACTTGGAAACATCTTATGAGCTTGCTGTTATTCCCCTCACAGCCTTACCTAAAACCTACCTAGGTAGCACACAGGCCTACTACATATCTGCTGCACGCAGCCACACATGAGACAGGACAACAAACATCAGCTGATGAGCCATTCATCATAAACTTTGGCTTTAAAACTTTATACAAAACCAGGGCTCGAGACTAACGGCGTCCTATCGTCCTGGGGACGATAGAAAATGTGTTTAGGACGAACAGAAATATTCTCCAGGACGCTTACAGGACGAAAGCCATTTTTGTATGTGTGTTAATTTATTACTATCCTATTAGGCTACTTAGAAAATGCCAAAATTAACCAACCAAGCGCTGACTACAACGGAGCGCGTCTTTTCATGCTGTTACTATAGTTACTATCACTGGCCGGTGTGACGGCTGGAGTGTTCGCTAACGACATGCTGTGTTAACATCACTACACTGTAAAGTTTAGTCCACTTTACTGTCTGGCAGGAGCAGCTGTTACTGACCCATGATAGGAACTAATGTGCGCGTATCAGCTGTTATCAATCACACAGTCGATGGTCCTGTCACGGGCTGCAGACGATAACTCCAGCTACGTTTTATAGTGCGCTTACTTTACCGGTGGGGGGGGCGGCCACCGCCGATGCATTGGTAAAACGGCCTTCAGTAAAATGCTTGTTGCAGACTGTATATAAGACGGGGGCAGGTGAAAGTGCGACCAGTTTTTGTAAATGACATGATAAAATGGTTAGCTAGCTCACAACGATGTTTACCGGTTTGATGCTCTGACTTAACGAGGCGTGACAGTGCGCCTGCGCAAGCTTGGAGAATGACGTATGACTTATGGAATTTATGCTGCGTTCCCGGCAACTCGGAACTGGGAAATTTCCGACCTCCAACTAGGAAAAGTACCCCGGAACGACACTTGAAGTCGGATTTCCTACTTGTGAACTTCGGAGAAAAAATTTGTACCCGACTTCACGGTAGCAGCTGAATGACGCCAGAAAATAATGTCAGCGCTCATGGAAGCACACTTTGTAAATGGTAAACCATAAACTAAACGGCAACAAAACGTATATTTGCATGTATTTGAATTAAAATAATAAATACGATCATGCAGTAAAACCTGTTCTGCATGTATATTGATGTAGAAATATGTTTTACACATACGGTAGCTGGCTACAGTAAAGAATCTCATAAAGTCTGAATCTTTTCTGCATAAAAGTTATTGTTAATAGATACACTGCCCTTTACAACAAGGAGAGTTCAAAGAAATCTCAAAATTCAAAATTACTGGATTAAGGAAACGATTAACATTTGGTCAAGAATAAAAAAGAAATTTAAGTTTCCTGAATCAATATCAAAAATTGTAAAAATAGCGAAGATCCCAGATTTTACCCCAGCCACTATGGATAAAGGGTTTGAGAGATGGACAAATGGAGGACTGGTATTTATAGCACAGCTTTTTAGTGGAGCAACAATGAAATCTTTTGAACAAATCCAACAGGAATTTAATCTACAAAAACTGATTTTTACAGATACTTACAACTTAGACATTACCTGCAGAATCATAGTGAAGAGCAAAAAATCTCAACAGATATGACCAAGACTGAAGAAATTTTATTATCAATAGCAAAAGGCTTAATCTCAAAACTATACAAAAGCCTGCAATATGAATCCAATGCTAATAATAAGGAAATTAAGGAGAAATGGGAACGGAGGCTAATATAATAATAGCAGATGAAGAGTGGGAAGAAACATTTAGATCTGGACACAAATTAACTAACAGCCCGACATGGAGGGAATTTGAATGGAAGGTTAAGATGCGTTATTTTAACACTCCAGTTATCACATCTAATTATGGTAAAACATCTAGGCTTTGCTGGAGAAATTGTGGAAAGGTGGGGGATTTCACTCATATATTTTGGGACTGTCCGAAGGTGGTCGAGTTTTGGAAAGAGGTGCAAACAGATATAAAGAATATTCTAGGTATTTATTTGGATCTGGATGCCTCTGTCTATATTTTAGGAATAATTACCTCGGACACGATCGACAAAAACAATAAATATTTGATCAAGGTTCTGCTTCTGATTGCAAAAAAATGTATAACATATGCTTGGTTGAGGCCACAGCCTCCCAGTATCACACAGTGGAGAGAGAGAATTAGAAAAGTCTATATTATGGAAAAAATGACATCAAGACTGCAACTCAAGATGGAGATCTTTGAAACAAAATGGAGACCTATAACTAATTTCATACTGTAACCTTGACACCTCTATATGCCTGTTTGTATTTCTTTTAAATGTATTTTGTAAAAAGTTTTTTTTTTTTTTTGTGTACTTCTACTGCTTTAGCTTGTACTCCCATTATGTTTAGTGTTGTCCCTGTCACAGTAATTAGTGTATCATATATATCCGTGGATGTTGATGAATATAAGTGCCTTATAACAGGTCCAATGTCTATCTGAGGGAGATGTTTCTCGGCTGGACTGTTTCCTTCCTCAACATTCCCTGGCTGACCTTTGGTGGAGCTGGACTCGTACGATCAGCTTCCTTGGTGTGGGTTAAATATACGGAAGGCTCTGCATAAATAAGATGTGAATTGTGACAGGGTTGGACATGTGTATGTGTAGATATAAAACTGTTACTGAAAATAAAAAGTTCAAAAAAAAAAAAAGTTATTGTTAAAAATGCCAAAACATTAGGAAGTGTAACGGACAACATTGACTTACTTCAGGGCTACCAACTTGGGGCACACAACGTATGGGCTATTTATTTCAGTTGTTGCAGTTAAACTGCCATCCTTTTAATTTACACCTAAAGCACTGCTGAGGGTGCAACTGTGTGTTCACTTTGTCATGGTCACCCATGATTTTCGTTCACTTTCGGTCATGCACCACCATGCACCTGGAGCAGCTTTGATGTCGGAAGTCAGAAGTTTCAACTGGGAAATATCCCAGTTACGACCAGTCTCGAACGCGCCATTACTATAGTCATACGTCACCACCCCGTTTTAACAACTAAGCAACTTTTGCACAGAATTAAGCTGTTTGTCAAAAAATATTTGGCGAATTTGAATTTGAATTTGAATAATTTTGGATATAAAACACTTCAAGCTTATATTACAATGTTAATTGTAATTATTGTAATAATTGTAATTATCAGTAGTAAAAAAGCTTTTTTGAAAGGCTTACGCAGGCCGCAGGAATGCTTTTTTGTATTCATTCATTCATTCATTTTTTTCTCTTTTTCTACATATTGGAAATTAAGAGAAAAATACAAAAACCTTTGGCAATAAATGGGCAAGGAATATCTGCCAATAATATAGTGTGTCAGTGTCATAGCTTATAAATTGTCTATCTTTGTTTTACCACCTCCATCTCCTCTTATTTTACATTTTATTTTGGGACGGTTGACATTCACTTTAGGACGGTTCAAATTGTTTTTCAGGACGGTTCAAGGACGGAGGTGAAAAAAGTTAGTCTGGAGCCCTGTACAAAACCCAAACAAAGGAAGCACTGAATGCAAAGTAGGTTAGTAAACATGTTTAGCTCAGCGCTGGCCATCCAACGTTAGCTTGCTTCTTGCTTTAGCTACGACCTACGAGGTTAACTCTGACTGTCGTTCATGATGAAAAGATGAATGAGCGTTTGTTTACTTGCCAAACTTGGTGGTCGATTAACTTAATCATTTACGTCCCGCTGGCTGCCATCACGTTGATTATTAGAGCTGGCTGCAAACAGGTTACTTGTTTACAGGTTTATTGTTTACAATATAATTTATCAAATTGCGTCGGACTTAAATGTAACACGAGTAAGGAGGACACACGTAAGAAAGTCCGAATTTTCAAAATAAGACACAAAGTGTACAGTATGAAGATAAGATTAATTGGATTATATTCAAACCAAGTATAAAACATGTACGTGTCCATTAAAAGTCAAATAAAAAAATGACTTACAAATTATTCTTTGATTTCAGGTTGCTGGAAAAACATTAAACAAATTTATTGACTTTTTTCAATTTTTACAGTGGTGTTTCATCACCATTTATTTCTATGCAGTGTGTTTCTGATCTGACTTTGTACGGATTCCATTTTGATCATTATTTCAGCACCAGCTCTGATTCAGTCACTTCTGATTTCTGTTTTACATTTTATTACATTCTTTTAGTTGTTACTCTTATCCAAGATAACTTAATGCCCAGCACAGTATCCTGGCCCACAAGGTGACATCAATAAATGTCCAACAGATTTCAGTTTACTATGAGGGCAAGAAAAGTCGTGAATTCTCTCATTTGAGAACCTGGAACCACCAAATGTTTGGCATCTTCAATTAAATGATGACAAACAATCAAGTGTGGTCAAACGTCGTTGCTGATTAATTGATTATTTCAGCTCAAGTGTTTTTCTCAAGGATATATAGACAATTAGACAGAATCAAACCACCAACTCTTTAATTTAGCAACAATTTGTGTCCCAATTTGATGAAGTAGGGCTGTGCAGTTAATCAAAATTTAATCACAACATTGATTTTGGCTTCCAATTATTATAAAAACAAGTTAATCAAAACAATTATTGTGCACATGCTGTTTCACAATGACATGACTGTGTTGTGTTATAAATAGAGTGGCACCTTTTCCTTACCTGCAGCGCCTCCTGTCCCTCCCTAAAAGCCAAATGTTTTATTTCAGCTTCAGCCAACATGACAGGGTTATAACTGCTACGACTTGCCCGTCACCATTATTAGCTTCAGCCTATGGCATTTACACGGCAGAAATGAGCCTGGGGGCTAGCGGACTTCCTTTACTCTTAGTTGAACAAATGACATATTATTTATGATTTTTGTAACACTACTGTGTTAAACCTTGCTTTACCTGGTTCGTGCTATATTCACACGTATTACCGGATTTATACTTTCCTCAAATTGATTTAAGTAACTGCATCTGAATTTCAGCGTTATAACAAGATGTCAACTCAAATTGTTCACCTGTCACACACCGACACAGACACAGTGTTGCTGTCTTCCTCGTGGCCTTCCTCTTTCTTGGGCTATTTTGGATAAAATGCATAATCATTTAACAAAATGAAGCACTGAATTTCAAAGTTCAATAAATGCATTATATTTCCTAATTCAACTGCAGTTAATTATCATCATTTTTAATTATAACCAAAATAATAAGGATTATGATTTTTGCCAAAATGAAGCAGCCCAATGATAAAATAGTAACAGTCAGTCAACGTCTCATTCCTGGGAACCATGAACATGATGAAGTTTTCTATGTCACCCGCCACACTGAAGCCAGAGAAAGCTGTCTAACAATCTATCAGCACTGGGATAGAACAAACTGATATCTAGTTTCTCTCTCCTTTACGTCTTCTATCTTAATCACCTCTCTGCAGTAGTGCTGTCCTGCTCTACCTGCCTGTCCACGCTCCAGCTTATCAGCAGCCAGGGGCTGTCAGCAGTCATGCTGCCTGCCGTCCTGCTTCTCACAGGGACGGTTTAAGGTATTTTAGTCTTGGCAGCAGAGAGGCTGAAGGCAGATCAACCTGATGGGGTCTGTTGTCGGATCAGATCCCCTGACTGTCTGAACGACACACCTCCAGCTTTGCAAACACCTTCTAGAGATGTCAACCAGGAGCATCTATTACCATTGCCCTATATCAGTTCCCCTGTCTGCTGAGCAGTGCAGAGTTTTCATTAGCTTCCCAAAGAACGACCTTCTATTCATTCTGCAGCATCAGAGAAAGATATATTGCCAGGTTTTCGCAAATCATGATTTTTATTATTTTACAAACAGCACTAAACTTTACTGTTTACAGTCAATGATCCCAGACACAGTGCAGACTCCCAGCTGACAGTGGGAGTGTTCATGCCCAATTACCACCGTGCTAATATTACAAAGCTAACTTAATACAACATACCATGCCAACATTGTTGTTGGTCTCCGTCCTAGTGCTTGAGTAGTATGAAGCAGTTCACAAATCAGGAATGTTTACCATGGGTAGACTATATTTAACTGGGCAAACTTATTTTTTAAGTTTTGTTGAATGAAAGAGAAAGCACTAAAACTATATTTCCTACATGGAGGTATGTGGTGGTTGTTTCGGTAGTGACACAGAAACTCAGGCACTCTATTGGCACCAATACAAAATGTGAAAACAAAAGCGTGCCTTAGTTACTAGTGGATATTTTTGTTAACAAAAACTGTAGCCAGACACATTTTTAAAGGCACAGAACTGAGACCACTCTCCAGCTGTCGAATTCAGACTCCAAAACAACAGGGGGCAGCATATCTATCTGATAATCCCTCTACAGGTACAAGGTAACATTAAAAGACAGGATGGGAATGATGTTGGTCATCATCAGGGGCGAGTTCAGCGCAGACAAAACGTAGCAAAACATTTTTTTCAACTGAAACTGCTGTGTATGCAAGCACACTGAATTTTCCTGCCTTTTTAACACTGTTGTGTTTACAAACTTGTGGCAGCAGACTGGGTAACACCTGAGACACGCCCACCAAACTGGAGAAAAGATACCTCGAAGCCCGTTGCACAACGTTGCAAGGAAACGCAAACCGGTGCAAAACGTGTTGAGATTGAAGTCGCTCCAGATGTGACAGTGTATGCAGAAAACAAAAAGGAGCCATCTGATTGGCTACAGATAATTCTCTGTTGATAAAAATCAAGCCAGTGTGCAGTTTTTAATGCAGGTGTTTGTATCCATATGACAACATTCACATAAGAAAAGTGATTTAAATACTTTTAAATACATGTTTATGGATTTCTATTACATTTATTTAAAATAAGAAATATTTTTGTGAGCATCAGGAATACATTTGTGAACCATTTTTCAATTTGCTTTTCATTTATATAAAATGACTGCAGTATCTCACAAAAGTGAGTCCACCTCTCACATTTTTACATTGCAGCAAAGTGTCATTTCTTAAGTGTTCATCATACAACCTGCCAATTTTCAGCACCAACAGTTGTAGGTAGGGACGATCAGGTTTTTTTGCCTTATTTTTTATTTAATTCACCTTATTTTAACATTCAACAACTCTGTTAACAAACAGAGCACTTCTGTGAGGCAGCTTCAACAATCAAGTAATAAATAACTTAAATTCTTCACTTTTGGACTTTAGTGCAACAGTAAATATAAAAAAAGTCTAAGATAAAAACAAATAGCACCTCAACTTAAAATACCCAGCAGGCATGTAAACAAATACAAAAATAAAAGTGTCACAGTGTTTGCAAAGCACATCTATATATATATATATATATACATTTATATCAGAGTCCTGATCGTGAGGTAACCGATTCCGATCGAGTCTGAAACAATGTGATTGGGCCCGATTTCCGATCTTGTGATCGGATCTGGACGTCCCTAGTTATAGAAATAAACCAGGTGGGTTCTAACCTGGACTGGCGACTTGTACTAGTACAAGTTGTACTAAAATGCTAATACTATCCCTTGACTAAAATGACTAAAATTTTACTAACAATGAGCATAAAGTTGATCAAATAAAACAATCATATGGACTTCTGATCTCAGGAGATTCAACAAAGATTAAATCTAAAAATAGCAGCAAATTACCTCTAGTATGCATTTGATTCATGCATTCATCCTTCCACCTTGACTTTCTTCTGGCTACCCTCTGAATGTGACAGGTAACCACCCTCTGGGCTCAGTCACATGGAAGTCAACAGCAAGCTTTCAAGCCATCATCTGTATGGCTAATAGGCCTGCACTGACTCAGGTAGGGGAGGCAACAGATGAAGAGAGAGGAATGGAAGGAGGGTGTGAGTGGTGAGGAAAATGACAGAGGAGAGGGAGTGAGGGTTAGATGATTGAGCAGAGGGAGGATGGTAGAAACAGAGGGTTGGAGAGGATAAGAAGGGAGATTGAGGGGGCCGGGGCAGCAGGGCAACTGGTGTTAGCAGATAAATGAAACAGTCAGCAGGATAATGGACAGAGAGGCGGGGGAAAATGAAAGATAATGGAGGACGGACATTCACTGGCCTCAGACGTCTGCAGCCATTGTGCACTTTGCATTTGTGCAGATGTGAAAGAGTGTGTGTATGTGTATGGCGGAGTATGTATTCATTTTCTGCCAAATCTGTTCCTGAGGAATCTTTGGTAGCTGCCGAACATGTCGCCTTAACAAAAAGGCTGCTTTCAACACCTCATTTAACACTGGACCAGTTCGTCAACTAAGACGTCGTTTGCGTCGTCTATTAGTACAGCATGTACACTTTTGAGAAACTTAATTATTAAATAAAATGTTTTCTACTAATTTGCGACATGAGCGGGAGAGAGGGGCGGGGCTTAATGACTCAGTGACTGTATCATTCAGGGCTCACTTTCAGTGTGTAAGTCAGTGAACAAATCACTGAACATTACCGTTCCCTCTTTCACCAGGCGTTGAAAACTATGAAAGGTAGTGAGAATTTAAAGGCTGTCAAACATAACCTAGCTCTTTTTAAATGTTTTCAAAATCTAATGATGAACAGATGGAGCAACTTAGCTTATGCACTGCATGATATTATTCTGTCTTTCATACTGTGTCGCAGCTTGGTCTCAAGCAACACAACCATGCAAACTCCAGAAACTGTCAACAATCACTGAGAGAACTGGACAAAAAGTCTAATTCTAGAAATCCTTACACAGTGTTTTAGTAACAAAGCTGGCAGCTGAATATGAAGGCTGGCTGTCTCTTTCAGCACAGTTACATTCAGAAACACAAACCTTATGAATTGATACTCCATCTTTAATCGCAGCCAAGGTCCAAAATGAACAGCTGCCAAATTAACATGCCAGTGAATTATGGATTTGCTGAAAAATAAATTCGGGTCACCGGCAGTTTACATCGATGTGTTTTCTACCTTCTGAGACTAATGTGATCCTCACTGTCCACCGTACCATTGTGATGTCAGTGTATCAGATCAAAGCAGCTTAATTCTCAAATCGTGGCTCTAAGATTGGCTACATTTCATATCAGGAAAAACCACACACAAACTCTAACAAAGGGACATGAATGTGCTTCTGCTCACAGTCAGACGCTCTGTTTCCAGCGCCGACACGGAGAGTCTGACAGCTGCTCCTGCTGCACTGAGCGTGCTCAGTCTGTCTGTGGTCCTTTACTCCCGCGTCACACACTACATAGTGATTGCAGATCATAGTGAGCAGGGTTGTCTGATGTGTAGGAACCAGGAACATGATGCTGTTTACTGACAGTGTTTTTCAGAATAAAAGTGGTAAATCCAATGTTATCTTTTCATAAATGTCTCTTTAAAGTGAGGCTAAAGATGAGTTTCCAAACTAAAAACTAGTAGTTCATTTTGGATCCTGATCACAGCACAGACAGTAGCTGGTCAGTAGCACCTGACCAGCTACCAGGCACCAATCCCGTAAGTCGTCGAAAGTTTGACGTGCTAAAACTTTTAAATGATGAACTCGTTCGGCATGAATGGTTACTGACAACTTAGTAGGGCTGAACGATTTTGGAAAATAATCTAATTGCGATTTTTTTAACCAATATTGCGATTTCGATTTAATGTGCGATTCATTTTTAAGCTCTTTAACTTCTGTATTATTCAAAACGGACAAGCAGTAAATCAGTGTATAGTATGATATTAGATAGATTAAACTTACACTGTTCTGTCTTGTAGGTCAGGCCTGTGTTATGATGAATTAGGTAGAATTATTATTATGAGCAGTAAGATATATGAAATTATAATAATATAAGAAAGACAATTTGAGTCAAGTCATGGCATTAAATAATATGATATAATATCATCAGGTCGGCCTACCTTTTCACCACAGGGTGTTATACAGTAAGCGCTCAATACAGAATCCACAGTTCAACCACCAATTAATGAGTCCTGATCTCAGTTCAAATCTCCTGGAGTCCATCTTTCTGTATCCCCATAAGCAAACTAAAAATACTCAGTTTGAGGTTCAATTCATAAGTTGGCTAACTAAAATAGAACAGAGTGACGCCTCTCGTGTTTAATAGACAAGCTTAGTAATTCTCCGACAACACCAGAGCCCCCGCAGCATCCGATGCTGGTGAGCAGCGCACCGGCTTTAACCAGTCTGTAACTCGGGACAGACTGGGCCTCTTTCGGCGTTTAGTTTGAAACGCCAATTTACAGATATTTCCTGAGCTGACTGGTGGCTGTGTGTGTGACGCAGGCGCCGATCGCCACAATACGCTTACCTTACTACACGCCTCTTTCTGTTGAGCATTTTTCCGTCCATCAAAGCCGCGGATGGCCCGACGATTTCACCCACCACCACCAAGTTACCCGGGGGGCGGCTGCTACTTTCATTCCATGTGACATTAAAGTTTATGTAGCTGAGCTTCTGTCAAGCTTAAGGGCATTTTACAACAAGAAGGCAAGTTACAGCGAAACGTGCAGACGAAGCATCAACTTGGTCAGACTGCTTTCCACTTGGGTGTCATGTGACCAGAGTATAATCGGCGCCTTTGCGATTAGAAAATTGCGTTTTATTAAATTGCGATTGAATCGCAAATGCAATTAATCGTTCAGCCCTACAACTTAGTACTTATTATTAACTAATTCCAGACTAACTCAGCCACCGTGTAAAGCATCTTTCTTGCACAAGGATTTTATGAATCAAAACTACCCACAAAAATGAAACTGCTGTAACTGAAATTAATATTATGCTATATAACTAATATTTAAATATTAAACTATTGCAACCAAGTCATGTGCTGGTGCTGGAGAAAGTTGGAAAAGTTAGTCTGGAGTTCTAAAGAGGGATTTTATTTATTATTTATTTATTTATTTATTTGGGGACCTGGGGCCACATTACAGATTGTTAAGGTAGGAAGAGTCTAAGATTTTCCCCAATCTGGTATTACAGAAGCACATCCTAACTTAAGTTAGGAAAGGAACACTGATTTAGGAACTGTTAATCTGTAATCGCCTAAATCTGTTCCTAACCCTTATTACCATGTTTACCAAGCAGTTAGGATAGGATCTGCCGGTTAGGAAGTTTCTGTAATACGGCCCCAGGTATTGAAACCAGTCCAGGGAAATGGATTATTAAACCAGAGGCCTGCTGGTTTAATAATCCATTGACCTTCTCGACATAGACCCAGACAGGACTATTGTAGCACTCTATAACTTGGTAAATTGTGACAATAAACCTACCTACCAACTAGTACTACAAGACTTTAAATGGTTCCAAATTACAATACAACTTTAACTATACTACAACATGTGATCATATCACACCAGTCTTAGCTTCCGTTCATTAGATCCCTACCCATCTCAGACCAGACTTTAAAGGTGCTTTTGGGGTCGGAGCTTCATCGTGGGCCCACCTGCTACAAAGTCATATTAACATATTAACATATTAACATTAACATATTTACCACGTTTACATGACCCCAGACTACTAAATGTTTGAGCTCACACCAGAAGCACTGCAGTGTGTCCAGGAAGCATCCCAGCATCAAGCAGCGCAGTGAACCGGGCAGGAAGTCAGAAACGGCAGAGAATTTGTCAATTTTTAAAATAAAATACCCGTTACAGACTTCCAATTGAATATCAACAATAAACAGTTAAATCAGACAAAAAAAAGAAACATTTTTACTACATAGATACACAAAAACAAGCACTAATCACCAAATCAACAAAATCTAAACATGTCGGCAAAGTCAAAGTAAAACGCTCTTATTCTGAAATGCTCCCTGTGGTTGTTGCTAGATGCACCCGTCAAGACGAGAAATGAAAGCGATCCACAGAGAGCGTTGAAGAATGTAGTAGTTCACAAAAAGGATGATTAAAAACAAGTCATTAATGTGGGGCAGGCTGTGCTGCTGAAACGGCTGTGCACACGCAGCCTAAGCCCCTTCCTCAGAATTCCCATGATGCATGAGGGCGAAGGGAGTTTTTGTTAAAATGTGCTAATAAGTTTGCCATTTAGTCAGCCGCCCACATGCACCCACGCTACCTCTGTGTGCTTCTAGTGATTCCCCAAATTCTAAAGAAATCCTATCGTGCCCCCTGACTCTGTTGGGATCTTTAATTCCAAACTTAAAGCAAACCATTTCACCTTAACTTTTACTTTGGCTTAATTCATTGAGACTGAACTGTAACAGCTACAAGGTATCAAGAATAAACAGCCAAGTACTTACAGTCCATATTTGTCCTGCTGATAAGAATACTGTAAACCTTCTGAAAACCACTATCTGTTTAACCTGTTTGTTTGTGGCCTTAAGCACAACAGTTTTTGTGATCTGAGTCACAGGGCACTGTATGTTGTACAGGTTGTAACGCCCCTGGGATAAATTTGTGATTTGTTATAATGGGCTAGATAAATAAAATGTACTTGACTTGGAATAACTACTCATTTCCAAAACTACGACAAAGGGTTGTACTGTATCATACTGTTTATTATAGTAGCATGTAAAGCATGTAATCAGAGGATTACGCTCTAACGTCTGAAAACCTTCAGAGTTCTTATAAGACAAGTTAAATGTGCTTAATCAGTCATATTCAGTATGGGGTCTGTGCGGTAAAGCTAACTGGCAGCTGGACTTAATGTAGCTGACTTACAGATGTTCAGTTTGCATCAATGACTGATCAGAGAGTTATTGTAAAGCAGATTACAGTTGGGACTCTCTGCCTTAGCTTACAGTATTGGAGTGTATATTTGGGATAACTACTATTGTCTATAAACAAAATGTTAGTTTGTCAATGAGTCAATTAAAGCTGCAACTATTTGCCAATTAAAGGGGTAGTAAGTGATTGTAATCCAGTAGACTTTAGGTTAAAGCAATATTATGTAGTTTTTTCAACCTTCATACTATATTTCCAAGACCCTTGAGATGGTACATCGACTTACAATAGGTTGAATGACACGGCTGCCATAGCCTGTTGGTGTCTGTATGGCTTTTACTGCCACTACGTAACTTCGGGGTTCAGGTAGTAACCCGAGCACAAAAAGAACTACAAAATTCGCTCCCTCACTTCCTCCACCAACCCCCACTGACGTGAGAGCCCGTCTCTATCTTGTTGTCAAGGCCGAAGCAGCAAGTAAAATGAAGAAGGCAAAAGTTTTGTCAGAGGAGACTAGAAAGCGAAAAGGGGAGTGTAACAAAATAAAAGGCCGGACGAGGATTAATATTGGTCCAGCTTTCGCTCGCTGGCGTGAGCTAAAGGAGGAGGAGGGGTGCCGACTGATGCTCACCTGGCCGTCATGCTGTTGGACTAGTAAGTAACGTATATTGCTTACATACTATCTCTTGCTAGTGTGACGGAAACCAGCGAGGCTGTGCAGTAAACCTTAAGAGACACACTGGCAGCCAACGCTAGTGCCCATGGGTTTTAGCCTCTTCGTTAGCGTGTCCGCCTCCCGTAACCGAGGTCGCCGGTTCGAGACAGGACCGGGCAGTACGTTACTCGGGGACAGCCGGTTACATTAGCAATCGATCACATGCAAATCGCAATGTTTTGAGCAAAAAGGTTTAGTTTACTAAACATGAACGTATGAAAGTATGAAAGGAGGAAGATTAGTAATCTTATTGTGTTCATAGATTTTGAGTTGTTGTATGTATAGTTGTATAGGTATAGTTGATTGTGTTGTTGGGATGATGACATTTCGCATGCAACGCTGGCAGTCTGCCAAAGACGCAAGAACTTGCAAAACTCAAGATGGTATTGCTTGTCAACAAATGCACGTGTATCTCCTGGTGTAACCATAAGTGCGTTCAAGATGACTGCGACAGCGGCTGACTTTCACCGACTTCATAGTCTAACGTGAGCTGCAGGTGACTGCAGGGGCAGGGAATAAAAATGCCGCCGTCAAGTTGGACACATTCTACCAGCGTGAGCTTAGTGTGAGCTGAGATCAATGACTGATCTCGCAGAATTTGCAAAGAAAAATCAAGCAAAAGTGTGATTCCAACTTTGAGCAGCCGGAGAAAAGCAACTGCGGCCGCCGGACTCGGCGCCTGCAGCCGCCTTTATCCCCCGAGGTTTCAATGTCATGTGACATGGTGAGGTCTTGCAGCGCCGGCGAAAGTCGAACACAATTTCTAACCAGCATGCCTTATTTTAAGTCCAGCATGCATCATGTTAAGTCAGCGCTGCGCAGTGCCGCATGAAGTCAAACGCACCTAATGACAGATTTTACAACAGTAGTAGAAGACAATACTGTTTCCCAACTGTAGAGGGACCCCGAGAGCAAAAGTTACATAGTGTTGCTTTAAATTCAACGAATATTTCTTCCAGTTAGTGTGGGCTTTGTAAACACATAGAACTGGACTCCAGGCCCTGTGAAGGAGGAGAGATGGCTGAGAAACAGCCAAAGAGGAAAGAATAGTAGAAACAGAGAAGAAAGTATATGGCCAGGAAGGAGGTGAAGGCATTCCAACACTGGAGGAACCTCAGAGATTTGAAGTTGGGGGATCGGAGCTTCTGAGGGAGCACTGAGGGAGGGGTGTCAGTTGAGGTCAGATACCAACACTCCTTCTGAAGAAGCGCTTCCTTTATCTTTATGTGATTAGTCAATCAACAAAAAACATCTCTGATTATTAATTGCTGACATTTTAGAAGTAAAAATGCTTCTTTCCTCTGTCTTTAATTAAAGTTAACTGCACGTCTGTTGATCTGACCGAACACGATATCTGAGGATTCATCTTGGACTTTGGGACATTGTGATGGACATTTTTTCCCATGTTTGGACGTTTTACAGATCAAAGGATTAACGGAGAAAATAATCCTCAGATTCACTGATAATACAAATAAATGCGTTGCAGCAGAGTAAATGGGTGATCATGATTCTTACATTCTTTCTCCCTCATGTTCGATACCTTGCATGAAATGCCACCTGTTGAAGCCATAGTAGTTGATTAGTAGCCTATTATAATTTGTATTGTTGTTACAGACAAGCAAGGTGATCTATTTTATTTTTTCTTGATTCAAATCACTATTACATAAAAGTACTGGGAAATTGTATCAGATCGCTCTTCATCCTGATTAGGTCATCCTCACTGGTAGTATTAGCCTGTGAGAGGAAAGACTGCAGCGTGGGAGTTTTTTACATCTGAATGAGAGTGGAGGAGTGAAATAGTTTAGTGACCAAATAAGTTGTGGAAAATGAATTTAAGGTATTTTTTGATAGTAAACAGAAAATTATTTTGTTAACTTTCGATCAATAAACTGAATTGAAAGATCTCCACGAGTGCTTTTAACTTTATTGGTGAGTCACAAATAGGGCTTTCAATCTAACAACTAATTTTGTGTATTCTAAAGGAAAAAAAGTTGCCTATCACTTGATTAACATACATACATAATTTATCCAAAATAAATATCAAAAACATGTCTAATCAATAAATCCATATTGTATTCAATTATCCTGCTGAAGCACTTTAGAATAATGACAATATTAGCATATTTTAAAATGAATCCAATATCCTCGTCACTGATAATAACAATTACATTATTATAACATTAATTAGGCTACCTTACTTAAAACTTTAAATGTTTCTGACATGGATTTATTTCAATATTGAATAATATGTAGTACCATAATCACAGGCAAATGTATTTCTGTATCAGTGTGGGGCAAAGCTGAAAGGATTCACAGACCGTGCAGACATTCACAGATTGTCTGTAATGTTAGATTCAGCTGTTTTCACGCTCATACGTGGCCATTAAATAAACAGAAAATATGAAGCGGCTGAATGTTAGAAGACACGATGGTTTACGTTAGCATGACAGCAGCGGGGGCAGAAATTACTTTTAACATAAAGGCGATGAAAAAATACATTTTACCAGACAATGTGTCCTCATGCTGATAATGTGCCGTATTTATGTGGAGACAGAAAGTAAACAGGGTTTGCGGTGCTGCCGTCAGTGCTCTGGGATGCTTTGGCTTCACATGTTTGTGGACAGCAGTTGTCCTGCAGTGAAGCTATTTCCAATCCACAGAGCTCACGGAGCAGCACGTACTCCCAAACTTCAGACAGTCAAGGTACGGTGTTGTAGCTGCAGCTGGTCCGGGGGGGAATTCCTCCTAACACCGGATGCAGCAACACTTCAACGTACATACTGCAAGTCAACGTGTTTACGTCGACGAATTGCTCCAGCCCTAGTCGCAAACCTCCAAAAACGACAGTAACAAGAATAAAGCGTCTGTTTAAACAAGTCACTTAACTACAGACTGTAGACTAACAAACAAAGTAAAGAGCGGCTGCACGTCCAGCTGATCAAACCACAGCTGCAGCCGGAGGGCCGTGACCAAAATCTGCTCGATCAGTGACAAGTGATGAGAACAGCAAATAAAAATGTACAGAGAATTGCTAAATGATACCAGAAGATGAAACCATGGAACAACAATGGAAAGCCAAGCTTGTGGTGATCAAAAAACGTATCAACTGAAGTACTGGTTTCGATTCTACTGGATACTGGTCTGTTTCAGCAGCGATACCCATCCCTACAGGGACATAGGCTACTTCATCCTTCTTTGTATTAGGCTTTTAAAATTTAAACAAATACAGGAAGTGCTGAGGCTACATTCACACATTCCAATTATTGCTTGGATCTGATTTTCTTGATTGACTTTACATTTTTTAAATGTGGTCCATATCAGACTCCAGTGTGAACTGGCCACGGCCTGAGAGTGACCCACATGTGCAAAATAATAATACGTCACATGCAGCTCTCTCTGAATCCACCTAGATGGATTTGCTTTACCACAGTAAATGTTCATGGTCTGTGTGTCCTGCATCAAGTGTTTTGGTCCTTGACAAACTTTCAAGGCTTCTCAACAGCTGCCACGTCACAGAGACCTTCTCCCAATGGACCGGTTGTCATTACTGTGGATTATAGGACGGCTGTAATCCCGACAAAGTGATTTCTCCCACCAGATGAACACAACGTCTTGGCTGCTAGGATGGGAAATCACGGCAGACTCTGAGGAGCAGAAGCAACAGCTGACATTTTTCATTGGGATTGGGATTCATTGGGATTAAGTAGGAATTAGCATTAGGAGGGGGTGTCTGTCCTCACAAATATGTAATTTACCATTGGAATTTTTACTTTAGAAATGACAAGCATTGCAGATAGAATTAAATCAACAATAAACTCTACATCCATTGAAATCACTGGATGTACGCAGGTAATATTGCTCCCATGTGGGAAGGGCTTTAGAAGGGTTTTAGAGTGGAGGTTGTTGAAAGTTGACATATTTTGAACAGTGAAGCAACAGAGAGCCTGAGTCACTCGCTTCTGCTTCCGGCCCATGGGACCTTATTTCGGATAAAATATGTACGGTAGTCAACTTATTTTTTGATCCTGTTTGAACTGTGCGCTGAATTACACACATGATGTTTGTCAAATTAAAAGATCATTTTGTCTGTCTAGAAAGTTGCAGTAAGTTGTAAATCAGTAAAGTTACATATTCAAAGTGTTCAATGAACTACATCTCTCGTCTCGCACATACGTCACAGACATGTTAGTGCTATTACTAGCGAATGATGCTCTGCAGCCTGCCTTTGTCCCTGGCGGTGGCAGCAGCGTACCAGATGGTGATGGAGGAGGTGAGGATGGACTCAATGATGGCGGTGTAGAAGTGCACCATCATTGTCTTTGGCAGGCTGAACTTCTTCAGCTGCTGCAGGAAGTCCATCCTCTGCTGGGCCTTTTTGATGATGGAGGTGATGTTCAGCTTCCAGGTCCGGGAGATTGGGAATTGTTGGGCTTCTGTAAATAACAGAGTATGGTCTAGACCTGCTCTTTATGAAAAGCGCTGTGAGATAACTGTTGTTGTGATTTTGCGCTATATAAATAAAATTGAATTGAAATTGAATTGAGATGATGGTGCCCAGGAAACGGAAGGAGTCCACAGTGGTGACTGGGGAGTCACACAGGATGATGGGGGAGGGTGGGGCTGGCCTCTTCCTGAAGACCACGACCATCTCCGCTGTCTTCTGAGCATTGAGCTCCAGGCTGTTGTGGCTCCACCAGGTCACCAGATGGTTAATCTCCCACCTGTAGATGGAGTCATCCCCACCAGAGATGAGCCCACTGAGGGTGGAGTCGCCCGCAAACTTCAGGAGCTTGATGGTAATGGTCCTGGAGTCAGAGACATGTATTCCCAGCTTCAAGTGCTACTTCCTGTCCGTCAGGAAGTCTGTGATCCACCTGCAGGTGGAGTCAGGTACGTTCAGCTGAGAGAGTTTGTCCTGCCACAGGGCCGGTAAGGTGTTGAAAGCAGAGATGAAATCCACAAACAGGATCCTGGTGGAGGTTCCTGGGGGAGTCCAGGTGCTGGAGGATGTAGTGAAGGTCCATGTGTACTGCATTGTCTACAGATCTGTTGCGCAGGGCCAGTTTAAACATCATAGTAACCCCTTGAGAGTAAATAAAGACCAGAAACTGTATGTTACCATGACTGCTAACATACAGTATAATAGAAGTTTAGAATTGGAAGTGTTGGATGCTCTTTTCAGCAGTCGTGCAGACTGGAGTATCTACAGAGAAGTGTAACAGGACACAGCATCTGTGTTCCAGCCTTACACACACACACAGGCCACAGTGTGACATCTGCTATTAGCTGCAGACTGCACCGCCACAGAGAGAGGGAGACAAGGAAACAGGAACAGAATGCCAAAATGTGGAGGATGGCACACGTTGTTACAGTATGATGTAGCGTCACACAACTTTTTCATCATATTGGTGAAGCTGTGCCACCACAGCTGCTTCCTCACTCCCACACACTCACTAATTACACACACACACACACACACACACACACACAGACTAATATACTCTGTGGATCTAATGAAACATTCATGGCTACTCTGTCCAGTTTCAAGCTGCCTCATGTTAAATGCATGGCCAGCTCTTTCACTTTCCACACACACGCTCAGTCAAAAACCGTGTTTCCATCAACGTTTTTTAATGCGCATTTTGAAGTATCGCATCAGAAAAGGTGGATGGAAACAGCACAATTCAAAAAAAATCCTTAATTTTGCAAAAAAAAATACGCTGGCTTGAGGTGGCTTCTGAGTAAATGTGCTAAATGACTTTTTACATTTAGCTGACGCATTTATGCTTTTATCCAAAGTGACTTACAATTACTGTACATGTCAGAGGTCGTACGCCTCTGGAGCAACGAGGGGTTAACTGTCTTGCTCAGGAATACGATGGTGGATGGGTCACGGTGGGGGACTGAACCCTGGTCTCTCACCACACCAAAGGCATATATTGCCTATATATTGACACAGATGGTTATCCTTGTCATTAGCAGCCTGCCTGAGGCAGCCAGCTGTATCTATGTACATGAATCTCCAGCGTGCACAGACTTTGCCCTGAGGCTGCTCTGTATGTGAGCCTTCACTCTCCCTCTCATTTCCTTCATTCACAGATCAATAAATACTGCCTGCCCTCCTTGACAAACATTTAGCTGTACAATTATGTCTTTTGTCTTCTGCCACAATCTCCTCCCTTCAGAAAACCTTTCAAGACTCAGGACCACTGAAAATGAATAGATTAGGAAAACTGTAAAAATGTACTGATGATGTTAACACTGTAAATTCTACACATGCCTAATTCTACACCACTTACAAATAGCCCTACCTGAAATCTGCTATCAGAAGAAGTTATTGATGTTTCTTGATGTATCTCATCTGCACTGAATGTGCTATGGACAAGCAGAGTCAGCACACTCAGGCACTCAACATGTGTTTTTTACCCAGCATTAATAAGTTAACACTGGGGTGGGGTGACCTGAGCTATACTGGCTCACATGATACAGCACTAATTCCATCCATCTCTGCTGCTCTGAGTTTCTCTTTTGTAGCCTTTCTCTAATTAATTCAGTTCGCTCTGCTTTGCCAGTTTTGTCTGTATTAATCTACCGACAATTCCTAACCAATCCTCTAGATTAGGGGTCCCAAACTCCGGCTGTGGGCCACATCCGGCCCTCCCTCCCCCTCGGTCTGGCCCACGAGGTGATGGGAAAAAAATAACGTGATGTTATAGCTGTTTCATGCCAATTCAAGCTACCAATTTGAAATAATTCATATAAAAACAAAATTTTTAAATGCATTTTGTTTGTCATGGCAAAGGTGAAAGGTAAGGTTGCCTCAAATGCCTGCTATTGGCTAAAGAAGATGCTGCTGTCTCAATCGAAACGGAAGGTGGGTGATAAACACATAAACACAGGCTCTTTCAAGAAAGATGGACAAAGCAGAAGGCTTTTTTGTGGAGTTTAATAGAAAAGCTACCTGCCTGATATGCAACAAAAAAGTTTTATAGGAATATAATATCAAGCGTCTGGACCAGGGAGACGCGAGGACAACAGCCACGCAGAGAGGATTTATATCACAGCAAAGTCTGTTTTTATGTAGGTTTGTGTAGGTTAAATGAGCCTTGTCGAAGGACAATCTCTGTCACTGTTACAGTAAAGTCTATCGGTCTGTCTGTCATCAACTCAGGCAGCACTGGCAGAGCTCCATGCTCGTTCACAGCTGCCTACCGTCAGGCCCGCATTAACCTGCCGTTAGGCCCTGGGGCTGAGAGGTTTTGTAGGCCCACAATAATAATAATTTAAAAAAAGTCTAATGACCACGTTTGTCTACATACAAAAAAAGCAGAAATAAGTTTCTTTCAGGGAGTTATAATGAAGACAGTATTCCATGAAAAACAAATCCACAACAACAGCGATGTAAAACCTCTAAATACTGGAAAGCAGTAAATAGAGCAATTTTTTTTACCTTTTCAGAAGTGCTTTCATCTTGTCTTCTTTGTAGAAAAAGCCATGATTATGTCAGTAAAATCCAATGCACATCAGTGTGAGGTTGCTGACTCTGTCTTGCTGCATGATCGCAGTCTATTTTTCACCAATGCCAGTTTAGAGAAGGAACGCTCTCCGCTCACGTTGGTCACTGGCCTGGTCAGAAATAGCCGTAAAGCTATATCTTTATAAATATGGAAACGCAGGCAACACTGTATGGAGTTTTCTACTTTAATACTTTCTGTATACTTTTCTGTCCACTGCCGACGTGATGCACAACTGTACACAATTCTGTACAAACTCCCTGAACTGCACCGCTTCCTCCACAAAGTCTGCTTCCATGTCACAGTGGTATTTCTTTTGCAGGCTCTCCGTTTCTGAGCGGAGGTCTTGGGGGGAAATAGAGTTCAATCTGTTTAAATATCTGAAGTTTGCACTTGATGTATGCGCTGCACCCACGTGCAGGTGGGTCCAGAGTATAACTGGATCAAAGGGGCCTGCTGGCAGACATGTCCTGGTTTCTCTGTAGTGTCCGAGGGTTTTTGGAGTTTCAGTGGACCCAAAGATTTGCTGTGGACCCGAGTACAGACCAGCTAGAGAGAGTAGATTAAGTTTACTTCTCTGTTTGTTCTCTTTTCAGAATGATTGTGACTCAGTTATTTGCTCAACCCCTCAGCCTGTTTTTATTTTCCATTTAACTCTTTTAACTTTTATTATATTTTATGTTGCTTTCAAACATTTTTATTGTTTTTCCCTGTTGCTTTTATGTTTTATGTAAAGCACTTTGAATTGCCTTGCTGTTGAAATGTGCTATATAAACTTGCCATGCCTTGCCTTGCCTTGCCTTGCCTTGCACAGGGCACCCATTCTGCCAGTGGGTTGATCTGTTTGATGCGGGGCTGCAAGCCTTTGTAGGTACCCAACATGTTGCTGGCATTGTCATAACACTGTCCTCTACAGTTATTAATGTCAATCCCCAACTCTGCTAAAACACTAATAACTGAATTGAACAGCGCTTCTCTGTTGTGGCTTGTAATGGGGAGGAATTTAACAAAACGCTCCTCTATACAGCCTTCTGGCGATACGCACCGCAGGATGAAAGTCAGCTGGTCCACATGTGTGATATCTGGAGTTGAGTCCACACTGACAGAGAAATACTTTGCAAGTTTCACCCTGCTGATGACTTCATCCAGCACCTTCTGTCCCATCAGCTGTATGAACTCCTCACACACAGGCAGGGAGAGGTAGGATGGGAACCTCTGCCTGCGTTTCCATATTTATCAATATGGGCTTTTAAAAAAGGATCAAACTGACTGATCAGCTCCATGCTACCTAAATAGTTGCTATTGTTGCTGTCTCCAAACCTGTGGCTATCACCTCTAAAAGAAAGCCCCCGCTCTGCCAAATATTTCACTACAGCACAACCCTCTGTAGAACCTGTTTCATGTTTTCATGTTCTGCTATACGTTCACTTGCATGCTTCCAATTAGAGTAACCCAAGCTGCCAAATGGTGACTTGTCTTTGCTCTCGCCAAATAATTTGCATGCAAAGCAAAACACACTACCTTGCGATGGTGAATAACATAGCCACTCTCTGAGTAGATACTCCCCGTTACCAAGCTTGTGCTTGAAATGTGTTCTGGAGAAGAATCTTCTCTGATGCTTGTATTGTCGTTCTGAGGCAGAGAGGTCAGCCTCTCTATTCTGGCACAATTCCGGTCCCATTTTTGCCCAGTAAACACGCACCTGTTAGTCCATATCGTTACTGCCCCACAGTCCTTGGTCAGTGCTATAGGGGTCTCGCACTACTGCCTGGTTTGACTGTGCTCCTGCTGCCTGCTTGTTTCCTCCACTTGTATGCTCCCCCTCAGCTGGCTCTTCCCGCACCTGGTCCTCCTCTTTTCCAGGTAAGTGAGGTAACAGTCCTCCGGTTTGTCCGTCCCTGTTTGGCTCTTCTCCATGCAGCCAGTCCTCGTCCTCTGCAGCGGCTCCAGGTAACGGTACCCCGCCTGTTTGCTTGTCCTCTCCACTGTTCATCTGTGCTTTGGAATCTTTTTTAATAATTCCTTCTCACTGTTTCCTTTCCGTCGCAATATTTTTCACTTATGAGCACCACTCTCAAATTTTTCTTTCCCAACATTTTGATTTAGCTAGCCACTAGCTTCTGTGACTAGCATAGATTTGAATAGACCAACTGTTTCTCTACATTCTGATAGGCTGTTATATCATGCTTCCCATGTGCATCAATCAGCAGCCAAAAACATAAATATCAAGTGATTGACAGAAAATTGGACAAACTACAAAACAATGTGATTATGATAGGTCCCTTGTCTTTATAGGCCCTGGGGCTTCATCCCCAGTAAGCCCGTGCATTAATGCGGGCTTGCCTACCGTGGCTGAAAGTGGAAATGAACAAGTCCACCAAACTGAACATTACCTTTACATACGACCAATGTGCTTTCTGTGTACTTTTTATATGTGGAAAGTTTGTTTCTTTTTTATGGCTATAGCATGAAGGAAAGCCCAAAGCCTTGTGGGACAAGAAATTTAATCTTGAATCTTCATTTGTTAGTGCCTTTCAAAACTGTTACAAATCACTGTTATGAAAATATTCATTCCTGATCCCATAATGGTTAAGAGCACAGTGATCCATCAGCATAGCTTCTTAACTTTTGTATCCTTCTGTATGAAGCTACAGGATCTCATGTTGTGCAGCACCTCCCCTCCAACTTATAAAGGGATCAAATAGGTACTGTCAGTTGAGTACTTGCAGTGAAACTATCTTGTCTCATTTCAGACTTCTTCTTCATTACCATCCTCCTCTATACTGTTCCTGCACTGGTGGTGGTGGTGGTAGAGTCTCTGTGGAGCTTCCACGATCTGGTAGGCTGATCTGGACCTTTCAACACCCACACACTAAAAATAGCTGCAGCAGCAGCAGAAGGAACAGCAGTGTGTTCACACACTGAAGACAGACAGCCTCCCAACAGCAGCTTTGGAAAACAGATTTTTCCCTTTAGCATTACAAGATGTGTGTGTGTTCCGCTTAAATTCTGCTGTCTCTTTATCCAGCGTCAGAACTACAGACTGTCGCATCAGCTGATCTCCAAACAAAACATCAAGTGCAATATATTTGAAATAAACCTTGCATGTTTTGGAAAAACTAAATGATAATTAAATGTGAACACCTACACAATCGACAATAACTGACTATTATTTAACAGTTGGATTGCCGTGGTTAAATGCTATTGTGATGTAAAATTAAATATAGCACATGACATATTACAGAGAGTATGGTCTAGACCTAATCTATATGAAAAGTGCAATGACATAACTTCTGTTATAAACTGGTATATAAATAAAACTGAACTGAATTAAGCCAAAATGATTAGTTGATTAATTTTCTTTTCTCTTTTCTTTGTTTTTGATATTTTTACTATAACTACTGTATTACTGCTAGCTCTGTTTTTAATTTAGCCTGATACACTAATCTAACATAGTTGCTGCTCCTCAGAAATCTCTGATATATGAATGAATGAATGAATGAATGAATGAATAAATGAATGAATCTTTGTTATTGTGTCAGGCATATAAATACGCCCAGCCCATATGGGCCTACAAGACACCAACAATAATATACAAAAATATTAGAAAAATTAATATACAAGATAGCCAGGTCCGTGTACATGTATATTCATAAACAAACGAGTATATATTCATACATAGATGTATTTGTATATACTCAAGTAACCACCAATCTAATCCTATAATCCTACACAGTACAAAATTAAATGTAGTTAAACAAACTAGCTTGCCTTCCTTTCCAAGTCTTCGATACAAAGTTTGCAAACTTAAATACATCATAGTTAAACAAGCATACAAATTTTTGATCATCAGCATACCAAAATATTTCAGGGAATTGTCGTGTAACTTCCAGGGCCAAAGATTCTCTTGATGATCAAATCATCATAATGTGTACAATACAAAAGGAAATTCCCCAAGGTCACATAGCTCACACAATCTGTTTTCCTCTGGAATATTTTTGAATCAACCAACCTCAATGGCCAGAGGCAAAATCCCACATCTCAACTGTGCAACCAAGGATCTCTGACTTCTAGATAAACGAGATGTAACATATAATTCTGGATTAAAGTTCTGCTTGATATGCATATATGACCTTAATTTTGGCTTTAATAAAACATTTTCAAAACATTTTTCTTCAAATTTCAATAACAACTTAAGCGAGTTAACATTATAACTTAAATTAATCCTGTAAATATACAACATATCCACCTCCCCAAAAATAGAGTAGATCTCCTTTACCCATGGGGACCTATGAATTTTGCTCCATTTAAATACTCTCTTATTTACTCTGTCCTCTGCCATTCTGATTAGACGGTTCCACAGTCATAGCATTTCACATTTTCTCTGCACAGCTCCTAGAACCCAGCCCATATCGTCCTGAATTGCTAGGTTCAGAGCAAATTTATGAACTCCAGGAAGCACCATATGGCTCTAGTCTGTACAGTATCTACAATTTTGGATTCTTTCAAGCCCCACACCCCTGCAGCATAGTTCAGTATGGGAGAAACACATGTATCGTAAAGTCAAGTATATGTAGAATATCCCAGACCCTTACATACTTTCAGTTTATTGATAACTGATCCTAGAGCTCTCCCGCCAGAATCAACGAGAAACTTAATACCAACCTTGTAAGTCAAAAATTCATCAAGAAACCCCCCCAGATATTTATATGCACTAACATAGTCTAAAGTGACTGAGCCAAAACTAAATATGTGTGTACTTCTTTCTATGCCTTTCTTTCTAAAATGCATTATATGTGTTTTGCTTTGATTTATAGCTAGTTGCCACTTAAAACACCACAGATTAACCACATTTAACATTTTTTGTAATTCAGACTCAGACTCAGCCAATAACACCATATCATCCGCATATAATAGAATTCCCAATTTAGTACCATCAAGTAATACTCCCAAATTAGCACCTTTAATCTGTAGAGCTAAGTCATTCACAAATAAAGCAAAAAGGGTTGGAGAAGGTATATCGCCTTGTTTTACTCCAAAAGGTGTATCAAACCAATCAGTAAATAAATCATTAATCTCAACGCTAGCAACTGTACCACTATACATTGCTTGTGTTGTTTTATAAAATTTTCCATCCACTCCTGCTTCAATGAGTTTCAAAGCAAGCAGATATCTCTATTAATCCAGTCAAAGGCTTTTTGAAAGTCAATAAAACATGCAAAGGTGGATTTACTTTCAGCAATTCTAGCTCTAATAATAGTTGATACAGAGTATATGATCGATGCATGCTCGTTTCCTTCTAAATCCATTCTGCTCATCAACTAGATACTGACCCATTTCAAAGTACTGTGTAAGCCTATTATTCAGTATATAAGAATACAATTTATAGACTGTGCTAAGAAGACTAATGCCCCTGTATATAGTGTCTATCAGGGAACTCAAAAGCTTGTCCAGGTCATAACTTATCACAGCCATTTGTTAGCCATCTGGCTCTTTAGTCTGTTCACACACACTGTGTGTGTCTCAAATACAGACAGAATACAGAGTCTTGTGTGTGTTTGTCTGCTCTGAGCTGTGTGTGTGTGTTTGACACTATCACTGTGTGTGTGTAGTTGTGATGCAGTAGTTTATACTGGAGGCTCTTGAACACAAAAGCGTGGGGAGATGGTCTCCTAGCAACAGTGGCCTCCGCAATTCCGTGACCCTTGGATGCTGCACATGTGTGTCTGGAAACTGAATACCTGCCACAGACAGTATAAACTCAAACTGCCAGTCGCACACACAGGCTTTTTTAATGCATGGATAGAGATGTGAAATTGGCCATACAGCTGCACCATCATAGTAGAGGGTCCCATCCACTTAACACATACTGAATACACCATTCTCAGCCCCACCTTCCAATACACTCCAAGTGGTCGTTCCATTGCTGAACTAGAGCTGTAGGTTGTTCAGTCTGTCTCACAGGAAGGGCTTTTACAGTTATGAAGGAAAGGTAAATGTCTGTTTTTTCCTTTTCGCTGCTCTCCCTTAACTTTCTGATTTATGAGTTTCCTGATGGAAAGCTAGTGTAGGACGGGGAAAGTTACTCCAATATTGCTGACTGATAAGGCAGCGTCGGCAGAACGAATACTAACTATGGTATCCCCCAGGGTTCAATTCTGGGTACCAGGCCATTGAAAGACACATAGAGCATCTAGGATATCTGTCTAGTGATGATCAATGTGACTGACACACAGATGGAGGACTTCATTAATCCCAGTAGAAAATTTGATTCTGTAATAACAAAAAAAAAGGTAATGTAAAATTAACTCTACATACATATCAACAATAACGTAATATAAGTGGGATAATTATTTAGTGTGCACATGTTCAATGCTGTACTACAGTAGGCAAGTAAAACCAAGTGAGTTGAACAGAGTGGAAATGAGAATGCGTGCACGCTCCACCAGTGCTGAAGTAGCTTTCGCAACTCTCCATTAGCATACAGCCTGTAGCTGTTTTTGTTCAAAGTAACTTTTTCCAAGAAAACTCGAAAGGCAGGGCAGAGACTTTTTCACCCCAGACACTCGAGGAAATTCCGGGTATCTGAGGATTACTGAGGATTTACAACACCAGCACTATCAGAAGTATCCTGATGGGGAACATCACTGCCTGGTACCAAACAGTGGTTCTTCTGACTAGGGTTGTACCGGTATACCGGTATGACGATTTATCGCGATATTGGCATGTACGATTATCATATCGTAAACATTTGCTTATCCGCGGTTTAAAAAAAAATTTAAAAAATAAACCAGAATTCACCCGCACTGCCGCTGCGCCGGATGCAACTTCTTTCAGCTTGACTGCTTAGACTCCACCCATACCTGTACAGCGCTGAAAATGTCGAGACAGAGGCTGCGAATCTGTATCTCCCGCCGAAAAAAAATTTAAATCTGCAGTATGGGAATATTTTGGATACCCGGAAAACGATTGTGGTGAAACGTGGTGTTGTCCTTGAAGATGGATATCCAGTTTGCAAGATATGTGGACAAAGAGTGGCTGCAAAAGGAATAAACACTTCGAACATGTTCTCCCATATACGGGAACACCATCCCTCCGTGAAGATAAAGGTAATTCATAATTTTTATAACTTAAGGCCATATTATTTCTGTCATGCTGAGGGAATCCCGGTCTGTCAAAAAGACGCACACCAGTCTTTTTTGCGTTACAGTAAAATGTGCGATTTAACAGAATTAACAGAACAGGGAAAAATCAGGTGGATCCGTTACAATTTCACGGAGTTATGTGAAAGAAGCTGTTTTTAACCACGTAAAGTAAATTCACTCAAGCGATCTTTTTTTTGAATGACGAGTTGTGTTTATTGATCCATGTGTCATCGTCATGATCACATGAAAGATTAGTTAGTACTTTAACACATACTAAAGTTTTAAATGTCAAAGTTTTACAGTTTAGAAGCTGGTGAAGTTTAAACGTCAAGAGTCACTGTTGGGACGATTGAAACTGGTGTTTCATTTGTCCCGACACGCAGCCATTCTACGTTTATTTAGATACGGCGGGAGGGGGGGCAGAGTCCACTGGGCTGCAGGTTGGACCACCAGGATGCTCACAGCCAAATAACAGGGTCTTCTTCACAGTAGACCAAGAAAACAGGCTGCAGATGTGCATAAAAAGTGCAGCCGACATCTGATCCAAGTGCATTAGCTGTTAGATTTTGCAGTTAGCTAGCTAAGTCATATTTATACTATTTTTTTATTAAGAAAAAGGACTTAATGAGTTTGCAATTACGTATTAAGAAAGGCAGTGTCCAGCTTTCTAAATAAAAACAAGAATAACTTAAACTATTTAAATGTATATCGTTGTGTGAATGAAACAATGCGCACCTTTCGTTCAAAGTGAAATTATACTGAAGTCGTTTTACATTTTAACAAGATAACACCTGGTATTGATAGAACACATATGTGAGTTGTTGATGACAACAACAAATGATTTCTGTCTGCAACGTTATATTTTAAAATGACGTGTATGTGAAAAGTGTTTCATTCGTCCCGGCTCTCCCCTAGATGGATGAATAAATCAAAATATAGCTGTGCAGTAAATCAAATCACGATGTGCGTCTGTGAATACACAGCATAAAAGACTGGTGTGCGATCGCCTTAATTCTATATTCAACGTGTCTCTGTATGAATGAGCAGCCGTTTAGCCTAGTAGATCTAGTAGCCTACACACTCAAGTACGCATGATGCTCATGGTTTTTAAAGCATCTGCTGTCTCACCCACTATGTGAAGACGTGAACACATGAACATATCCAGACAGAGAACACTTAATGAGCATTTTATAATTGTTTTTTAAAAGAATAATCATCAAATACACTGACTGAAACTCATAGGTGTTCAGTACAACCTGTAAAAAAAAAGTTTGTTACAATAAACCATGTTCAACCAAAAACCATATCTGTTTTTATTCATTTAAGGGTCATTGTAGCTGATGATGATTATAATAATAATGATAGTTTAATATCGTATACCGTGAAACCGTGAAACCGTGATATTTTCTGAGACGATTATCATACCGTGAAAATCTCATACCGTTACAACCCTACTTCTGACTGAACATACCATATGCGGTGCTCTACCATGCCTAACCAATCATCCAGATTCTGCTGCTGTGGTCAAGAAGAATGTTCCACACCAGGTTAGCACTATTGCTGATATATTGTTAGACTGAGATAACTGTCTTTGAATCACAGAAAGAAGACCTTAGACCACCCTTGACCACAGCCCAAAAGCGAAGCAAGCATTCAGGGCGGTGAGTTTACATATAAAGTTTGCTCCAGCTTTTGGACAAATAAACACCTGTGGTCGGACTGAATTCTGCTCTGACAGTTACAGGATACTGCTTTTATTAAATTAGCTTTTTACTTTAGTTTTTGGGATTACAACGTTGATTTATCTTCACTGGAGCTTCTCAGCAACTAGCTTCTGTGCACATCCACTTCTAGTGTTGTTGTTAGCGTCATTAGCTCTGTTGGACTACAACTTCATATTTATATAAAAACCGTTCAAAGCTGGACATTACTTGGAGAAAACGTGCGTCTGTAACTTTATTCCAGCTGTCGTTGTACTTTACTGTGACCAAGTTAGCATAGCACAGCCCTGATAGATCCGAACTCCATTAAGAAAACAAGCATTTTAGAAGTCATTGTTCTGCTGTCCTGCTGACAGACCTGACGAAGCATGAATTCATACAGTAATCTGCATCATGTTGTAGTTATTTCGGCATCAGTTTGATCTGTTTGTTATTTAATCACAGATAATCATTATCTGTGATTAAATAACACAGATATTATTCAATCACAGATAATCACAGATACTCTGATCGTTATTGGTCACTTGATAGGCGCACCGGCTTGTTGACGCCAATCATTTCTATCAGCTGTTTGTCTCATGAACGTTACCGGCACATTTCTGTCCACGTAGCAAAGTCAAAGCACAGTGCTGGAGAATAACTACAGGAAATTAATCCAACTCCATATTTTACACCATTGACAAGGGAACATGTTACTTGATTATGGCCAGCATGTAGCTAAAGCTATCAAACAGTTTTTATTTGCATTGTTAACTTCATCACCTGTCCAGCAGAAAACAGACTGCTTTAAAAACATTTGTCCCACATCAGAGCCTTCCAACAGGGAAATCCACAACCATTATTTCCATGATTTCTGCTGATTCATCAATTAAATCGATTAATAAAATGCATCGATGCTTCGTTTAATCCACGTAACTATACAGCACAGTGTCTCGCAGGGACATTTATTACTGTTGCACATCACGCTTACGATGTGAACAGACGGGATTATGTATGTATGGTGCTGTTTGAAAAGTGGAGGAAGAGAGAAAACAGCGGGAAAACAAGGACAAAGAAGAAAGTGTCCAAAGTTTGGGATTATTTCAAGCTAAAGAAAACAATTCTGTAATGTTACCGTCAGTCAACCGTAAAACGAAACTTATGTTGGCTCGGCAACAGCACGACAGCATCTGATGAGAAAGCAGCCGGACCACAGACAGGGTAACAGTAACAGCAACTTTAGCTTTTTACTGAAATCATAACTGATTGTTGAGGTAAAGCCAAAGTAATAATCTATCAAAGCTCTGAATACTAAAATCATCGTTAGTAGGGGGGGAATCTCTGGGCACCTCACGATTCGATTCGATTACAATTCAGAGGGCTGCGATTCGATTATAAAACGATTATCGATGCATCTTGATGCATCATATTTTTTCTATACAGGATCCCTGGATAATTACTAAACATTTCATTTGCACATTAAAATCCAAAAGAACATTGCTAATTAGCTTAAAAGGACTAGTTTATATCCCTAGTTTACTTTATTAACCTCAGCTCCATGGTACATTTCATTAACAACCAGTTGTCAGACTTCTGAAAACTGAAATATAATTATCAGCATGTACAGTATGTGTACATGACAGAGCTGTACACCAGTTTAGTCTCAGCTTGTACCTGATGTTCTCAACCCTTGACTAGTAGGTTAGTTAGTAATGACATACAGCTGATAATTAATATTACTTCATCACTAATTTAGCTAATGTTACATTAATAAATTTTTATGGGACCCAAGGACGCTTTTACACATAGTTACAGAACAACAAATAGTCATTCAGGACTGAATGCCTGGGTAAAGAGCTGGGTTTTAGTAGATCTTTGAAAGTGTCCAGACAGGAAGCGTTTCTGTGGGGATGAGTTCGAGCGGTGATGCTGAAGGCTGCAGAGTCTGGTGGGGGACAGACTGAGCCCTTGTACGGGGAGATGTTAGCTCGCGCTAACAGCCTTCACTTTTCCAGCCGTTGGGAAACTACAGACTTTTATTAACGGTCACACAGCGACCTACGCTGCACGCTTACTACCAGACTGAAACTTACTGCTAATATTTTTTCACCGCTAACTTTCACCGTCACGCTTCTGCCGCTCGCTCTCTCTCACTCGCTCGGCCTCACACACAGCTGCAGAGCGTCACCATGCTCGCAGTGTGCGAGTTAAAATAATTACTTGCGCATTGATATTAATGATTGTGTGACACTTTGGGGTTATTCATTCTACAGGGGTGACGAATACAGGGGGACACTGGTCTCTCTGTTGTGTGCGCTCCTCAGACGGTCCGGGCGAGAGCTTCCGCGAGTTCCGCCTTTTGCGTTCCATCAACATTACGTTATCAATTAACATTTAAATAATCGATTTTTAGACATTTGTGCATCGATTAATAATCTTCCACGTCCGCATCGCGATGCATCTAAGAATCGATTATTTCTCCCAGCCCTAATCGTTAGCTCCAGTCCTGTTATCTGTTGCATCTGTCCCCACACGTCTGGCTTCATCATGTTTTTGCTTCTTATAAGACAAAGATCCACACGCTGTCGGCTTATGCTAAATAATACGTGTTCTCCTTCTTACAAACCAGATGACTACTACTACCACCGTTATCTCTTCTTTTTCGTACATATTCATTGTCCCTGTAGAGCAGTTTGTCCCTTTGGGCTACTGTAGAAACAAGGCGGTGTAACATGGGTCCTTCCCTGTAAGAGGCCCCGTGGTGTATGTAGATAGAAATGTCTCATTCTAAGATAATAAAAACATAAGGGTTCATTATCTAAGATCTTTATACACCACTGAAACCATAATTATGAATCTTAGATTGCATTTCTGTCAATAGATCCTGAGTAAGTGTGTGTGTGTGTGTGTGTGTGTGTGTGTGTGTGTGTGTGTGTGTGTGTGTGTGTGTGTGTGTGAGAGAGTGTGCACATGTATGGCAAGCATGTGGCAGATGTAATGGAGTGGTTATCTGCAGCTGAGGTCATATTCAACCACCCTCACCCCACAAACCAATCAATACCCCTCCCATGGCAACGTGACCCCTGTGGTGTTAAAACAGTAACCGTGATGAATGCATCATTTCTGCCTCTATCACCTTCAACTGAGGATCATTCCACAACAGCCCATATATTACTGCCTAATGTACATTTTACACCAGGGGTGGAAATGAACTTTTTGGCTCACCTGCTAAGGTGGCTGGTAGATGAAAAAATCCACTGGCCAAACATATTTTTACCAACCAAAATAACAAACTGCCTTGTTTCCATTCTTTTAATTGAGATAATAAGGTATTATTTCAAATACAAACTTAAAGAAGATGCCAGAGTGAAATTTGAAGTAAATGATATTACTTAACGTAACAGTAAATTACTTTCTAAACTTACAGGATTCTTATTAATCATTGAATTTAAATCTCATCACTGCTCACTCTAATCATGCTTTATTATCCAACTTAAACCTCCTCGTCAGACTGCTCACTTTCTACAATCACCCTCTTCTGACCTCCTGGTTCTGACAGAGTCCTGGTGCCACAGCATCACAGGTTTTGTGGCATCAACATTTTTCATACAGCCTATGGATCATTCTCCTTCATCTCTGGGCAGGACAGCAGGACCATCAGAAGATCTGACTGGACTGCCAACTTTATTTTTTATGTTCTGCTTTAGCCTACTCTTCCTCTGCATCTTTCATTTTGTTGGTTTGGTGGTAATGTTGAATGTCACCACATTACGCCGGTGGCTAGCCAGCTAAAAGCTAAAAATATGCAATATGTATTGATACAAAAGTCAATACCCAAAGTTGTATTGAGTCAATCTGCCGACTCGCTGCACTGTATGAAAGGTATGGAGCAGGAAAAGTTGGTGACAGATGGAGAAAGCTCTTTGTGAAATGTCGGTGTTGTGTTACACGTAACAGTCATTTTACACGCTGGTTCCGGTAAAGTCAGACCACTATGTGAAAGCACACATGGTTGCGGGGTAAAAGATAAAAGATGGCGCCGACTGTCATGGCATGCTGTTTCTCTGCTCCTGTTTTTGTCTCATCATCATTGTTTGTGCCATTTATTTTGCTTCTGGTGGCGTCTCTGCTGGTAAATAACACTAAATCATCACTGCTTTATGAGCGCCAGGCACTGTTCGATATTTGGGATATTTCTTTTGGGAGACTTTCCAATATCGAGGGTGGAAATGGTGCAAATCTACCACTTTTCCTGGTTACGGTACCAGAGGAACTTCGACGTCAAGACGCAACTTTCCTGCCCCGGGTGAGATCTTGCAGGAGACGTCGGCGTGCTCGCGGTACACGCTCTGGCAAGCGTGTTAAGCTAAAAGCATTGCTAAGAAGGACTTATCTGGACCCGACTGTTGGTATGCCTACATGCTATAATCATCTGGATTTGGTGCATCAGCAGTGGTGTATTCAACCTGTTTACCCGGCGCGTCCGGCGTCCGATCAGCTGTTGCAGTCCTATTGGATTGAGAGGAGGCGGTGCAGAGGAGGCGGTGTGTGTAGTGAATAACCTGCATGTATTGGATTGCAATACATCGGTCGTTGGAGAAATAAAGGTCCAGATGGGTCTTCTGAATGTCCGGTCATTGTCTAACAAGACATTTGTTCTTCGCGAACTTTGTTACTCCCATGCTCTAGATTTTATGTTCATAACCGAGACGTGGATTCGTGAGGGTGATGAATCGCCCCTGATTGAACTTTGTCCTCCTAACACCAGCTTTTTCAGCACTCCGAGACTTTCTGGAAGAGGAGGGGGGATTGTCTCACTTTTTAAGGACAGTTTTAAATGCAAACAGATTTTAAACTTATTCTAGTTTTGAATCGTAGCTTTTTACTATAATTAAACCTTCTGTGGTTTTGATTGCTGCAAAATATCGCCCACCTAAGTACAATGACAACTTTATTTCTGAGTGTGCTGATTTTTTATCCAGGTTCATTTTGCACTATGAGAGGATTTTAATTGTAGGTGATTTTAATATCCATATTTGCTGTGAAGATAAGCCATTAGTTAAAGACATTTTAAACGTCATTGAGTCTTTTAGTTTCACACAATTTGTGTCTGAACCTACACATCAGCGTGGTCATACATTAGATTTAGTACTAAATTATGGTTTGTTTGTGTCAGTTAATAATATCAGTGCCTTACCAATTTCAGATCATTCGCTGATATTATTTGACATGTCCATCCCTAATTCATTTAGTATGGGGAAAATGGTGCAGAAGACAAGGTTATCTCGTTATATTAGCACTAATGCTTTACATGACCTCAATTTGAAACTACCAGATGTGATGGATCCAGTTTTTAGCCAAGCCTTTTTGGTGGACTGTCTCACAGACAACTTTAATGGTGCACTCCGGGACTTGTTGGAGTGGGTGGCCCCTGCCAAGACACGGAAGTGTTCTCCAAAAAATCATACACCTTGGCTAAATGATGAGTTACTGACTCTCAGAAAGTGCTGTAGAAAAGTTGAACGTCAATGGCGCCATACTAAGCTTGAAGTTTATTACAGGGCATGGCATGACAGTCTGACCACCTATCAGTCTAGGATGGCTACTGCAAAGGCAGCCTTTTATTCTAATGTGATTATGAATAATAAGCATAACCCTAGACTTTTATTTGAAACTGTTAACAGACTTACACAGTGTCAGCAGCCAGTAAATAGTATGGATTTGTCATCACATGATTTTATGATGTATTTTTATGAGAGAGTTGATGACATCCGCACTATGATACCCCAGTCTGATGTTGGGGGTTTAGACTGCGCTATCACAGGACCATGTTCTACTGGACAGGGCTGCTCTGAGTTTGAGCCGATTTCTTTGGCTGAGTTGACTAAGATTATCGTAACTGCAAGATACAAGTAGTTTTCGATCGGTCACTGTCATCTGATTTGCATATTAAAGAGGTGAGCAAAGTAGCCTTCTTTCAACTCTGAAAAATCGCAAAGATTAGATCAATATTGGAATTGAAAGATGCTGAGGCCCTTTTTCATGCCTTTCATGCCGTTACATCTAGGCTGGACTATTGTAATGTACTGTTACAATACGCTCCCAGAATGCATGATTACTTGTAGTTCCTAGAGTCTCCAAAAGTAGAATGGGAGCCAGAGCGTTCAGCTATCAGGCTCCTCTCCTGTGGAACCAGGTTCCAGTTTGGGTTCGGGAGGCAGACACCGTCTCTACATTTAAGAGTAGGCTTAAGACTTTCCTTTTGATAAAGCTTATAGTTAGGGCTGGCTCGGTGAGTCCTGAACCATCCCTTAATTATGCTGCTATAGGCTAGACTGCTGGGGGATTTCCCATGATGCACTGAGCTCCTCTCTTCTCTTTTCTCTCTGAGTGCAACCTCATCCCATTAATGCATGTTACTAACTCGATTTTTCTCCCTCTCCCGTGGTCGTGTGCTTCCCCTCCTGTCACTTCCTGCGGGTGTTGCTGGCTCTGGAGCTGTGGAGTCTGGATCTGTGGTTGGGAGTCTCCTGCTGCCCCGTGTTCCTGCTCGACGCCCTCTGCTACAGTTGCAATTGCTATTACTAGTCCTATTGCTATTATTACTGTTATTATTATTATCATTAACATTACTATAAATATCTGTACCATTTTTCATTCAGTCTATAGCACCATCACCTTTATTGTCTGTACCTCTATGTGTATACTGTGTAGGTTGCCTCCCTCTGCTCTCTCTCTCTTGCTCTCTCTCTCTCTCTCTCTCTCTTGCTCTCTCTCTCTCTCTCCCCCTCACCCCAACCGGTCGAGGCAGATGGTCACCCACCCTGAGCCATGGTTCTGCTTCGAGGTTTCTGCCTCTTAAAAGGAAGTTTTTCCTTGCCTCTGTCGCCTAGTGCTTGCTCTTGGTGGGAATTGTTGGGCTTCTGTAAATAACTTCAGAGTATGGTCTAGACCTGCTCTTTATGAAAAGCGCTGTGAGATAACTGTTGTTGTGATTTGGCGCTATATAAATAAAATTGAATTGAATTGAATTACTGTTCTCGGGGCTGCCTAAGAAAAGTTTGCGAGGTCTGCAAATGGTCCAGAATGCTGCAGCTCGTATTCTGACTGGATCATCTAAATACATGCATATAACTCCTGTGCTGGCCTCACTGCATTGGCTCCCTGTTCAGGTTAGAGCAGATTTCAAGGTTTTGTTGTTAACATACAAAATAGTGAATGGCCTTGCACGATTATATCTGTCTGATCTTTTCAATTCTTATGTGCCTACACAGTTGCTGCCCTCCCACGGGACAGGACTTCTGACTGTACCAAAGGTTAGGAAGAAAACGGTTGGTTAGCGAGCCTTTTCGTTTCGCGCTCCAACATTATGGAACAGTCTTCCAGCAGATATTAGGCTGGCATGTTCAATTGCGGTTTTTAAATCTAAGCTTAAGACCTACTTATTCACTGCTGCGTATGAGTCCTAAATGTTCAGTCATCTTTGATGTTTTTATATAGTGGTATTTACTTTTTACTGTCTCGATTTACTGCGAGGGACTGGCAACCTATCTGGAGTGTACCCCGCCTTTTTCGCCAATGTGGGCTGGGATTGGCTGCAGCCCCCTGCGGCCCTGTGCGCTGGGTGGGATGGATGGATGGATGTCTCGATTTAAAATTTTTACTGTACTGTTTGTATTTTACCTATATTCTTTTTGTAAAGCACTTTGATTGAAAGCGCTCTATAAATAAATGTATTATTATTATAATGCAGCAAACCTTTGTTCAGTTTGAATTAGTGAATGTAACATATATGTGGATATTCATTCCACGCTGATTTCCGTATGAAAGCGACTACACTCGTACTCTCCCCTCTTTGCCCCACCATTCCTGTCGCCTGTCCACTAACACCCACCCCTTACAAATCTACACCAATCAAACACATGTAACATGAAATGAACATAAACAACAACCAATGAATGCCCTTAATCCGTGTGTTACCTAGTAGTACCACTAGACAATAGTGATCCTCAGGGCAGTTTCTCCGATCAGGAAGACGATGTCTGCCATCCTGTTGATAGTAGCAATCACTATGACGGGCTCTCAGACTAGGCTGTCGATAGGATTCCGCAAGGTTCCTAGGGCTGTTGCCATGGCGATAAGCATCATTAGGAAGTGGGTGGCCTCTGTTGTCAGGCTGACGGTATGAAGCGCCATAGGGAAGGCAGTGGCTGTTATCAGGCTGACTGTAAGTAGCCCCATGTAGAGGGGGGTGTAGGCAGTCATCTAGGCGATGATAGGCACCATCAGGAAGTTGGCGGCCTCTGTCATCAGACATACTGGATGTAGATTGACACTGAGGGCGGTAGCTGTTAGCAGACTGCTGTCTTCTTGATGTGGCAGCTGCGAATGGTCTGCTGCAATTGAGGCTTGAGGCAGAGGGGTCATTCTACCTTCTGGTGTTCACGAAAGGGTGTCTTTGTAGCAAGGGGATGACTCCCCTGAAGCATTTGAAGAGGCTGCATGCTTACTGGATCAACCTGCTCCCTTTACACTGTCACTGAGCTCCATAATCGGGTCATGTTGGCTGCCTTGTGGGGGTTAAGACTCATCATTGAATAGCACCTGTGTAGCATTTCTACGCTGACGTGGGTCCTGATGACCACTAAGTGGCATCCTCATGGCATCTGGGCTGTGACATGACATAGGCTGGAGCTAGTGCAGGAGAGCTGGAGATCATGTCTGTAAGGTGTTGCACATCTTTATGCAGTTGGTCATTTTCCTCTTTCATGCTACAAAAACATCCTGGCACACAAGCAGTAGTAACACGTGTGGCTGTCCTGCTCAGGATAGGACTGCAGTACCTGAAAGGATATCTAACCTCATAATCTTGATGATATGAGGGTGGTCCACAACATGTTCTGGGTCTCTCTCGTCTGGCCTGAACATCATTTGCTGAAGCAGCTACTAAGATCCGGCTCAAAGGACCCAAATTGTGTGAGCGAATGTGCATGTGGTGGATCAACAGCAACAATCGCTTCAGGGTGTCGGATCAATATTTTGTGCTCAGGTGAGAGTTTCTAAAGAAAGGATGCAGAGTCTAGGTCCAAAGTTTAGACGGTATTAAAGCAGATACAAGGTGTGAGTGTGGTTCTGCACCAACAAAGCACAACCGTACAGACTGATTAGATACAAGTTACAGAAAAAACAAACTCAAGCTAGACATAGCCATCTACAGAATAGCTAGCATAGTGGCTAATAAAAGCAAGGATGTAATGAGCTATCAATTAACGATTAGCAAACACAAATATAATCATGCTGTGTAACGTGAATGACAGTCACTGTAATAATCACTAACAACAAGCATATGAGTATAAACAACAGATATAGAGCACAGAACAGTCACTGGTAGAAACAACTAGCAGCTAGCACTGTGTCACTACTACTCACTGTCTAAACCCACTCTCAGCTAAATTTAAACATTAATGGTGTGTACCATGTAGGGCTGGACTAGAATATTCGAATATTCGAATATTCGTTCGGTGGGTTGGTATTCGATTTGAAAATGTGACATTCGATATTCGTTTTTTTTGTTTGTTTTTTTTTGCACACCATGCATATAATATGTTTTACACTATAAAATCTGGTAAAATAATACTTAACATATAACTTCGTTATAGTTACTTAATAAATATATATTACTTCTTGGACTACTGAAAGTGTTCCTGCAACGGGAGTATTCAAAAGAGCGCAGAACAGCGGAGTTTGTATGGACAGACAGAAGTGCATGGCTTGAGCTTGTACGTGTTTTTTACCCTTATTATCAATCTAAATCAATCTATTGCGAAATATAGGAGACTTTGAGATTTTACTGCGACGTCACGTCTCGTGCCCCAAACCGTTGAATGGATGAACGGTTTCTGGAAATAATCAAAATGCAAACTGAAAAATAGTGCATGTGTTGTGGTGGATAATTCAAATCGCTGTGGAGAGTCGGGTCAGGACTCTGGGTTTGCCTTTACAGAGAGCGGCTCCAATAACCAGGCTTTGTTGCAATGAGCGTTTCCTTTATTTTCTCCTTAAGGCGCATACAGTCTTATCTATTGGCATTGAGGAGATTTGTGGTTTCTGAAACCATAAACAGAATACAAATAATATGTAAATAATAATAATTATCTTTAAAGCATAAAATCTACTTCTGTACTTCTCACAATGTCCTTATTATGGCTGAAGTATATTATGGCTAAACAGTTCTAACCTGTGTCCAGTGTCAATAAACAGTGACACTGACCAATAAAGACAAAAGAAACACTGTGTAATCGTATGTACGTACTTTCTACTTCAATGATGGCAAATAACACTTCTCATTCGCTTGTCTGCTACAGATTATACATGACTTAAAAATGCCCAAGAAACAGGCTAAGTAAATACAGCAACAAAACAGAAACTTACGGTTTTATGAACGCACAAATCACAACCGAACCAAGACTAACACCGAACAGCGGTGTGAAGTTTCCACGTATTCTCCGTGCTGCAGACAAACTGGCCTCTCAATTTTCGTGTTGCTGGGCAGAATAGAGCGTGTGAGCCCCCTACTGGCCAGTGACTGTATATTCATGCCCTACAGCCTCCCAGCAACAGATGGCCTTTTTAACACAAACGGACAGGCAGCCAAAAGAGATCGTGCAGCTTCGAAAATTTAAATATAAATTATACAAATTGATTTTTTCCGAAGCTTCAAATATTCGATGTTCATTACTACCGAAGCTTCGAAGCTCAAAAAATGGTATTCGGACCAGCCCTAGTACCATGACAACAACAATAAACTCACGTTCTCACTGACGCACACTCAAAAGAGAAGTGTCCATCAGAATACGCCGTAGTCTGTGGCGTGAAGCCCAGCTGTCCTCTGCATATCTCAGTCACTGCGGCACTTTGGGGGTGTGGCCAAAGTGGGCACACTGGGTGCACATGCACAGAGCATGATCAGGCACAGATATGTGAGGAGAGAGCATGCCCAGAGGCATGACCTTTTTTATAGTCATGTTCGTTCTCTCGCTCAAATTCGCTCGTCCTCGCACCGGATACACAGAGAGCTCGCTCAGCATTGAGTGTCACCGTGCTCACCCAGTGTGCCAGTTTAAATCACTACTTGCGCACTGACATTAATGATTGTGTGACATTGTGTGGTAGAGCACCGGGCCTCAAATCTGGGTCCTAGCCCGGCCCTGGCCCAAGACGCTCTGGCCTCCTCCTGTTGCAGCTATTAATGTAACAGTTCAGTTTTGTTTTTAATATGTCTTTTCCTTTCTTAATTTAGTTTACTTCATTTAGAACTATGTTTGGAGCATTGTTTTTGTTTGTTAAATTAATGCTTTTGCTTTTTAAAGTGATGACCAAGCGGCCAGCTGCTGACAGTGACATAACAATCAATTCAGCCTCTCAAATCATGACAACAAATGTGAGCAAGACTTCTAACGCTACAGCCCTTTTATACAGAGGTCGCGCAATACTGAAAAGGACTCATTCATACTAAACAAAGGATTGCGGCATAATCTGCAGCCATCTGTGTTTTCACATATGATCTGGCTTTCCAGAACCAGCCGTGTAGAAAAACACTGCTACGTGTAATACAGCATCAGCATGCCGGCTGTGGCTTTTCACATTGTTATATTTGCACGATACTCCTGGAAAATTAGCCATTGTGAAAGCGAAGTGTGTGTGTGTGTGTGTGTGTGTGTGTGTGTGTGTGTGCGTGTGTTCGTGTTGATAGGTTATAAATTGTTTTTCTGTCTTTGTTTTTTGTCATCTTCAGCTTCTAATAGTTTCTTTTAATTAAAGGATGTCTAAAACCAAGCAGGAACCTCTGAATTTTGAAGCCATCCATGGGGAACACATGGCACCAGGATGCACTATGGGGAAATGTTCTGCTGGGACAGCTGGGGTCCTGCTATTTACGTGGATGTTATTTTGACTGGTACCATCCAACTTAAGCACTCCTGCAGACCACACACACCCTTTCATGGAAGGCAGTGGCCTCTTTCACCAGGATAATGAGCCCTGCCACAAAGCCAAAAGGTTAAGGAATGGTTTGAGGAACACAACAACAAGTTCAAGGTGTTGACTTGGCCTCCAGATTCCCCAGATCTCAATCCAGATGAGCATCTGTGGGATGTGCTGCAGAAAAAAGTTTGATCCATGGAGGCCCCACCTCGCAATTTTCAGGATTTAAAGGATCTGCTGCTATCGTCTTGGTGCCAGATACCACAGCACACCATCAGAGGTTTAGTGGAGTCCAGGGCTGTTTTGGCCACAAAAGAGGGACCTACAAAATACTAGGCAGGTGGTCATAATGTTATGGCTGACTGGGGACAACTACCCAACTCTAGATGACACTGTCAGACAGATGACAATCTGCTGCTGTTGAATGCATCTAATACTACATGACTGTCTACAATGAGGACTTGCAGCTTTGAGATTTTATTTAACTAATGTCATAACAACAACCAGAGCCGCTACCGCTGTGATTACATCATTTTCACACAAAGAGGAGCTAGATATCTCTGTCAAGCAGGAAGCCGTGTAAAGCTACGTTCAGACTGCACGCCATATGTGAGTCAGATCTGATCTTTTTATGACAGTGTGAACAGGCCAAGTCACATGGAATCTGATCTTTTCCAGTTCGGAACTGGGCCACTTCCATATGTGGTCTAAATCCGATACAGATCGGATCTTTTTAAATATGACCTCAGTCTGGACACTCAGGTCGCATTTGATGCGACTTTGACGTCACTGTAGAGCAGCAGTTCTGCTGTAGACGGAGCTGCTGTGAAGGAAAAAGCTCCACAAAAAGTCCCGTGAGAGGACAATGAAAAATGGGAGTCTCCCCGAGCTAACCTCTGTTGCTCCTTGTTTACTTCTGTAGCCTGCAACAGCATGCTGCTGCGTGTGACATCGTGTTCTTCTGCGCACGTGGGTCACTTTCAGGCCGTGGACAGTTCACACTGGAGTGTGATATGGGCCACATTTAAACTGTAATGTGAACTGTCAAACAACAAAAATCAGATCTGGGGAAAAATCGGAATTGAGCATTAACGACTGCATGGACGGAATTAAGCTATGGTAACGACTTGTCAATCATAGATAACCCCGCCCTGAAACATTCTCTGCTTTGTGGTCTATTTTAAAATAAATGGGACCATAATTTACTAAATGAACATCATGTTGTGTTGAAGAAGACTTGAAACGAGCGACTGAGACCATAAACTCATCAGGAAAGTGTTTACTGGGGTAATTATTCAGCTGAGAAGGAGAAACATTTTCCCATTATTTCTAATGGAGCTGGACTTCTTTTTGCAACCAGAAGAGTCGCCCCCTGCTGGATTTTCAATAGAATGCAGCTTTCAGGGATTTCCGCATCGGCTTCATGTTGTAGAGTGGACGCTTCCCGCTGGGTTTGAACGTGGCCTTAGATACTTATTCAGCTCACGTTTATTTACATGTCTGCTCTGGTTTAATCATTTCAGACACGCCGACTGTAACTACAGACACACGGCTGGCAGACATATTTATAATAAGTTAAAAACTATAGTTTAACGGCTCATTAACATTAGCGCTCTGCCACTGATAAACACAGCATTAGCTGCTGTAAGCAATGTTAGAGAATATTTAGAAGGGATCAACTGGGGAGAAACGAGAGGACCGTTCACTACAACTGCCACATTGTTTCAGAAATAAATCTACAATCATATTTGTCAGCAGCGTAGCCTCCAACACCCAGCTACTGTAACATTAAACATGCTGCTGTGAGGAAGTCGGCAGAGAGCAGAGAAAAACTGGGGGGTTAACAAGTCATGGATGTTTTCATGGTGATGCAGTGTTGTTAACAGAGGAGCTGCAGCTGGTCGCCCTCTGGTGGGCAACCTATGCAACACTCACGACATGAGTGAAGGATCTGTGTCTCTTTTGTTTTTTAACTAATATATCTGCTGTAAAGATGCAGATTAAATGCATTTGCAGTGCTTTTGTTTTTCCATTGGTGCGAGTGGATTGTGGTAAATGAGAGCAAATAGGCTGACGGGAAGAGCTTAGTGTCAGCAGCAGCCCTGACAAAGGACTGGGGCTGATAAAAGAGCATTAGGATAAGAACAAGCATTCTTCTACAATAACAGTTTACCACAATGTCAACCAAAGTGATGATTTTACGAAAAAATGGCCACAACATTACAAACATCACTGTGACATAGAAACGGGAGGCTGCTTACTGGCCTGCCCTAACAACTGTAATATGTGCCTGTTAAACACAACCTGTCCAATGAGGATTAGAGCACTGCCACATGTTTCAGGAGCATCAACAGTATAAAAACATACATTACATACAGAGTAGCTTGGACAACTCCAAAAATTAATATAAATATCACAATAAAAGTGCAACAACAAAACAGCACTGAGGGCCAGATTAGCTAAGACTTTTGTGCCTTTTTCAGGTGCAGGTGTGACGTACTTTGCCCTGAACGCGTGGTGTATTTATCAAACAGGTACCTCTCTCTCCTCATTGTATATGCATTTGAGGGAGGGGTGCACAAATGATAGGAGGAGACAAAAAGAGGAAAGATTCTCCATTTCAGGAGACTAGAGCATATGAACACTACCGCCACCTCCTCCACTCTTAGCTGCTGGAAGTGATTTGAAGCTTTCAATTTGGCAGTTAAGGAGAAAGTGAAGGGAAACTCAGGTCCAGATCAAAAACACTATGCCTAGTAAGGCTGAAAGATTAATTGCATTTGCGATAACATCGCGATATGATTTTCTAATCACAAAGCTATTATTAGCTAAAACTAGATTTTCTAATCGCAAAGGCTGCGATTACACTCTGGTCACATGACATGCAGGAGCAGTCAGTAGGGGAAGCAGCAACTTACATTACATTACGCTGTACCATGACTTGTTGTACAACGGCCTTAAGTTTGACAGAAGCTGAAGTGTCAAACAGGGGATGAAATTACTTTTTCTTGTGGTCTGTAGGTAGGTATGCTACATGATAATAATATATGAATTATTTTTGCCGAAATTATTATATTTTCTCCACCATTTCTCATAATCATCTAATTTCATCCTAACACTTACTGTACGTCTGGGCTACTAGAAAGACCCTGTTGGTCATACTATAACACATTATAATACATAAAACTAAAATAGATCTCCTTCTCGCTCTAACCTCTAGATGATCTGTTTCTCTGATGAGTATTAGTAGTGCTGCATTCACATCTTCTAGCAGACTTTCAGAGGGTACTTTGTCACTTAGCCTTGGCATTCTTGGTTGTTGTTCTTAGGGGTCCAGTTTGGTTCTGATCTTCAACCGTAGGTTAGGTTGAGTGATTCTGTGCCTTAAGGGCTTGTTGTTATTGGGCCTTGGCTCCCCCTTGCCGTAGCATATTTGTTGTAGCTTGCAAGCTGGTATGGCTCTTGTATTTGAGGTTTCACTCAGGCCTGAGGGTAGGCTGATAGCATTAAGGTGAGCAGAGCTGTGTGTTGAAGAGAAGTCAGCTGATATTACTGAAGGTGCAATAAACATCAAAATCTGATGATCTGTTTCTATGATGACAAGCAGCGCAGTGTCCCTGTTACACCAGTGAACATGCCCGAAGTCACAGCTACGGGGTTTCACTCAGTGACATTAAAGTGACAGCTTTTAAATCAGTCTCTCTCCCCTTACCCACTCACTGCGCTTAAACAAAGCATTCATCTGTCTTCTTTTCACTGCAGCTTTGCATCGCGATGTAACGTTATATATTTATTACTTTAAAAAGTAACAGTGGCAGTAAAACTTTTTCTCATAGAGTCATGGTTAAACTTTGCAGTCAATCCACAGTTCACCTGCATGCTGAACCGTACAGAGGGAGGTGGGGGGTCTTTCATGACAAAAATAAACGTTTCAACATCTCCCCTCTGTTTTCTAACATATCGCACCCTGTTATAGTCTCATAAACAGATAACAGGGACAAAAAGAGGATCCATATGAGGATTTGTAAGTACAGCGCAGGTGGCTCAGACTGAGAGAGAGAGAAGGAGGAGGGAGGGGAAAGAGATGAGTGAGTAGCCATTTCCTGTGAACTATTAATAACAACTTTTTAAAGTTGAAATTAAATTTACAAAAGTTTAAAAACAAATTTCAGTTCAGTTTTTATTTCATGAAAACTATTACACTACTACACACCACCATTACATTTTTCCTGTCGCGCAGCCCCTAGAGGCAGCTCATGCACCCCCAGGGGTGTGCACGCCACTCTTAGGGAATCGTTGGTCTAAAGCATCGCCTTCATTTTTACAAATACAATAATCCATCCAGATCTGACAGCTCAAGAGATGTGGCTTTTGATCTGTCCCTGGTTTAATGTGGTTTACATGCAGAAAAAAACCCGGTGAAATCACCCTTTTTTTGCATTTTCACAAATTTGAAACTATGTTATAAAGAAACCTTAATCTCTGCGGGACATTCTAGTCCATTCTAGTCTAGTCTAGTCCCAGTGATTTTCATCACTTCATGTTAGATTTATGGACTAGTTTTCTGTTGGACTTGGGATTTACTCAGCATTTCTGTTTTTTGGAATAAACCTCTCTATCACTCTACCTGTTCCACCTCCGTGTCTGCATTTTTGCTCCAAAACCTTTGGTCTCTGCATTCAGCCAGCAGCTGAACGTAACGTGTTCTGCACCTGTACAAAATCTCATGGCATCCATCCAACATGTGTCGAACCACTTCAAATACTAACAGGGACATTAAAGCAGATCTGAAGCAGCATAACTGAGGCACTGAAAAAGTGACACAGTCACACATCCATGTTGTTCTCCATTTTACACACCCAGTACTGCTTGTTGTACTTCCTGCCCTGGGCTTCCTGGGCCACACACATCCAGGTTTGTGAGCCTCTAGGGGCAGCCCATCAGGCAAACACATTTACCCATTAATCCTATTAGGGAGAGAGAGTCATCTCACTCTCTCTCTCGCTCTCTTCATCGGTCAATACTCCCGCAATCTCGCCCGCCCCTTCCTCTCCCCCTCCATGCATTGTCAATGCCAGTCAATACGTTGCTATGTCAGCTCACTTTCGTATTCCAATTCAAACAGGTTTTGCAGCAGCCATGACCAATCAGTGTCCAACAACAGCAGCAGCAAGCTCGATAGCTCAATCCTGCATCAGATTCACTTTGGGCCACAAAGTCATGGAGGCGACATACTGTTCTCACTGCGCTGCTGCTGCTTTGCACCGTGGGCGCAGCCTGTCGATATTCCCTCACAGATCTGTCTATTTTTCCTCCTTGTATCCTCCTCTCAATCCTCTGTCCACCCCACCCCCTCCTCTGGGCCCTCTGCCAGCCCACAGACAAGCTAACAGCTACAGATTAGAGCTGCACCACTTCAACAAAATATTCTACACGACACAGACGAAGTGTGACATGCAGCTGACATGTTTGAAGTATCTGCAATGGCAGACTGCGAGAGTAAGGGATTTATTTATGTGTCAAAAGGTTTAACGTTTATAAAAAAAGGTTATTGGACAGCCAAGGTCAGTCATATGGTGAAATGAGCCAATTTGTTTTGCTGTGCAGGAGTTACTGAAGAAGTCTGAAGAGATGAAAAGTGCTTTAAATATTCAAATAAAAATTATTTTTATTTAAATGAGTTTTATGATGACCCTGGTAAAGGCCACATGTACACTTACTGTGTTGTTCTGTTTGGACAGTTCGAACTGGCCTGTACTATCAAGGACAGGCACTGCTGCATCAATACCCAATGCGATACATCATGTCAGCCATGCCAGTGTGTGTTATTTAAGGGAGTCCTCACGCAATTTAGTATAGCACTTCCATGACGCTGGGCGGGGTATAAAAAAACATTTTAAGAATTGTCAGCGATGAAGCAGTAGAGGCTACAGACTGAGATATACAGAATCCAAAAACACTGGATCCCAGATTTCATCATACAGACTCAAGTCAGACTGTATGTTGATATAATTAAATTTATATGTGTGAATAGAGATCCATCTCACAACACAAGCTGTCTGAACAGGATGTACTGGAGATCCTCAGAGGAGATCCTCAACAGCAGGACTCTGTGCGATAATGAGCGAGTCCCGTTCATTATCAGTGTTTTGGCGCTCAGAATACAGAAAGGTCAGTAACTCTTCCCACATAGAGCCTATAGAGCTATTTTGCCACACCCACACTCAAGACTCATATCAGATGTAAATTTTTTGCACATCTGACGGGTCTGCAGAGTTCCGTCCACTCACAGCAATAGAGCTGTTACATAGTGATGACCTTTGGCTGACTACAGGCAGCAGCTTACAGACAGCACACTAACCAAACACCAACAGCAAGTTTCATTTTGGCTTAATTAGCAGAGTTCCTCATGTAATGAATGTTAAGTTGCTACAGTTTACATAACCTGCTGGAGGTGATGAGATTTTTAGCCTGGTTGTTTTGTACATGGCTCTTTGTTTATCAGAAAGTGGAAGGAGAGGTAAAAAGGCTCAAAAAGAGATTTGCTAGTGTTGTTACTTGGCCAGTTTCACTAGCTGGCAACCGCATCCAAAACATTACCAGCTATCGGAACCCAACCCTACAGGAGACCCATCAGGGAGGCAGTCTTCGTGTGTGAACATTCAGAACAAGTAAAAACACCTTGACTAGGCTAGGGCTATCACAGTTATGACATTTTAGTTGAAGATTAAGTGTCATACAAATAACCCTAACAGCGGCATGAAATGTGCTCTCATTTGAGCTGAAACAAAAGAACCAGCAAGGTCTAAACAGTCACGCTCTTTTTTTTGCTGATGTTGGAAGCGTACTCAGGTCAACAGTTAATTTGCCTCAACCCACCTCATTTGTTTGTTACATTTCAATTCAATTCAATTTTATTTATATAGCGCCAAATCACAACAACAGTTATCTCACAGCGCTTTTCATAAAGAGCAGGTCTAGACCATACTCTGAAGTTATTTACAGAAGCCCAACAATTCCCACCAAGAGCAAGCACTAGGCGACACAGGCAAGGAAAAACTTCCTTTTAAGAGGCAGAAACCTCGAGCAGAACCATGGCTCAGGGTGGGCGGCCATCTGCCTCGACCGGTTGGGGTGAGGGGGAGAGAGAGAGAGAGAGAGCAAGATACACATAGAGGTACAGACAATAAAGGTGATGGTGCTATAGACTAAATGAAATAATAATTGAATTGAATGTTTTCTTCGGACCACTCTACTCACTGATTACATGGATGAAAAATGAAAAGCTCCGACCGCGACCTCTACTCTCCTTTCATGTCACAACATCAATAGGTAGTAGGGTTGGGCGATGTCTACAATGAAACATCAGGATAGACGATGTCATCAAGGGGGGCAGGAGTCATCTTATGTGCATGTGTTCTCGCATGGACTTCACTTGGTAACTTACGTCCTGGTGGATATTTTACGCACGAACCAGGTAAAGCAACAGTGAACACACAGGGCGCAGATGTTGGTTTCAGTCGTTTGATAGGCTGCGTCATTATTAAGCAGACATGCGGCTCAACTGCTGCCATGACAACGGATCGAGGTTGGAAATATACGAAAAAAAGACGAGTTTTCAGTCATTTAGGCAACTTTATAAAACATACTGATTGAGAAAATGGACCAGACGGGGGTTGGGGGGCAAGCCAGAGTGTTTACCTGAGGTGTAGGTGTGTGTGAGTGTGGGGGGAAGAGAATTCTGAGGCAGGTGCAAAGCATACTTAAAGCCCCTCCAGTGTATTTTGACATTTCTATGATAATTCATATTTTTCTGAGTCACTTCCTTACAATGTTGATAACCCACATAGTTCGCCACATATTTTTTGACAAATAGCTTAATTTTGTGTTCAAAGGTGGAAAAGTTGCTTAGTTGTTAAAACGGGGTGGTGACGTACAACAATAGTAATTCCATAAGTCATACGTCATTCTTCAAGCTTGCGCAGGTGTGCTGTCACGCCTCGTTAAGTCAGAGCATCAAACCGAACACTAGCTAACCAATTTATCATGTCGTGTACTTGCACCAATATATGTACTTACATATATACCAACTTACAAGCAGGTATGTTCATTATGGCATCTGTGCGTGCGGTGTTGGAGGACAGATGACAGAAAACGTGTCGCACTTTCACCTGCTACCATATTATATACATGCATTTTACTGACGGCAGATTAAGCGCACTATAAAACGTAGTAGGAGTTATTGTGTGCAGTGCCTGACAGGGCCATCGACTGTGTGCACATTAGTTCCTATCATGTGTAAGTAACAGCTGCTGTGTACTAAACTTTACAGTGTAGTGATGTTAACACAGCATATCGTTAGTGAACACTCCAGTCGGTCAGTTTTTTGTTGACTAGGGCTGGTCCGAATACCATTTTTTGAGCTTCGAAGCTTCGATAGTAATGAACATCGATTATTCGAAGCTTCGAAAAATCAATTTGTATCATTTATATTTAAATTTTCGAAGCTGCACAATCTCTTTAGGCTGCCTGTCCATGTAGGGCATGAATATACAGTCACTGGCCAGTAGGGGGCTCACATGCTCTATTCTGCCCAGCAACACGAAAAGTGAGAGGCTTGTCTGCAGCGGAGAATACGGAGAAACTGTTAGTCTTGGTTCGGGAGTGATTTGTGCGTTCATAAAACCGTAAGTTTCTGTTTTGTTGCTGTATTTACTTAGCCTGTTTCTTTGGCACTTTTTAAGTCATGTATAATCTGTAGCAGACAAGCGAATGAGAAGTTTGCCATCATTGAAGTAGAAAGTACGTACATACATAGGATTACACAGTGTTTCTTTTGTCTTTAGATGTTATGCTTTAAAGATAATTATTATTATTTACATATTATTTGTATTCTGTTTATGGTTTCAGAAACCACAAATCTCCTCAATGCCAATAGATAAGACTGTAATTATGCACCTTAAGGAGAAAATAAAGGAAACGCCATTGCAACAAAGCCTGGTTATTGGAGCCGCCTCTGTAAAGGCAAACCCAGAGTCCTGACCCGACTCTCCACAGCGATTTGAATTATCCACCACAACACATGAACAATTTTTCAGTTTGCATTTTGATTATTTCCAGAAACCGTTCATCCAAACGGTTTGGGGCACGAGACGTGACGTCGCAGTAAAATCTCAAAGTCTCCTATATTTCGCAATAGATTGATTTAGATTGATAATAAGGGTAAAAAACGCGTAAATGGGACAATCCGTTTTGTTTCTATTATTCTATTTTCCACAATGCAGCTTAACCCAAAATACAAGCTCAGGCATGCACTTCTTTCTGTCCATACAAACTCCACTGTTCTGCGCTCTTTTGAATACTCCCGTTGCAGGAACACTTTCAGTAGTCCAAGAACTAATATATATTTATTAAGTAACTATAACGAAGCTATATGTTAAGTATTATTTCACCAGATTTTATAGTGTAAAACATATATGCACGCTGTGCAAAAAAAAAAAAAAAACGAATGTCGAATGTCACATTTTCAAATCGAATACCAGCCCACCGAACGAATATTCGAATATTCTAGTCCAGCCCTATTGTTGACATGGTAATGTTACGTCCGACTATTAACCACACCCCTATTCTGTGTTTGAGAAAGAACGTTTGCCAAAAACGGCAGTTAAAACTGGCTGGAGGGGCTTTAAAAAAAATAAGAAGAATGTTTGTGGTCATTAAAACCTGCTTTCACAGGGTGGTATAATTGGACGATGGCATCGTCTATCAGCCCAACCCTAATAGGTAGTGAACAGTTTGTTGATTCTAATTAAGGACGGGGCAGTGGGATGAAGATGGAGCCCAAGAAAGCAAAACACAACTCTGGGGTGCACATCAACATTTTATTAAGCCAGCAGCACACACATATGGGTGCTCACTGCCTCCAATCATACAGACACACATTAAAGCAAGTGAGCAGGAAATACACTGGAGAAAACTGATCCAGACCCAAAGAAGAAGGTCAAGGTGAGAAACGTGTGGGTTTCCATCTCTCTCTGTTTGGGTCAATCGTTACCCATGGGGCCCTGATGACACAACAAAAATTTGGTGCAGTTTGGCCTAAAGGTGGCGCTACAATTGAAGCTCAAATGTCCCATTCATTTCAATGGCATTTCAAAACATGCCGCATTTCGCCTCGTTTCGGAGTGGCCTGTCGAGACCTGACTCTGGGACCTTACGCGGGACGCTCATGGGCGCCGGATCGACTCCACGCCTCCACGGGCTGAGGGGCGACTGGCGCTGGGTGGCTTGGACCCCGTTTACAACTGCTCGCAGTTCTAGTTATTATTATTATTATAAAAAATTAAGACAATCCACTGAAATGATATAAGGCCTATAGCCTACTAATGGCATGAAATTATAATGAATATATTAGCCTATGTAATATTAACAATTGACTGTATAATATGGAATTTACATTGTAGCATATTTTTTATATATATGGCAGGTATACATTTTTTACATATATTTCTTTAAATTTTCCTTATTTTCAAATCTCACTGAAAGCAGTTTTGACTCGTCTCTGTAGCCCTTCTCCCTCTCTCTGCTCTTCTCTCTGCTCCCCTCTCTGCTCTTCTCTCTGCTCCCCTCTCTGCTCTTCTCTCTGCTCCCTCTCTGCTCTTGTCTCTGCTCCTCTCTCTGCTCTTCTCTCTGCTCCTCTCTCTGCTCTTCTCTCTGCTCCTCTCTCTGCTCTTCTCTCTGCTCTTCTCTCTGCTCTTCTCTCTGCTCTTGTCTCTGCTCCTCTCTCTGCTCTTCTCTCTGCTCCTCTCTCTGCTCCTCTCTCTGCTCCTCTCTCTGCTCTTCTCTCTGCTCCTCTCTCTCTCTGCTCTTCTCTCTGCTCCTCTCTCTCTCTGCTCTTCTCTCTGCTCCTCTCTCTCTGCTCTTCTCTCTGCTCCTCTCTCTGCTCTAGGCCTGTAGCGACGTGAAAATTACGTCGACGTCAAATTTTTGCGTCGACGCAAAGTTTGTTTTGGTTTTGCACCGTTCGCGGATGTACAGCTCGCCACACCGAAACATTACAGAATGGAGGACCTAAACAGCAACCAATAAAAGCCCCAACAAAAGAAAAAAATCGCCCTAAATCATGTGTGGCGTGTGCTGGCATGTGTGTAAAAACACTTGCTCTGATTGGCTACCGAGAAGCATGACTCTGCCTTAGCCAGCATAATCGCTGGTTGAAAGGCACCCCAGCTTCGCCTCTCGCCTCCCCGCCGACAGAGTTTAGCAGGCAGGCGAGAACGGAACAGGTGAGCTCACGCTGTTTCCAGAGAACCTGATATGGAGAGCGCAGCGCACCGGTCCACTTCAAGCACTGCTTACCTCGTTATTAACCCACCTCCTGACTAGCTGTGTGAGCCAGCTGGTGCTTTCGGATTACACAGTTTATTACATAGTAACGCACCGCATTTAACGACCAGTAACGTTGACGGGTTGTAACGACGGAAAAGTAATTAGTTAGATTACCCCGTTACTGAAAAAATAACGCCGCTACGTAACGCTGTTCTTTAAACGCCGTTATTCCAAACACTGTTAATAAATAAGTATTTATTTGAGATACATTATGGTTTTTATTAATCGAGCTACAGAAAAATAATCTTTAAAATAACCGTCCAATTAGTCGTTAGATTAGTCGACTAATCGATAAAATAATCGCCAGACTAATCGTTTAATTAATAATCGTTTACCCCAGCCCTACTCTGCTCTTCTCTCTGCTCCTCTCTCTGCTCCTCTCTCTGCTCTTCTCTCTGCTCCTCTCTCTGCTCCTCTCTCTAGAGGAGAAACTAACATGATCATGTATAACACAGGTTTCTCTTACTTTTACTGCTCTTTTCTTCTAACATCTTGCCTGTTTTTCCTCTTTAACCCTTCTATGCGTAGTCTAAAAATTGGGTCTTTGAATGTCAATGGTGGGAGAGATGGGCATAAAAGGGCTTTAATCACTGAGGTTTCTACTCAAAAAAGGATAGATGTGTTGTTTTTACAAGAAACACACACCATTCTAACAGATGAGACTGATTGGGGTTTATGGTGGGAGGGCCCATGTGTCCTGAGCCATGGCACTAACTTTAGTGCAGGAGTAGCTGTTCTGTTTAGAACAGCTGTTAATGCAACCATTCTATCTTCTACTGAAGTGGTGAAGGGTCGGTTGTTGATTGTCAGGGCAGAAATAGAGAGTTCTGTGTTCTGCTTTGCTAACATTTATGCCCCAAATCAAGGAGCAGAAAGAGTTGTTTTTTTTCAAATTGCTAAAAGATGAGTTAAGCAACTATCATCAAGAGCAATTAATTATTGGTGGGGATTTTAACTGCACTATGGACTTTACTATGGACAGAACAAGTGAGGAACCACACCCACAATCAACTCAAAGCCTTAACAGTGTCATCACACATCTGGATCTGTTAGACACATGGAGGGTCAAACACCCGCAGTGCAGACAATACACATGGGTGAGAGTCAGTAACAACAGGGTGAGTGCAGCTAGACTGGATAGGATATACATTTCCAATAGTCTTAACTCCAGATTAGTGCACAGCAACATATGTCCAGTTGGGTTCACTGATCATCACTTTGTCAGCATAGACTTGATCATTTCGCCAGGTGAAAGAACTGCGTCCTATTGGCTTTTTAACAATAAACTTCTTCAAGATAGTGTTTTTTACCAAGGCTTTGAGTGCTTTTGGCAGCAGTGGAAACGTAAAAAATTGGATTTTATTTCATTGAAGCTGTGGTGGGAGGTTGGTAAGGCACAAATTCGGGGTTTTTTGTCAGCAGTATACATCCCACTCCACTGCTAAGATCAAGGCGGCAGTTCAGGAGCTTGAAGCTAGCATTAAAAACATTGAACAGGGGCTACAACGAAACTCAGATCCAACTGTGGGTCACCTGCTGCGAGAAAAGAGGATGGAGCTGAGCTCCTTACTGCAGGAGAGAGTGAAGGGAGCTCTGGTCAGGTCTCGCTTCCTCCAGCTAAAGGACATGGATGCGCCAAGCTCTTTCTTCTTTAACCTGGAAAGATCTGTGGCACAGAGGAGGCAGATGACCTGCCTGGAGCTTCCAGGAGGAAGAATGACCACCAGCCCAGGTGAGATTAGGAACCATGCAAGGGATTTCTACACTGATCTCTTTGCGTCAGAACAATGTAGTATGGAGTGCTGCGAGGAACTTCTGGAAGGGCTTCCTCAACTTAGTCTGGAGGAGAAAGCGTCTCTGGACTTTGAGTTGACATTGGAGGAATTGACGGTTGCTGTTAACCAGATGGCATCCGGACGGGCACCAGGTATTGACGGTCTCTCCATTGACTTCTATAAGCACTTCTGGAATACGCTTGGACAAGATCTACATGATGTTTTGTTAGAGTGTTTTAGGATAGGATCTCTTCCGGTCTCCTGCCAGCGAGCAGTACTTTCTTTGCTGCCCAAAAAGGGGGACCTGGCCTTACTAAAGAACTGGAGGCCAATAGCCCTTCTTTGCACAGACTATAAGGTGCTTTCCAGAGCCTTATCGAATAGACTGAAAGACATCCTGGAAAAAATTGTTCACACAGATCAAACATACTGTGTACCTGACAGGACAATTATGGACAATATTTTTCTTATTAGAGATATGATTGATGTGTGTAAATACTACAAAGTGGATATTGGTATTGTCTCCTTGGACCAGGAGAAAGCTTTTGACAGGGTGGATCACTCTTATTTGTTTTCTGCACTTAGGGCTTTTGGCATTGGTGATGGTTTCCTGGCTTGGATTGGGTTAGTGTACAATGGCGCTCAATGTATGGTGAAGATGGGGGCTGGCCTGAGCCGGCCAATCCCTGTACAGCGAAGACAGAGTTGTCCTATATCAGGTCAGCTTTTTAGCCTAGCTATCGAACCACTGCTGCACAAGTTGAGCGGTCGGCTCAGTGGTCTCTCACTACCCAGGTCTGTAAATACTGATCGTCCTATTATTGTGTCTGCCTATGCAGACGATATTAACATTTTAGTCTCCAGTCAAGGAGACATTCAGGGTTTGAAGGAGACTCTGTGCCTGTACGAAAAAGCCTCATCTGCACGGGTGAACTGGGCAAAAAGTGATGCTTTGCTGTTGGGGCAGTGGAAGGATCAGGTGGTTCCCAGTCTGCCCGGGGGTCTTGAGTGGGGAAAAGAGGCGTTGAAAGTGCTGGGAGTTTTTTTGGGCACCGCAGGCTTTCATTTCAAGAATTGGGAGGGTCTTAAGGAGAAGGTGTGTGCTCGGTTGTCTAGATGGAAATCGTTGCTGCCCCAGTTGTCATATAGGGGAAGAGTACTGGTTGTTAATAATTTGGTCGCCTCGGCTCTTCGGCACAGACTCTTTGCGTTGGCACCACCTGGAAGCTTGGTAGAGGATGTGCAGAGAGTCATCTTGGACTTTTTTTGGTCTGGTAAGCACTGGGTCCGGGCAGGAGTCCTTTACCTGCCTGTGGCTGAAGGGGGCCAGGGACTGATCAACATCCAAGCAAAAATCGCCTCATTTAGACTCCAGAGTGCGCAAAGGCTGCTGTACAGCTGCGGCCCCAGTTGGTTTGACACAGCTCGTCTGCTCCTGAGGAGGGCTGGGCGGTTGGAATATGATAAACATCTTTTCCTCTTGCAGTCCGAAGATGTGGACCTTAATGGGCTGACGCCTTTTTATAGCTCTGTACTGCAGGCATGGCAGATTTTTAAGTTTACACGGGCTGCAAACGAGGTTCCTGGCATGTGGGTGTTTGAGGAACCTTTATTCTTCAACAACTTTATAGTTACAAAAACTTTACAGTCTGCCAGCCTGAGAGGCAAGCTCCGAGAAGGTGGCTGCACCAAAATCGGCCATTTGATGAAAAAAACTGCAACAGCCGTGGAGGCCCTGAAGGAGAGCAGCAGCATCACATCTATCCGGGTGATTAACCGAGTTGTGGAGGAGGTCTGTGCTGCACTACCACAATCCCTAAGAGCTTTTGCGGAGAATAAAGTGCTGTGTGACCAGTGCAGTGAGGTGTGTGAGTACAGCTTTCCTTCCCTGTCTATCACCCCAGCTGTGGGGGAGTGGCAGGAGGGAGGAGCTCAGCTATTGTCCTTTACAACGCCCCACTTGGACAAGTTTCAAGCGGCGGGAAAAAAAGCAGTCTACCAAATGTGCGTTAAAGTTCTGAGCCTGCGCTCTTTGGCAGGACTGAAGGAGTCGAGGTGGACTGAGTTCTTTGGTCCAGATGCTTCCCCGAAAGGCAGCTGGCGGTCCCTGTACAAGCTGCCTATTGAAAAGCAGACAGCAGACCTCCAATGGAGAGTTGTACATGGGTCAATAGCTACAAACAGATACAGAGCACACCTGGATCCGGAGTTGGGGCAGGAGTGTATTTTCTGTTTACAGACTGAGACTCTGGCACACTTATTTGTTGAGTGTCCTCGTCTGTCAGCACTGGTTGAGCTTTTAAAACTGTGGTTTCAGCGTCTTGGGGAGACTTTTTCTTTTAGTTTGTTTATCTTTGGCCCGAAGTATAGTGCTAAAAAGAAGTCTGTGTACACTTTGGAGAACTTTTTATCTGGTTCTGCAAAGATGGCCATTTGGCTGACGCGCAGAAACTGGGCAGAGAGTGCCGGCTGTGTAGAGCCTGTGCCGGTCTTAAAGGGACTGCTAAAGGCACGATTGAGGGTGGAGCATGCATATTATGCGATAATGGACAATATCCAAGCCTTCAGTCATACATGGGCTGTGGGAGGGGTTTTATGCTCTGTGGGGGGAGATGGAGAGCTGAATGTACATATCTGACGAGTGAATTATGTTGTCGGTGTTTTGTTGACAGGTTTGTTGTGGTGGTTGTTTTGTGTTTCTCTTAAGAAGTCATGCTTTTTCTCGATAATGTGATGAGGTGACAATAAGTCGATTTGTTGTTCTGGTTTCAATGTTAAATAAAAGGATCTTGAAAACCAAACCTCTCTCTGTTCCCTCTCTCCCCCCTAAATCCCACAGAACCTGCCTGAGCTTTCCACAACAAAAAGCAGCTACTTCAGTTTGTCCTTGACTCCGGATGCCTGTGCTCCTTTATCTCCTAAAGATTTTGGCTACAGCGTTTTTGCTGCAGTTTATATAGTTGAAGTAAATTTATGAAGATGCTGTTTGTTCTTTTTTTGTAGTTTATTCCACAGGAAAGCTGTAAGATGTTCACGGTAATCAGGCAAAGGCTGTTTAAGTCTCTTTGACAGAGGGAGTGGAATTTGTTGCCCATGTTTCTTGGCAATAAAATAAACAGTTGTCAACAATGATACTTTATCTGTTCATTTTAATACTTAATGCATTGTTTTTAGGATCGATACAGTTTACTGTATAATACTACATGTTAAATAAAAGGCTCCATATAGACCCAGTGATCGGTATCGACCAATACGGCTTTCGGCAATCGTTGATCGGCCCAAAAAAATGTTTTCATGAAAAAAAAACTAACATCGCTCTGTTTTTTACCCGAATCGCACCATGGTTACAGTTACATCAAATCAGTGGTACAGAGCATCCAGGGCAAACAGGAAAAATTATTTACGAGCAGCTGTGTGAGTAACGACTCTATACAGAGTAACAGTATACCTCATATTCTAATCCTGTAATATTAGACTAATAATTAGACTAACTTCCATATCCTTTCACAGGTTTTCACATCATAATTGCACAGAAGGAGAAGGAGCACACACACACACACACACACGTATCTTTTTGTTTATAATAAATAGTTTGTAATAAACTCTGTGTTACTTGAACATTTTTCATTGTCCTACTAAATTTCTTTGTGTGCTCCAAATTTTTTTCATTTAGGAAACAGGTGCAGAGCCCTGGCACAGCAGGCATCCTACCCATATAAGACTGTGTGCTGTCCTAATATAGGTCATAGGTTTAAACATTTATTTAGGCTACACAAACAGTCCACTCACTTAACAAGGCTGCCGATGAGTTAAAAGTAATATGACTTGTTGTAAATGACAATCAGCGCATCACATCCACACACTGGCGTACAAGCGTTTGGCTTGACAAGGCAACGAACATCTGATAACAATGCATAAAAGTTTGCACTCTTATTTGCTTGAATGACGCATTGAAAACGGCATCAATTTAAATGTAAATTGTCCTGTTCACCTTAATTAGGAGGAGAAATTGCACTGCATGCTAGTAGCCTATTAATTAATGATTCCTGATGAAACTGTCCAACATATTTGAGGCATTCTTCTGCAAAAACAGATTTCTCCGTTTGTGTTTATTATCCTAAATCTGGTTATTTTTGTATGCGCTGCAAATGATCTTAAATTGTGTTGTGTTTTGTGCACTTCAGTGAAAATCAATCCAACGGGTGTTTGTTTATTTAGAAAGGCTTTGAGCCTGTAATACTCAGAGGGAATATTTTGAAATATTTTACACAATAGTAGGCCAGTTCATTTCAAACACTTTCATCCTTCTGCCATGTGAGTCGGCGCCGTTACTAGTTTAACTACATTTCTCAGTAGCTTGGTGGTAGCGTCGCTGTTTTCTGAATCAAACAGCTTTTCAGTAACGAAGCTCTTTTTTTGACCGAGTAGCGCGGTAGCTTCCACACACGCTACATTTTCCCAAGCATTTCTGATGGATCAGAAAGTGACACCACCTCCACACACGGACCTGTATGTGCAGCCGGCAGAAGCGCTTCCCTGTGATGGTGACATCACGTACCGATCCTTGGGCTGATGTTTGCGACTTTGCTGCAGGGGAATAAAGACACGTGCGACGGAGTGTCTCTCTCTCTCTCTCTCTCTCTCGCTCTTTCTCTTCCATGAATGTTTAGGTTGTTTAGGTTGCAATGTTGCCAGAGCACAAAGTCACATATGAACTATACAAAATATAGAATTAATTAATAATTAATTAATTTAATTAATTAATAATATGATAATTAAGTTGCTTTATACAAACAACAATGGTTCTCCATTTGTTGCATGAGGAAGTACATTTGGCAGAAAAGATACGGCAGTAAGTAGGAGAGTTTCTGTGTCTGATTTAGCTCTCTCACACATTGGAGCAGGTTTTTAGTCTTTCTTCTACTGCTACTGTGGAATGAAGTTGGTTCAATATAAACTAGGCCTATGTTGTGTGTGATTGTGTGTATATAAATATTTATATATTTGGGCTGGGGTAAACGATTATTAATTAAACGATTAGTCTGGCGATTATTTTATCGATTAGTCGACTAATCTAACGACTAATTGGACGGTTATTTTAAAGATTATTTTTCTGTAGCTTGATTAATAAAAACCATAATGTATCTCAAATAAATACTTATTTATTAACAGTGTTTGGAATAACGGCGTTTAAAAGAACGGCGTTATGTAAGGCATTATTTTTTCAGTAACGGGGTAATCTAACTAATTACTTTTCCCGTCGTTACAACGCCGTTAACGTTACTGGTCGTTAAATGCGGTGCGTTACTATGTAATAAACTGTGTAATCCGAACGCACCAGCTGGCTCACACAGCTAGTCAGGAGGCGGGTTAATAACGAGGTAATTAGTGCTTGAAGTGGACCGGTACGCTGCGCTCTCCATATCAGGTTCTCTGGGCGCAACGTGGCGCTCACCTGTTCCCGTTCTCGCCTGCCTGCTAAACTCTGTCGGCGGAGAGAGACGAGGGAGAAGAGAAGCTCGGTGCCTTTCAACCAGCGATTATGCTGGCTAAAGCAGAGTCATGTTTCTTGGTAGCCAATCAGAGCCAGTGTTTTTACACACATGCCAGCACACGCGCCACACATGATTTAGGGCGATTTTTTCTTTTGTTGGGGTTTTTATTGGTTGCTGTTTCGTCCTCCATTCTGTAATGTTTCGGTGTGGCGAGCTGTACATCCGCGAACGGTGCAAAACCAAAACAAACTTTGTGTCAACGCAAAAATTTGACGTCGACGTCATCGACGCGTCGCTACAGGCCTATTATATATAAATGACCTAACTATAAACTATTAAAAATTAAAAGTAGCTTAGATGTAACTAAGCTACTTTTGCCACGTTGCTGTAGCTTAGCTTGCTACATTTCACTGGGGGGTAGCTTCTGTGTAGTGAAGCTTCATTTAATGTAGAGTAGCTAGTAGCTTAGCTCACTACATTTTCCTAGTAGCTTGCCCAACACTGGCTGGATCTGATAAACTGTACTGACAGTAACTGAGATACCTGGATCACCTCTACACACACCGGCACACCAGTAATGTTTAAAATAATCTAAATGTTGAATAAAATGCTCTTTGTCCTTATTACAGAATACTACACTTCGCCCCAGTGTTTGCTCCACCTAACCCAGGCTTCGTGGTTTTCCTCCTTGTGTTTGAGACTGAGGCCCTGTCTACACGAACCCAGGTATTTTCAAAACCGTGACTTTTCCATCAGGTCAGTGAAAGTGAACATTTTTGAAAACTCCTGTTACCGTTTTGTCCTGTAGACAGTAAAACTGGAGCTTTTGCCTTGCGACGTCAGAGTGCCATTATCTGCTGTGTTTGATGTCAGATTATGCGCCGCTGCCTGCTTTGTTTACCATTTTATTTGGCTCTGATTGGCCAACTTGGCTTTACAGTTAGGGTCATATTGCCGCCTGGTGGTTTGGCGTGCTCTTGACGGCGCTTAATAGGGTGTTTTTGCGTTTTCATGTAGACAGAGATTTTTTTTAAATGAAGGAAGAAAAACTCTGTTTATAAAAATACCCGTGTCCATTTGGCCTGGGCCTAAACCATTCATTTTCTGTCAGTGTGCCAGAGATAACAGTGACGCCACCTTTAACAGCAGACACATGTAACTGGTTTGTGTCATGTGTTGATGACACTGGCTTACACATTCTCCGAGATACAGACAGAAATGTCAAAAATGTTACAACCATCCCCAGTCTCCCCCACCACACAATGAAATACGCTTGAATGCCAGTTTTAAAGATGTATATCTTTTTTTAAAATTCCAGTTTTAAAATTAAATATTTTTCGATGAGAGATTAATATGAAAGATTTCTGCCCACACAGTTCACTGAATAAGGTTTCTACTGTAACCTCATCAGAGGAATGTAAACACCATATTTTCCTCATACTGCACATTGCTGCAGCTCCTCTTTTCAGCCTGTCTGTTGTACGCTCCACTCTTGAGCTACAGAGTGATGCATCTTACTTGTTCAAAATCTTTGTTGGGAGTTGCACATTCGCAGTTCTTAGGTAAGGACTACAAGCCAATCAGAAGCAGAGAAGGGCAGGTTGTAAGAAACAAGATAGTGTGATCCAAATCAAAGCCTTCAGACGGCGACCGTAACCTAGCAGATGGTCAGTCCACAACCACACAACATCATTGTTCCATATCTTACCTTCAACCAAAACAAAAATCACCATATTTCAAACAATTTGAAGATTTGCTCAGTAGCTTTCATATCAGGTGTAACATCAGCATTGTAGTTATAACTTTAGCTGTGTTAACCAACAACTCTGCACTTGAACAGTCTGTGAAATTACATTGTCGTCAGTGTTGCCAGATCTCACGAGACAAATAAGCAACCAGGCCTGTGAAAACAAGCCCAAAACAAGCGACTTTTTCTACGGAGCCCCCCTAGGTTCCAGGAAGAGAAAAATAAATAAACTGTGTGCACGGTTTTACAATCCGTGGGGACGGATTTTAAACTGTGGGTACATATTGTCAATTTACATCCATGTGGACAGTAGTGTTAATTTTACCAGCCATTTTTTAAATTTAGTTTCAGTTTTAGTCCAGTTTCAGCATCGCTTGTTAGTTTTTATCACATTTAGTTGACATCATCCCATTTTTATTTAGTCTAGTTTTAGTGGACTATAAGTCGAGCATTTCAGTCTTTATTTTAGTCCAAGAAAACATAATTTTATTCGTTTAGTTTTAGTCAACAAAAACTGTCAACATTTTAGTCTAGTTTTAGTCAGGACATCATTTTAACCTTTTACTTTTTTGTCAGCAGATAATATTTAACATTTCCTAAAATTATTTCACATTTCAACATTTTCTCTCATCTTTTTTGGTTTTGTTCTCCACTTCAATGAAGCGAAAATGTGTCCATATATCAGTCTCCTCTTTCTCCCGAGCCCCGTGCAAAGCATGTTTTCCTTTTAACCTGTCGCCGCCTCGGCGTGAATCCAGCTCCTGTCTGCTCCATGTGTTGTGTAGGCTACTCTGTGCCCGCCCGCTCCAGGTTTGAAAGTGGGTGTGTGGCGGAAGAGCTGACGAGGAGGAGGCGGAGGAGGAGACAGGATTTGACAAAATAATATAATAATATGTAATTTTCGTCTCGTCTTTGTTTGTGAACTAAAATGTCCATAGATTTTAGCCCAGTCTTTATTTACCGAACTGCATTTTCGTCTCGTCTTTATTAGTCTACGAAAATTATTTCTGATTTACTCCCAGTTATTGTTTATTAGTGGGGATTTTAGTCTCGTCTCGTCTAGTTTTCGTTCGGTGAAAAATGTGCGTTGACGAAAATATTTTCGTTTAGTTTTCGTAAACGAAATTAACACTAGTGGACAGATTGGTAAACTGTGCGCAGTTTTACAAAACTGCACACACCGTACAGTTTATTTATTTGCACAGTGCTTTTGAGTCGTCCCCCACGACGGTTTGAATCCATTCTTTCAATTCGTTCTCTTTCCCCCAGTCTTTGTTATATTTCTTCCCGTATTTCGATTGTGAATTTCCAGGCCTAAACAGAGTCGGAGTTACATCGTCTTTTAGGACTAAACGTTGAACTGCTGCCGGTGTTCTGATGATCTATGCTGCCTTGCCAAAAAATGCTACCATAGCGCAAATCGATAGACTCGACTCTACTCGGCCCTGCTCTGTTTTCTGTTTTTGAAAACTATCTGTTTTCCATTGCAGATAGTACCCAGACATGGCGACGCCACAGACAACGGCCGCGACGTAATGTTCAATGTGACACACACCAGCGATCCACACAGCTCTTAAAATATATACAGTCTACGGTTAAAACGTTTGAACTTTCCTCAGAATGTAATAAGCGGTATGAAAACCTTCCAGCTGTGTTTTCCTCTGCCGTTGTTGTTGCAGTGGTCTGTGTGATGGCGGGAGCAGAGGGCTCCTTGAGCGGAGGCTCCTCCCGCGGGTCGCCGCAGACTTCCCCCGCAGCCACTTGCGGAGCTCCTCAACTCCGAAAATATTCAAGCACATTTTTGTTCCGCCATCACTTCTCGTAAAACTGTCAATATTCAAATCTACACAGCTGATTTCTCACCTCAAAACTTCTCAGAAGTGGATTTAGTGATGAAATTCCATACGAAAACTGTAAAATCTAAAACTTCCTGTTGCTGGCCTCTGTCTGGTGCAATGATGATGCAGTGAATATTCTCTCTGACCAACCAGCAGTCTGTTGTGTTTTCACAATATATTTTAGTATCCCTCAGCTCGTTTGGAACCTCGACGAAGGTGAGGTGATACGAAAAAAAGTACCTGGAAGCAGGTACAGGTCCAACTTTTCTACAATGGAAACCCAAACAAAGTCGAGGCAAAGGGCCTCCGCTCAGACTAGCTTGGTTTGAGGGCGTGCCTGACCCCCGCTGGCCGCATGGCGAGCTTTATGATGCGTTTTCATTGTGATGTCACAAGTAAAGGAAGTCAAGGGCTGGACTACAAACAAGCTGTTTTCAGTCTGTTCTGAGCACAGCTTTCTGTGGGAGATGGGAACTCCCTTTGGGCTGGACTTTGGGCTTTTTCACTTGCAAACCTGTTACATGCACATAAAAGATATATAACTCAATAAAGGAGAAGGAAAAAGCCAAAAAGCAGAATACGACCCCTTTAACTATTAAAGGTATGATTTTTTTTCAACTCACAACAGAGACATGTTCCGTGCAACAACTGTGTGCAACAGTCAACGCTTGGCTAGCTTCCTCTCCTCATTCATCAAAGGACATCTATGTTACAGGTTCTGGTATGAGAGCAGTGAAGTTAGCTCTTTAAGGGCAGTGCTATGTGTGTGCATAGCAAGCATGTGGGTGAGTGAAGGTGAGAGAGCAGGCGGCAGAAAGTAATGATGAAAGCGAGCGAGTAAAGCCTCGTTTCCACTGAGTGGTGCGGTACGGTTCAGTACGCTACGGTTCGGGTCGGGTCGCTAAACCATGATCGGGGCTCGCGTTTCCACTGCCAACAGTACCCTACTTGATAGGCGTGGTGTATGCCGACATTATTTGTCAACGGTGTTTTAAAAATGAGCCTCTTGTGTTGTCGAAGTTCCCTTGTAGCACGCGCGAAGTGACGCATTCTCTGTCAACCAATCACCGTTCTGCAGTGAGTCTAGCTCCACCTTTTAGTACCGTACCACTGTGCTAGGTACCCCAACGAAAGGGTACCCAAAAAGTGGTACGGTACGGTTCGGCTTTTTGGTACCATTCACAACTTTTGACAGTGGAAACGCAAATAATTGCGTACCGTACCGAACTGAACCGTACCGCACCACTCAGTGGAAACGAGGCTTAAGTTGTCAGTCTGGCAGTAAATGTACATTGTAGGTCACTGTGTCTGTCTCTCTGTAGTTCCCACAACTGCTGGGAAGTTTTTTGGGGAAAGTACAAAAGTACATGAACACCCACAGTGGGCAAAATATTAATAGGATTAAATGAAATAACCGACATGGGAAAACGACGTCGGAGAGGCTCTGGATTTCAGTTTCGCTTACTTTCCGATCAATCATCCAGCCCTACGTATAATCCCAAGTGGTGGTGTAACTTGTTAAATGCACACACCTGTGCCTTATTGTCATTAACAATGTTGTGCTGCAACGCCATTTAACAGCAGGTTGTCAACCTATCCATCACTTATGTTAGTTGTAGCAGAGTAGGCCCTTCATTACCAAACACCAACTACCTAAATTAGGATGCAATTAGGAGTCATTAGCGAAGTGTTGGTTAAAAATTAAACTGTTGGTTTCTGTAAAACAAACCTTCATCTGGGTGACCACATGAGAATATCTGATCTGTTATCTGGTTGCATGTCAGATTTATCGCATGTCTCATGAGGCAGAGAAAAGCTGTTGATCTTAAGCAGGGGTCACTTAATCTATACAAAGCGTTAGTAATGGCTCTTCAGTCCCAACAGGTTGAGCCACACGGTGAGATCAGCTGCAACACGCTCACGCTCAGCTCACAGCCGTGTTGAATGTACGCTGTCTTTACGTTCCCGAGCAGGAGATGCTAGAGAAAAGGGTAATGTGTGACAGATATGGCAGCATTTTGGTGGCTCGAGCACGGTGATATGAATATTTCAACCACATGCTGCAGGCATAACACATCCGCTCAGTGTCCCACCCTACTGCTGGGATCAAATGTCAAGCCGGCTGCCAGACATGTAGGCGCGTGCAGTGTAGAGCCGTTGTGTGTCGGTCGATGGATGTTATATGTCAACAACATTTTTCAGGATAGTCTCAAGTTCAGCACCGACCGTTAAAGGAATTAGGAAGAGCAAGATTGTAAAAAAAAAACATCTGCAGATGTTCCTCGCATTTCGCCCTTTAGTTCTTCACTGACTTCAAGAATTGTTTTATTTATTTTGAAATAAAAGGCCAGACTGCAACTACCAAGAGTTTAAGGAGAAAATTATTCCTATTAACAGCTTCTTTTAGACGTGCACATTGTTTCTCCCAGTGGCTCTACACGCTGGCACGCCATGCAGCCACAACACATGCTGAGATGTGAGCAGCTGCAATCAGACATTCATTCACCTACACAATCTATTTCTACAAATACATGTTCAAGTTGAGCGCAAACACCAAATTCACTGAAAAAATTCTTGCTTAACTTAGGACCAGAAAAAGCATTTGAGTAAAAGAGGCAATCCCCGAGGAATCAAACCTGATGTTGTTTTGTAGGTATTCTTAATGATATTTTAGAGTTTGTCATTTGTCATCCTGCACTCGTGGCTGTGTAGCAATTTAGTGTCCAATGAAAAGCTGGGGGCCGACAGGGTCTCACTGATGACTGTACAAAAACACAACTTTATTGACTGATTTTGGTGAAAAAGGATCAGATTTTCTGTCCTCCAGCTGCTCTGCCTCAGCTCTCTGTGATTCAGAGTTTCATGACAGACAGCTTTACTTGTCGCTAAAGTAACCGCTAACTAGGTGCCATGATCAAGTTAGCTCAGTTAGCCGTGCAGCTAGTGGTCGCAATTGCTGACTCTGACTGCCTGTTAGTTTACATCCCTGTTATAACAGTTTGGACACCAATCCATTTTCACAACAAATCCCTCTCTAGCTTCATGTTTTTACATGAAACATGCAAATAGCACTCCAATAGCCGTTTCATGGGAGCTTTCACAAGCTAAAGTAGGCAACGTTGGAGAAAGCAGCATGAGACAGCTAGATTCTGAAAGTATCCAACTGAAAAAATCCCACCTCCTTCCCTTCAGGCCTCACTCCAAAGCCACTCTCACAAAACACAAGTTCATGCGCAGTCAGTGCAGCCGGTGGACAGCCAATCATTTCATGCTTAATACCGTCCTCCCACATATAAAGGACGTTTTTCTTGTTTGTGTCAGAGCATTCAATTTATCGATTGCTGTTAGGATGTGAAAATAACACAAAAATAACTCACCTCCTCCAGCTTTAAAGGTATTTTAACACCAAGTTCAAATGTAAAGGTGCTGGTCATATAATTAGAATATCATCAAAAAGTTGATTTATTCATTCATTACACACAGACTGATATATTTCAAATGTTTATTTCATTTAATTGTGATGATTAAAATGAAAATGATGATTAATTTTTTAGAAATGTTGGCCAACTGAAAAGTATGAACATGAAAAGCATGAGCACGTACGGCACTCAATACTTAGTTGGGGCTCCTTTTGCCTGGATAGATTTTCTATAGGGTTAAGGTCAGGCAAGTTAGCTGGCCAATTAAGAACAGGGATACCATGGTCCTTAAACCAGGGACTGGTAGCTTTGGCACTGTGTGCAGGTGCCAAGTCCTGTTGGAAAATGAAATCTGCATCTACATAAAGTTGGTCAGCAGCAGGAAGCATGAAGTGCTCTAAAACATCCTGGTAGACGTCTGAGTTGACCTTGGACCTCAGAAAATACAGTGGACCTAAACGTAAACAGGACCATAATTTACTAAATGATGTTGAAGAAGACTTGAAACTCGCGACTGCGACCATAAACTCATTAGGAAAATGCTTACTGACAGAATAAATCAGCTGAGAAGTAGAAACATTTTCTCATTATTTCTAATGGGACTGGACTTCTTTTTGCAACCAGCGGACTCGCCCCCTACTGGCTGAAAGAGAGAATGAAGATTGAAAATCCGTCTGCATGGTTTCACTTTCAGACCCAGAGGTTGCTGTATGATTGAAATTAAAGAAATACCATTTGACAACCACTTGTCACGTCACTGCAACTCTTGATTGGCCAGCGGTGCACGCCAAGAGCTGCAAAACAACTGCAGGATGTTGAGGATGTTTCTAATGCAGTTTTATTGTTGAGCCCTGAATTAGTAACAAATTAATATTACTCAGCTCAGCGGTATGTCATTACTAACTAACTAACTTATCAAGGGTTGAGAACATCAGGTACAAGCTTAGACTACACTGGTGTGCAGCTCTGTCCTGTACACAGACTGAACATCCTGATAATTATATTTCAGTTTTCAGAGGAGTCTGACAGCTGGTTGTTGAAGAAATGAGGGACCATGGAACTGAGGTTAATAAAGTAAATTAGGGATGTAAACTAGTCCTTTTAAGCTAATTAGGAGATGTTTCTTTTGGATTTCAATGTGCAAATTAAATGCTTAGTAATTATCCAGGGATCCTGTATAGAAAAAATGATGCATAAAGATGCATCGATAATCGAATCACAGCCCTCTGAATCGTAATCCAATCATGAGGTGCCCAGAGATTCCCACCCCTATTCAGTACTATTGCTGAAAATTCAACACGTTTCTCCACAAAGTAAACCGTTCTCTGTTTTCTGCCAAGATGTCTGGTGTTATACATTACATACATTACATTATGTGCTAGTAGTACTACAGCATTATTGAGCTTTGCCAGGCTGTATTTAGGCACTGACAGCACCTGGTTAAAGATCATGGTCTTGGTTCAGTACAGGAAAACATCTTTCTAAGTATTTAACCCAAAGCATAGTCTTTCCCTAAGCTCGACCTACAGTAAGTGCTTTTGTTAAATCAATCAAAGAGTTTAATTATGCATCTGAAAACACATTGTCAATGCACTTTGGTCATTACCACCAAAGTATTGAGGTTCAATACTCAATATCCCACAACTGCTCCACATTTTATTTAGTTTTCTAGATCTTAAATAATGATTATTAAGCATTTCTACGCTTCTTCATTTCAGCTTCCAGTGATGTACAGAGAAGAGCAGCACATCGTCACACAGGCCAAGCTGGAACCATAGAATGCTTAAACCAAAAATCTTTGATCAAAATAATTTATTATGTTTCTCACCACAGACTAACTGATTCACTGAATGACCAGCTGGCCATCACAGATCCATACCACACTGTAAATATACATCGCCCTCCTCAACCAAGACTTCAGCTTGGCCATGGTTACCTCAAAGAGCTGCAGTCCTCAGTCTGAGCACAATGTTTGTGATGCTTTCACAAACAGGCCACTGCTTGTCCAAGTCCAGAAATGGATTCAGGAGCCATTATCTCCACAATGGACCCTCTAAGCTGATAATACCTTGGCCCACACCTACAACATGTGATCAAGTGCTATCTCATCAGTCATGAATTATTACTGCACTTGTGAATGATGCATTTTGACCAGATCAATGGATGAACTAAGTCTCTGAAGAGTGTGATAGGACTCTGACAAACATACAGGGATATGCATAAGACCCCAGAGCCCACAGGGCAGACCTGCAGTAGTGATTGACTTGAAGCTGAATGACCCTGCAACAAAATTTTACAGTCATCAATTATTAACTCAGGTTTATGAGCCTGGTTGCTGCTGGGGATAAACTGTCACTGTCTATGTTCAAGATGCGGCCCACACTCTCACTTTAAAAGTAATCAATTTCAAAACTGTAAATGCATCCATCTTCTGACTTGGACAGCTAGAGAACGTGGGTTTGTGTTAGGCCTATAGCCTCACTTTAGTTTCCTGAGCAAAACGCCTGACTCAACTCATAATATCAGTTGTTTCTGGACAGTGGTGAGTTTACGATATATCCAACCTGGAACACTGTTCAGCATCATCAACATATACTGTGGAATACTAAGATTAATCCAGTAGAAACTGGACCTCCCCGCCTGTGGGACATGATGTTTAACAGTGAGGAGCACTTCTGAAGATTTTACTACACTAAGGTTCCTTTCGTTCATTGATAGGTTATATGAATGCCGAATTCCCCGCAGGGAACTACTGACTCACTAATGGCTGTTAGGTTATGTGTTATCAGATACGTGAATTTACCAGAAAGCAAGTTGTTTTGAAATTGAAAGATCTGTAAGGAGTTCGGTGTCGTTTTGTCCAGGCGCAGAGGCAGCCCTGACCGGGCCACAGACCGGGAAGCCAGGGGACTTCTGCATCTCGACGACGCAGGACCAACTAAGATGGTGTTAGGTGTTAGGAAGGTAACAGAATGGTACCACACTAATCCACTTCCAGTGCCTCCTCTCATGGGAGGCGCCTCCATCCATCATGGAATGAGGGATGCTGCGAGGGCGGATTTGGATAGCCTGGCTAACCAAGCCACACCGGCACCGGGTCCATAGGTGGGTCTGCTGCTAGCATCCGGCTGGAAGAGCAGGTTAGCTGCATTCCAGCAAAGAGACGGCGATGTAGACCGACAGGTGCCACAGCAGCATCACCAGCCGTCCACAGCCCGCTTCCTCCCGCCCTGACATACCCAGAGAAAAAGCCCAGGCCACCAACCAGCAGCCCCGAGAAACACAAACCAAGCCTGGATGCAGAGATTCGTTTTTGATGAGGAAAATCGTTGAATCGTGTGAGCGAATAAGTGCGAGCTAGCTAACATTATCACCCGCTTCAGCAAGCGAGCGAACGAAGCGCGGCTAGCGTCGGCGCTGAGCTGGCTGCTCTGAGATCGGCTCCAATAAAACAGCGAGCAGGACGGAAGCGAGCAGTGTGTGGGCTGTTCACTCACCTCTCTGCCATGTTCACCACAGTCCTTAGCGTCCGGTCACAGTAAATCCCTCAACGTCTCCCATGTTGCCGAAATTGCGATCGCCGCAGTCGAGTCACTCCGTCCAGACCAGCGTCAAGGTCGCAACAATACCGAACATCACATCCGATCGGTACCTTCATAATAAAAGCTTCTTCCCAATCGTGTCAAAGTGCTACCAATTTGGGGAAATATAACCCCGAACATACAGCAGTGAATTAAGTCTGTTGTTATAGTTATATATTTAATCATCTGTACAAAACCTGATAGAACGTTTCTTGGTGTTAGCCTTCTTACTTTCATGTATCATTTCACAAACATGCATGTCAGTCTCATAGCTGCTAAAAGAAGATGTCCATCCTTCAGTGTATTTTAGTAAAACACACTGTGTGACTGTATTATTTAAATTCAACAATCATCCACGCATTCACAGTTGTTTAGTTTACAGTCACCTCACATCATACACGGTCAGTCAGCAGATAACTACAAATATTCTGCTTCCCTCACAGCGTCGCCGAAGACAAAAATGAATGAAGACGAGACTGAACGCACAAATAGTCACTCTACTATTTTATTCTGAAGTTAACATTCAATAACATCCGGTATTAGTCTTGCTAATTTTAGCTAACGCGACGCAAAAGGGAACGAGCACTGCCTGTGGTGCATTCATGTTAAATGAAAAGGAGTGTATATGTGGGATTGTTGTTGCTCAATATGTAGTATAAAAATCCCGCTCAGCAGATATTCCGGGCGCTACGTTTTTATTCCTTTGTCAGGGTTTCAGGCACAGCAGCCGGTGGTAGCGTGTTCCGGGGCATCCTGGACAGGTCTTCACTGCATCACAGACACACCGACACTCCCATCCACAGCCTACCTGAGGACTGTTAGGAGACATCCGCCCATATGACTGTGGGATGGAAATGATGAGACCACGGCAGAAGCATGAAAACCTACAACCGACCAGGAATCACACAGCTTCATGTGAACCTGCAAGGAGACACAAGTAGGCTACTACAGCAAATTATATTTTTATTCCATTTCATTGGCATTCCGAAGTGATGGAACCTGTGTGCTGAGACTGTGCTGTACAAGGCCTGTTTACTGATGCTTACAGCATCACACCAGCTTTCAGTTCTTTGTCATTGTCACATTCTTAGTTTTTACAAGTGAAAGATATTTCCAAATGATGGTCTGTTGCTTCTCACCACGCCCTCGAAGAAGCCCCAACGAAACACTGAGTGTCATCTGGTTTTTGGTAATTAGATTAGTTAGTTAGCCTGCCTTCCTGCCAAGACCTTGGAACATTGTCTTAGACTTCACCACACACTGTTAAAAACCATGAAAGACAGTTGAAGAGGACAAACAGCTGGAACATTATCAACAAACAACATGATTTAAGTGTAAAGATTTACACATTTCAAATCTGTTACAGCATTTCCACCATTAAAGTAGAAGATCAACAAAAGGAAGTCCTAATCCTGTTGCTCTGTTTAACAGGGGAACCTCTGGGATCAACAGGGGCCCAACAGCACATTTCTGCCAGAGAGAGATTCCACTGAGCGTTGTGTTGTCTGTATGTTCTTTATCTCTATAATGATGCTTGAATCAGAAGGCCACAGATGTTATCACTCATTTAGCAAGCAATAACTAATGCCGAGTTATTTTACTTCAGCAACACTGAAGTTTAACATTCAGGCTCCTCAAGCTCTGTGTCTGGCTGTGTGTGTGTTTCGCTGGGGACTGGAATGGAACATGGGGACAAAAATGGAGGTCCCCACAGGTGGAAATCCTTCTGGAGGGTTAAGACTTGGTTGTATGGTTCAGGTTACAATTAGGGTAGAGTTAGGGGCTAGGGAATCAAGGGCGTCACTGTGTTGTAAAGTGTTGGAGACATAAGGGCTCAGGTTAGGGGCGTGATGACACATTTGGTTTACAGGACGTGACACTGCACGAGAACAAGATGAGAAGATTTTTAACGCTGCTTTGAAGAAATATGAAATGCTGAAATATCGGAGAGAGGGGTCTGGGGGTTCTCCCCCAGAAAATTCAGGCATTAAACACTTCCTGCATGCTGGAGACATTTTATGATGGAAATGTTCTTATTCAAAGGGAAACAAAAAATCAGCTGGCAGGAGACAATTTTGACAATGTACATTTCTTTTATATTTAAATAGCATGTTTTCTTATTGTTCAAATCAACCTTTTCTCAAAGCATTACCATTTGTTGGTGCTGCTTTTCAAAATATTTTTAACAAATGCTTTCAGAGGGTGATGGGGACAAAATCAGCCCTTTCAAAATGTGGTGGGGACATGTCCCCAGGGTCCCCAGTGTAAATGACATCTATGAAGGGAATGCATTATGTCAATGAAACGTCCCCACGGGAATAGAGGGCCAAACGTGTGTGTGTGCGCTGATTGCGACCCCAAGTGGACATTCAGCTGAACTTCTGATGTCCAAGCTCAGCATGTGAGTGTGAAAGAACTAATCCCAGACCACATTAAAACATTCTCCTGCATACAAATAAATATAACACATGCTTTTGGAGAGAGCCACGTTATTTCTCAGAGAAATGAAGTTGAAGTGTAAACTAATAATATGATTTCATCTAAAAAATAAAAAAAAAACTACAACTGCTGTAAAGAGAATCAGAAAAGAGAATTTGTTATATACAGAGACTGCCTTTCTGTCAGCCACTGCCATTCTGAATGGTTTGTCAGCAGACTGCACACAGCTGCCTAACCAGGAACAGCTTCTTTTACAACAGACTCCCTATTTAAAATGTCTTACTTAGTCCAGCAATCTGGAATTCAATTCCCACAAACTTTGTTGTCAAATGGTTCTTTTCTTCTTTTTTGTGTTGTTATCTAATCTTAATTAGCTCTGACTTTTTACCTTTCAGTTTTCTATTTTGTAATGCAAATAACAACAAACAAGAAATAGTTCAACAACTACCCCAGCAAACGCTAAAGCTCTTATCTTATGCCCAAGTACTTCATTTATGAGTAATAAAGTCTAAACCTTAATCCTGTGGATGAAACACACCCAGAGCCAGACACTGGTGAAAACCCCTTCACGTGACGGTCTAGTGAAATAGTCTTGCTCTGCTGTTACAGACCTCACCAAATGTAAAATTCACAGTTAATATGAGCTGCCCACCGGGAAAGAAATGGAAGGTTGGGGCCAACAACTTTTAGATCAATTTACCAAGTTTAGAGCCTTTAATAAATGCTGGCTTGGTTTTTATGCATTAATCATATTTATTGCTTTGCCCCTTTTTCACATCTCCATCAGAGACTAATCCGAACAGGGCTTTCACATAAAATATACTATATAAATAAAGTAATAAAATATAATACAAAAAACAAGAATCAAACAGACAAACAAATCCACATAATACTACTACTACTACTAATAATAATAATGATTATAATAATGTATTTCCCCAGAGATCCACTCGGTAAATTATGTAAGGCAGTAAAAAAAAAAAAACTGATTTAAGAGGTTCTTCATGTGATACAGTATTGATTTAGACAACATTTATATGTGGTTTCCAGCATAATGTATCATCTATTATCTCTATTATTAACATGTGTTTTCCCACACTCTACTCACAATTATGTAATTGTGATGATTTTGACTGATATTGCAGTTACAATATGAAATGCGATATTTAGGTAAACAAAAATGTTGACATCGTTATTCCCATTTTCATTGAAAAACATATTCAAATTATTACGGTGTGATTTTTGAGGGAAAATTGTGGCAGGCCATGTTGTGATTTTTATAAAATTTTAATAAATTGTTCAGCACTAATTTCGTCATCAGTTATCATAAACCGTCTTTTTAAACCTGTTACATGATTGCCAAAGATGATAAACTTACTGTGAATTCACATATGTTAAAATCAAACTTACTCTTTAGGAATTCCAGCTCTTTAGTATCCAAACATTCTTACCACAAAAAGTTAATTTAAATTATCTGTTTAATTATCTTTAAATTATTGTTAATCCCTATCCCTATTTTAAAAAATCAATTTTACGTCCCTGACTTTCATCATTCTACTTTTACAAGCAGAGCCATTGATCTACTGTGTCTACCCAATGTGCATATGGCCCAGACTCTCAGAGAATGCATGACCTGAAGATGAATATGTCTGACATCATTTACAAATGCTGCCGCTAAATGAGACTTAGGAAATCTGTGGCTTGTAGAATCAGATTAAGAAAAGCTACAAAACAAGAAGCAGAAGAAGAACAAAAGACTGCTTTTAATGCTAAAACTGGTTACAAGCATTAGCTGCTCTTGCACCAACCCATTGCTGTTGCTGGTGAGCTTAAGGACTGTGGAAGCACTTGTGTGTCAAAGGTTAGCAGGTTTAATCCCTGGCCTGATAGCATGGCTCTAGATGTTAAATAAAGGTTAGAAAAATGGATAACAATGATAAAGGTTCAAATCCTGACCAGGTGCCTTCCACCTTTCATTTAGCTGACGCTTTTATTCAAAGCGAAGTGCACCAATGTGCAATGAATTGCTGTGGAACTGTAAAAGTACAATGTACAATTTTACAGTGTTCAGTGTATTGTACAGGGGACTGGTAGGTATTGGCAGAAGTCATTTGTATGTGTATGTGTAAATTCTATTTTGTGTTTCCAAACTAAGCATAACATAATCTTTGTCTGTCTTGTAATGGAAATGTATCCTTCAATGAGTCTTCTGAAATAAAGAGTCCAATCCAGACGTCTTTTAAGGATTCAATTTTCCATCACAGTCTTTTACAAAACTAAATTTAAATTGGGAGTGTTTACTCATTTCCATGCAGGGATCAGTGATGTGTTTCAACAGTTTCCCTTGGGATAAATAAAATTCCATCTCATTAACATGAAGCCACTTGGAAATGTAACGCAGACTCTAGTGCCTCTCTGTGGCCACTGCTGGTACTAGTCCTTAGCCAAACTTCTTGGAGCTTCAGTATTATTTTACCTCAAACCAAAGTTTACTGTGTTACATTGTGAGTATGATCAAACCACATCCCCATTGTTTTATATGGAAAGGATTATTATACATATACAGACATAACCCACTGATCACATTAACACTTCTGTTTTACAAGCAAAGCTATCCTTTGGGTGGAGACTGATTTTCCCCTAGATTAATCACAATCCATAATCCATCCTGATACTTCAGTCAGTCAATTTATTTGTTCCCGAAGGAAAATTAGTTTGGAGAACAATCAAGTAGGCATTACATCATACACCACAGAGAGAACCTTTCAGTCTGGTCTAGTGCTTGAAACCGGAACCTACAACCTGTAAATAGATAGATAGATAGATAGATAGATAGATAGATAGATAGATAGATAGATAGATAGATAGATAGATAGATAGATAGATCCCTGTGGATGAGACCTTTTGTGGCTCTCTCAAAACTTCTGTTGTCAGGCTTCTTTTCACTAGGCAACATAGCCAAATGTTTTTTTTTTGCTGAACTCGCCTGGTCAAAACAGCTTGCTACAAGTTAGAAAACTCAATTTCACTCTACAACTTATTGTATTGTGACAATAAAATCGACCTACTTACCTACCTAGCTAAGTTCAAACCGAGCATTAGAACGGGGAAAAAAGGGGATTTAAGTGACTTTGAGGATTTGGCGTAAACAACATAAAAGCATGCATCCTTGCTGCCATATATCAACGGTTCAGGCTGGTGGTGGTGGTGTAATGGGCCCAACACTTTGGGGCAGTTTAGCATCGTAAATGCGACCATGCTGACCATGTCCATCCCTTTATGACCACAGTGTACCCATCTTCTGATGGCTACTTTCAACAAGATACTGCACCATGTCACAAAGCTCAAATCATCTCATACTGATTTATTGAAAATGTCAATTAGTTCACTGTACTCGAGTGTTCATATATGACCATCTGTTCTGTATGTACCACAACTCTCAATTTGCAGTCTGTGAAATGATATAGTCATGTAGTTTATATTTTAAGTATAAGTCTGCTATTATATAGGTATTCTCAAAACTCTGGTGTTCTCATGAAAAATCTACGGAACTGTTAGAAAGAAAGCCCCAATGCCCCAAGGTGATCAGGTGGAGAATTTGTTGAAGAAGAGCCACAAAATTCATAAAAAAAACAACAATCAATTAATCAACTAAGAGAATTTGTTATTGCTCCTAAAAACAAGAACAATAAAATAGCCAATGTCTCAAAATACATCCAGGTATCACCTGGAATCATTTCATAACTGTGGGCACAAAAGACTCAAAATCATTGTGTGGAGAATTTGGGCATCTGTAACCGGTCTCAGCACCATGAGCAGACCCTTCAGAAGGTGACTTTCAAGTTCAAGGCTGAACTTCTCCAAAACCTATAATAAATAAAAAGATAAATCAGGAGGGGGCCTACTAATTGTAAATATAAACTAATATAACAAACTAACCCATGTTTGTTCATATTTTCAACAAGGAATCAAGCATCTTCCTCAGAGTTGGTACAGTAGGAGCGCAGATGGGTTTCTGGCCTCCAAGTAGTTTGGTGTCTAGCTCCGACCACACCAAATACTGAGTACACTAAGTTCACTATACACTCCATCCATAACCTTTGGTCATTCAGAGCTGCGTTTCCACCACAGAGGCTATACCCCAGAACTAGGAACCTTTGGAGGAACCAACTGGAACACCTTCAGGGCAGGGCTGGTCATCCAAGCCACTTTGCCGTGGGCCGCACAGCACCCAGGCTGCGGTCGTAAAGTCTCGTTTGCTTAGAACCCTTACTGTGTGAAGAGACCCGGAAATATTTCAGTGGCGGCCAGGATAAAAGCTGGTCGAATTCTCTAAAAGCTAAGAAGAGGTGCTTCAGTGCTTCCTTTCATATCTCCTTCAGCATAGGGTACACCAGACTATCCTTTATGAAAGGAAGGGAGAGAATGCCGTCCCACAATTCTTTGCCGCGGCAACATTTAAAGCGGCATACATTCTCAAAATTAAACGATAAAAATCCATCAACCACATTTAGCAAAATCCTGCAATACAGACACACATTATGAAACAATTTCTTCTTTCTTTTGGTTTGTTTTATTATTTTAATATATAAAGTATTGTATCAGAATTTTCTACAATAAAAAAAATCACCGACCATGACAGGTAAAGCTTGATCAAGTTACCACTGGCTATTAAGCCTTTTCTCTCTTATGCTATAACTTGCTAACATGCGTAGCCTACGTCTTGAACTGTCAACAATAACTGAGACCCATGCAAGCTGTTACTAGTCCAGTAAAATGATCAAAGTGAGGATAATGTTGCAGCGTGTAGGTGCACATTATGTAGCCCAGTGGTTCTCAAAGTGGGCTCCAGGGGGTGCCCAGCAAAAAGTGGAATAACTTATTTTCACTATACATTCCATCCTTAAGTAACACAATGAAAAACATATGACTATTTTGGTCATGGGTTGCACACTTTCTGTAATAAAACATACAAAAAATCCAGTCAGATGGGAGACTCTAGGACAAAATCAAATGGGGGTCTGTGGTCTAATTTGTGTCAGTTTAGGGGTCCATGACAAGAAAAAGTTTGAGAACCACTGATGTAGCCTATTTCCAGCCTTCAGCAATATCATTAATTAATTTTACTTCAGTCACAGATGCTGACACAATCGCCTTAATAAAGGCAAAGATCAAGCTGGATGACCTCTACACTAAATGGAATCTTATTTCAGTGTTTCCCACACACTGATTTGTGGCGGTCTGCCATATTATCATCTCTGACTGCCACATGTTGATATCTGTTTATCTGATTATTTTTTTACTATTTAACTATTTTAACTCAGCACCCTCTCTCTCTCTCTCTGTCACCACAGTTATTGTATCTGTGGGAAACACTGTGTTTATATACAATAATTGGGATTCATGTTGATAAATAGGCCTATGGGTGGGCAGAAGGGTGAGTGTGAGCAAGCATTCTCAACGTGACAACCCTTTCCATTATTTGGTGACTTTTTGCTATCTTGGTTATGAAGTAACATTCCGCCGTGTTGTCTCTTTAGATGGCCTGCATTACAACAACACGGGGCGCAGTGTCAAAGATGCGCTTTTTGTAGTCCACCTTCAGAACATTGTAGTTTCTTCATGGCAGGTCACATCAGTAACATCCGCCGTCGAACAATTACGTTGCTGTTGGAATCTTGAAAAGAGCAGTCGGATTCCCTTAGACCCGCCGTCTTCTTTCCCAAGTCCTTATGAATTCTCCTTCACGTCTTTCCTTGACCCCATGACCTTTTCCATCGAGGTCAAGGAAAGGTGGTTAGGAAAGGAGTCTATTTAAAGGGCTCTGCCAGCACCCACTCCGCCCCTCTCCGATTTTCGTCCGATGTAACCCGAGCGTTGCCGAAAAGTAACTCGTGGTCTCATTTCATTGGTGAGAGGCTCGTCCAATGAGCCGCGGCCATCTGTGCAGAGCTCGTCGCTGTTGAAATACTCCGGTTACGTTTCCTCCAGCGTTATTACCTGAGCTCGTTTCACCTCACAGCTGCTTCTCTCCCTCCCTGGCACCGGACAGCGGCCGCCGACATGAAGCTTCCAGCGGCGGTTCTTGCAGTTTTCGCATCCATAGCTGTCAGCATTGACGCTGCTGTCTACTTCAAGGAACAGTTTCTGGATGGAGGTGCAGTACAGCCGGTCCCATGTCTTCTTGTCCTAACGTTAAGCGTTTTTTTGTGAAAGTAGCGGCTAAACTGACCACAACAATATCGTTTGGTAGTTTTTCTTCAATTTGTGGCTTTTTAAAGAACATGTTTCTTAAAATAACTTTAGGCCCATTGCAGTTATTACACTAATAATAAGCTAGGCCACGTTATGTCTGTTTGTTAAGTCAGATATAATGTTAGCTAAAATAGCCTAATACAGCAGGATTAACATTAAATATTTTTAAATGGCCGTTATCTTTATCTAGTGAAGTAAAATGAATACCAAATAATTCCTCGTACTTGAGTCCAAATATTCTTTCACTTTTGATATCGCGGTGAAGAGACTGAACGCTTCCAGCTCGGCTGCAGTAATATTTGGAGACTGTTCTGTCTGAACTGACTGACTGTCCTCTGAGTGATGAACCAGTTAGAACTTCGAAGCAAATGTAAAAACAAAGCCAGCAGTCCTGTTAGCTACCAAGGTAACAGCAGCGTGAGTGGGTCTTAGTCTTTGAATGCACTTCAGCAATCTGCAGCGTTTGTCTGCAGCAGGCGGTGTAACACATGTGTAATGCAGTTTGGTTGTGTGTCAGCTAACAGGAAAAGGAAGGCAGTCAGTAACCGGTCGAGTTGGATTGCTGTGTTTCAGATGGATGGAAAAGCCGCTGGCTCGAGTCAAAGCACAAGTCAGACTATGGCCAATGGAAACTGAGCGCTGGAAAGTTCTATGGGGATGCTGAGGCTGATAAAGGTAATTATTATATATTCTGCCATAGACACAGTTGATCCAAATGCATTTGTCTGAAATGGATCCATGTGCATATCTCAAATACTCTGTAGATGTCTTGTCATGCAAATGTAGGTAAAGGGCTTTGTGTGTATATCCTGGTCCCAGAACAGCTACAACAAACACCAAGAATTGTCCTGTAAAGTGTGTGCTGAGATTAGATCCAGGACTGGAAAAACAGACCGGGGGCCCTGGGGCAAAAATGATCCACTGGGCTCCTATTAACACCCCCAACTCTTAATACATTTGCCACACCTTTCTTTGTCAGTGTGCTCCGAGGCCCCAGGTGAACTCTGTGGTAATTTGACTGAACACAAATGAATTTATTATGCATAAAAATAAAACTACACTTTTGACATAAGGCTCCTCTTCAAGGAACAGTCATGTCTGTTGTCGAGCACTACAGGAAGTCACAGAATAAATATATATTATGTGGGTAAACGTTTACAATTGAAACCTGATTAACAAGAAACTGGTACACAGTCACAAGCAAAAGCTGTGGATAGCTTTGAGCCCAGAGGTGTGTACTACGAAGCGAGGTAACTGGCATCCAGGTACCTTCAGGAGTAACTTCTGGATTAACTCGTACTACCAAAGGTGTATAGGTGTTACCCGAGGTTTGTTGCCATGGCAATTTATGCCACATCTGTAAAGTGCTCCGAGCAGGTTTTGTTCGTGGTTAACTCGAGGTTACCCACCGCTTCATGAAATATGTTTAGATTTTATCCTGATTTGTTCCACTGAGGCTGCAGCTGAAATGAAGTTATTTACGTTCAGACGGCGAGCCCTGCAGCCTTGTTGATTTTAGAGGAGATCTTAATTAATTAACAGGCCAGTTTTTTAGATGGAGCCCATCTGTAGGCTGTAACTAAATTCTCCTAAATGTTTTCACATATTTAGATTGACTGTTTTGGTGTCCAAAAATACAGAGCCTGAGTGGGGGTTAATAACCTAGAAAAAAAAATCCTAGATTAAAGTGTGAAATTTACAAGAAGAAAAATGGGAAAGTCCCTGAAATTAAAGTCACAAAAAATCAAAAATCACTCTGGTGTTTCCTTCTGAACACGTCCAATCCATTGCAAAGTCTCTAAGGTGCATGATAGTGACTGTGGGCTAAACTCACGAGTACTTCCTCACTGCTAAATCCGATTGTAAAGTCTAATATAACGCTCCACTGCACGGCAGACTGTGTGTGATGTTGCAGCCTGACAAAGTGAAGTTTCTCTCATAAATGTGACTATAATGTCAGAGAATATTCAAGATTTTGACTTGTAGATTAATCTTGGAAATTCAGTTTTCTCTCGGATTATTCCCCCTCTCTCCCCGCTGGCTCCTTTTTTTTTTTTTTTTTTTTTTTTTTAAAAGGGACCTTATGTGCAGTTGAACCTTTACATCTTAATCATATTACACATAAAAGAAAAGTCAATAAAATACATAATAGAGAATCGGCCTACAATAAGAACACTGAAGGTGATTACAGATTTACTCAATGCAATGCCAACAAGTAGGGCTGAACGATTTTGGAAAATAATCTAATTGCGATTTTTTTTTTTAACCAATATTGCGATTTAGATTTAATTTGTGATTAATTTTTAAGCTCTTTAACTTCTGTATTATTCAAAACGGACAAGCAGTAAATCAGTGTATAGTATGATATTAGATAGATTAAACTTACACTGTTCTGTCTTGTAGGTCAGGCCTGTGTTATGATGAATTAGGTAGAATTATTATTATGAGCAATAAGATATATCAAATTATAATAATATGAGAAAGACAATTTGAGTCAAGTCATGGCATTAAATAATATGATATAATATCATCAGGTCGGCCTACCTTTTCATCACAGTGTATTATACAGTAAGCGCTCAATACAAAACCCACAGTTCAACCACCAATTAATGAGTCCTGATCTCAGTTCAGATCTCCTGGAGTCCATCTTTCTGTGTCCCCGTAAGCAAACTAAAAATACTCAGTTTGAGGTTCAATTTAAAAGTTAGCTAACTAAAATAGAACAGAGTGATGCCTCTCGTGTTCGACAAGCTTAGTAATTCTCCGACAATGCCGGAGTCCCCCCCGCAGCATCCGATGCTGCTACTTTCATTCGGTTTATGTAGCGTGAGCTTCTGTCAAGCTTAAGGGCATTTTACGACAAGAAGGCAAGTTACAGCGAAACGTGCAGACGAAGCAATAACTTCGTCAGACTGCTTTACGCTTGGGTGTCATGTGACCAGAGTATAATCGCCGCCTTTGCGTTTAGAAAATTGCGTTTTATTAAATCGCGATTAAATCGCAAATGCAATTAATCGTTCAGCCCTACCAACAAGCCTCCCTGGCTTTGTCAGACGCCTCAGTGTGTGATTTAGCCGTAAACTTGTCTCTAAGCTCCTCATGTCCTGACACTATTGTTCGCATTCTTCTGGGGAAAATACAGAGCATGCGCCGTTGCCAAAAATCTCTGCCTGTGTGGCCAAAGACACCCCTTTTTATGTGAACGCACACCAACTCTTAAATTATCTCCGACTCAACTAACCACCTTATCCACCGTCGTAGTTTAACTCCAGTGTAGGTGGTCAGAGTTTGTGCACCCTGAGTTTGCCTGATAACCCCGAGTTAACTCTGAATAGCTTAACTCCCTTCCTAGTACAGGCCACTGGTGTCTGATAGCTGTTCACTCCTATTTTTGTCTTATCTGCACCTACACCAGGTCTCCAGACCAGCCAGGATGCTCGCTTTTACGCACTGTCTGCCCGCTTTGAGCCCTTTAGCAATGAGGGAAAACCCCTGGTCATCCAGTTCACCATCAAGCATGAGCAGAAGATTGACTGCGGAGGTGGCTATGTCAAGATCTTCCCCTCTGACCTCGACCAGAGCGACATGCACGGAGACTCCCAGTATTACATCATGTTTGGTGAGTGGCGCTTGTCTTGTGGAGACCTGACCACAGAACACAGGGGTTTTTGCCTGGAAGGATGCTTGATGCACTTTCCTAACAAGTAATTTTTACATTCAGCTGTGATTCGTCCTTCCTCAAATTAAATAAGTAACGTAACATGCCCTGTGTCTGCAGGGCCTGACATCTGTGGATACAGCACAAAGAAGGTTCACGTGATCTTCAACTACAAAGGCCAGAACCACCTCATCAAGAAAGACATAAAATGCAAGGTAGCTGCTGCACAAAGTCTGCTGAATAGTTTTGATTTTTGATCCTTAGAGATGGTTGATCACTATAACTTCCCTCTCTCCAGGATGACGAGCTCACCAACCTGTACACACTCATCCTGAATCCCGACCAGACATATGAGGTGAAAATCAACAATGAGAAGGTGGAGTCTGGCTCCCTGGAGGATGACTGGGACATGTTGCCCCCAAAGAAGATCAAGGATCCAGAGGCCAAGAAACCCAGCGACTGGGATGACAGGGCCAAGATCGACGACCCCAGTGACACCAAGCCTGAGGTCTGAGATCATGGCTTGGGTTTAAGCTTAATTGTATTTCCAGCAAAGAATATGAAACTTTCTTTTGAATGCTCATTACACTCTGGGCTAGCTGCAAGATGTTTGGTTAACTTTAAAACCTGGAACACTCTCAAATCTGGTTCTTCAAACATGCCTCACTAATCCAGGCTAACTGCTGCTACAGGGCTGAAATAATCACGTTCGTTCTAATCCAGCTAATTTGGTTCTTTGAGCATATTTTGGGGATTGATTTGTTTGAATTGGTTCTGATTCTAAGTGTACAACTTTCCTGTTATGTGTCCTATTTTAACATGTATAGATAGTATTTTACTTTATTGTGAGAGTTATCAAGCTGTGATAGTTTTCAATGTGCAGAGCGCAGGTCACAGTGCTGTTGTTAGCTAACTCCATATCTGTCTTCCAGGACTGGGACAAGCCAGAGACCATTCCTGACCCTGATGCAAAGAAGCCTGAAGACTGGGATGAGGACATGGACGGAGAGTGGGAGCCTCCTATGATCACTAACCCAGAGTATAAGGTATGGCTTTTAAAACTGAGGACAGGAGGAGTGTCTGTGAACGCCCGACGGTCATGAGTAGGGGTGGGAGAATTAACATTTAAATAATCGATTCTTAGATGCATCGCGATGCAGACGTGGAAGATTATTAATCGATGCACAAATGTCTAAAAATCGATTATTTAAATGTTAATTGATAACGTAATGTTGACGGAACGCAAAAGGCGGAACTCGCGGAAGCTCTCGCCCGGACCGTCCGAGGAGCGCACACAACAGAGAGACCAGTGTCCCCCTATATTTGTCACCGCTGTGGAATGAATAACCCCAAAGTGTCTCACAATAATTAATATCAATGCGCAAGTAATTATTTAACTCGCATGGTGACGCTCTGCAGCTGTGTGTGTGAGGACGAGCGAGTGAGAGAGAGCGAGAGCCAGAACGTGACGGTGAAAGTTGGCGGTGAAATATATCAGCACAAAGTTTCAGTCTGGTAGTAAACGTGCAGCGTAGGTCGCTGTGTGACCGTTAATAAAAGTCCCAACGGCTGGAAAAGTGAAGGCTGTTAGCGCGAGCTAACATCTCCCCGTACAAGGGCTCAGTCTGTCCCCCACACCAGACTCCGCAGCCTTCAGCGTCATATTAATTATCAGCTGTATGTCATTACCAACTAACCTACTAGTCAAGGGTTGAGAACATCAGGCACAGGCTGAGACTAAACTGATGTACAGCTCTGTCCTGTGCACAGACTGTGCATGCTGATAATATGCTGAGATATTTCAGTTTTCAGAAATCTGACAACTGGTTGTTAATGAAATGGACCATGGAGCTGAGGTTAATAAAGTAAACTAGGGATGTAAACTAGTCCTTTTAAGCTAATTAGCAATTTTCTTTTTGGATTTTAATGTGCAAATTAAATGCTTAGTAATTATCCAGGGATCCTGTATAGAAAAAATATGATGCATCAAGATGCATCGATAATCGTTTTATAATCGAATCGGAGCCCTCTGAATCGTAATCGAATCGTGAGGTGCCCAGAGATTCCCACCCCTAGTCATGAGTGAACATTACTGCGTGAGTGATCTGTCATCAGGACTGAAATAGTCAAGTGACATGTAATTGGAAGGCAATAAAATAGGTGTATGGTGCAATATTTACAAAATACAAGCCTACAACCTGGCCTAACTGTTGCCCACATATATACGTTACTTGGACGGGTCGCCCAGCTGCCAAAGTATATTAGACCCATTTTAGTATTCTGCAGAGAAACACAGATCTGGTATGTGCTAGATGTGGAATTTTTATAATTATAGAACGACAGTGAACACACCACTGCAGATGTCATTCAGTACCACGTTAGTTTCCATCCACATGCGGCGCACCTGCTGCTGTGATAATGGAATCGCAGGTTAGTTTATTAACGGCAGTGACTTTACAAAATGAAGCCTACTGCTGATGGAGACAGTCAACAGACACATACAGGGAGAGAGAGACTGGGCAAGCCGAGAGCAGAGGTGCAGGCTGGGTGTGTGGGGAGAAGACAAAGAGCAGATTGAAATAGCGAATAAGGTGGAGAATGAAGTAGAATTTAAATAATGAAATAACCCACTAGTGATACAGCACTTGGTAAAGTTAGGCACCGCTAAAGGCTTGTGAGTAAAGTGTGTTTCAAACTTCTATGATGGTATTTGTCTAATAAGAGCACTACCATCACTAGCCCTAACCGCTCTCCTGTTGTCTTTTCAGGGTGAATGGAAACCCAAGCAGATAGACAACCCTGACTATAAGGGAGCATGGGTCCACCCTGAGATCGACAACCCAGAGTACACTCATGACGCCACCATGTACAAGTTTGATAACATTGGAGTACTGGGCCTGGATCTGTGGCAGGTAACGGTGCTGCTGACAGTTACCGGGTTAAAGTATACGTACAGACTAGTTTCATGCTGTTTGGTTAAAAAGATGATTATGATAACAATAATCATTTATGTGGATTCCTTCAGTAAACAATATTAATGTGTTTGTGTTTGTTCAGGTTAAATCTGGCACCATCTTTGACAACTTCCTGATCACTGATGATGTCAAAGAAGCCCAGGAGTTTGGGAAGGAAACCTGGGGAGCTACTAAGGTAGGCCTCTACTGAAATACTGTATGTGGAGCCTAGTAGAAGCTATATTGTGTATTCTATAGTAAACAGCGCAATGAATATTTTCATTACCAATCAATCCATTGATCTTTGACTAGTTGATTCACTTATGTGATTAACTGTACATTTCTCAGAAGTGCCCAGAGGTATTCTGTTGAAAGTGAAGAAAATTAGCAAAAACCTTTTCTCAGTTTCTTGTCTTGGTTTGTACTCATGTCCCACTCAAATGCATGAAGTGTTCTTGCCCATTCTATCCAGGATGCTTTGGGTGCTGACTTGCCTGTACTTTGGGCATACAAGCAATTTTCAGAGCAACTGAACAACTGTTGTAATTTTCATTGTTCAACTGATGATTTGTCAAAGACATTGACAGCAGTCGGTGTCTGGCCAACCCCGGGAGAAGAGTCTTTCCTCAAGACAGCTCTAGCTCTAGTGGTGGTCTGATCTCTGGCTCCTGTCCCCATGCTGAAGGGTCTTAAGCAGAGAATGTCGTTCCTTTTGGAAGATAAACTTTGGTCTCACAGTCTAAATGTATTCTTTAGCCGGACACAATTTAACTCCCAGGAACACATAAAGAACATATTCAGAGAATCCAAATTAAATTGTCATCTGCAGCGTGACATGAATGAAAATGTGATGACATCTACTACTACTTGTCTTTCTCAGGGACCAGAGAAGAAGATGAAGGAGGAGCAGGAGGACATGGAGAGGAAACTGAGGGAGGAGGAGGAGAAGAGCAAGAAGGACACTGAAGATGATGATGATGATGATGGGAGGAAGAAGGGGGGGAGGAGGAGGAGGAGGAAGAGGGCGAGCACGATGAGGAGAGGGACGATGAGCCTGGGACAGAAGAGGAGGATGGCGACGTCAAACAGAAGGACGAGTTGTAGAGGAAAGGCTCAGGCTGGCGGACTGCTGTGAGCTTCTGTCCGCAGGTTCAAAGGACTCTGGCCTTTCAGTCAGGCGAGGTGTGGTGGGGGGGGTTGGGGGTGGGGTCTGGTGAGATTTATTTTTTGATTCCCTTCTTTTTTAGCCTCCAAATTAGAGAGGCGTTCCTTCTGTTTGTGTCTGCTTTGGTTGAGAATTTTCTAAGTTAATTAATGTGATTTACTGAACGTGGTGTGAGTGCATCCTGCAGGTCCTCACAGAGCCAATCACTTTTTATTAATGCCTTTGTTGGGATGTCCAGTAATGGAAGTGGTGTCTGGTTCATGCACTTTTATTCCTCCTGTAAGATGAAGTACTGTTGTTAATTGACCCCCTCATAATTTATTCAATCATTTGTTACCTGAAAACATGTCAATCCCCAGAGCTCTGCTTTTGGACATGCGTCCTTCCTGTGTGATGTGAGTTTGAGTGAGACTGCATCAGACAAACTGATTTGTACAATCCTCATTTTCTCATTGTTCTGAATGAGTGACTGTGGGCACACTGTCTTTGAGTTTCAGTGAATAAATTGAAGCTTCTCTCAACAAGCTGTGGGTGTCAGTCTTATTTCAGTGTGGTCTGAGCGAGATATTTATCAGTGGTGGTCAACACAAACACCGGGTATCCACCTTTACTGGGTGGGGTGTTATACACCCATAGACTGTATATAAAAATGTCCTAAACATTCAATATTTTGTTTTTAAATCAAACTCATGGATGGTCATCACTCACCTTTCGGCGAAATTCGCCGTTTTGAAACCAAAATAAGTGACCTATATGAATCGTGTAGATTCGATGAGAATTTTTTTTTTTGGAGCGGCTGCTATCATTGAACTGCGAACAGGTGCGCGTGCCAGAAGGGAGCGCGAGTCCATGGAAATATTAGTGCGCGCGGTACCAGAGATTCCGTGAACTGCGAAAATCAGAAACTGAAACCGCGCCTGACCTCGGCGATTTACCTGATTGAATTGGGTGAGTAATGGTTTCAATAATTTTAATATTTTCTGGTATATCTAAGTTACCCAGGAGCTCTGTTGACATAGGCTTAGCTAACGTTAGCTACAGCTTGATGAATTGAGTAATTAAACACAGCAGGAGAGAACGCAAAGTTAGTCAGCTAGCTAAAGCTCCGGTGAAAAATTATTAGCTAACGCTACCGTTAACGTTAGCCTAACATTAGCTAGATATTGTTGATAAAAGTTAGCTGCTAGCTTGTATAGGTAACGGTAAATCATAAAAAAGAAACACTGATTAATGTAAGTGCTTCTTTCTAAAGTCTCTACAACTCGTTTTTCCAAGACGTGTAGATGATTTTGAGGGGACTGACAAGGCTGAAGGTAAAGTGGTCCACCGTTCATCAAAATCAAAAAGGCTAAACTAGAAGTTAACACTAGCACAAACATTATTTTTGCAGAATGAGTGTGTTAGGGGAGAAGGATGCAGCCATTGTTAAACAGCTGGATTGAAATGCCGCTAGCACTGGTCGTGGCTAAAACTGGAAGGCAAGGTCTCAATAAAAGGGCAAGAGGTGTCCTTTCATCTAGGAGATGTATTCAACAAAATCAACAGGCAGGGATTCGCCAGTTGCATTATTTGCCACAAAGATATAAATTATGCTAACAAAGGCAGCCATGCTCTGCAGGCTCACTGCCAGACGGAAGTTCACAAGAAGAAGGTGCAGATTATAGCTTCCACTCATAGTATCACCAGCACCTTCCTTCCAGCATCAACTAGCCAGAGTCCAGCGAGCCAGGGGCCAGAAGCAATCCGGTGTAACACCAAAATGTGTGACCTATCAGATTCTGTGATTACACCCAAACGACGATGTTTTCCTAACCATAACCAAGTACTTTTGGTACCTAAACCCAACCAAGCTACAACCACTTCACATCGTCAATAAAGCCTCTGATGCTTAACTTCCCATTTGGGTCACAGAATGACCTATTTCAATCGGTGTCACACCGGCAGCAGTGCCAGGGAAAGATTCCAGTACCAATTATAAACCGCATAGCAAATGCAGAGGTAGGTGGTGTAGGCTTGTTAGTCAGCACAGGCAGCATAGACAGAGTACACTATCACTTTGAGATTGTTTATTCAATGTAAAGTGCACTACAAATAAAATGCATTATTATTAGGCAAGGCAAGTTTTTTTATATAGCACATTTCAACAACAAGGCAATTCAAAGTGCTTTACATAAAACATAAAAGCAACAGGGCAAATCAATAAAAACGTTTGAAAGTAACATAAAATATAATAAAAGTTCCAGTGTTACAATCAGGGTTAAAAGAGTTAAATGGAAAATAAAAACAGGCTGACGGGTTGAGCAAATAACTGAGTCACAATCATTCTGAAAAAAGAACAAACAGAGAAGTACTCTTAATCTACTCTCTCTAGCTAGTCTGTACTCAGGTCCACAGCAATCTTTGGGTCCACTGAAACTCCAAAAAACCCTCGGACACTACAGAGAACATGTCTGTCAGCAGGCCCCTTTAAACCAGTTATACTCTGGACCCACCTGCACGTTTACAGGTGGACAGAGGTTCCTGCAAATCACTCGGGCGCGAGATTTAAGATCCACTTCCTTCACTCTGTTCAATCTCACTCCCAAAACGTCTTAACCCAGCTACCCACTCACCATGTAAATATTTAATTAAAAGCAATGGTAAAAAGCTAAAAACAAAGAAAAAGAAAACAGGACAGTAAAAGTTACAGTGCAGTGTAAGTTATCAATAAAAAAGAAAAATCTTAAATATTTAATTAAAAGCAGTGGTAAAAAGAAAAGTCTTAAGTCTTGATTTAAAAGAACTGACAGTTTCAGCAGACCTGCAGTTATCTGGGAGTTTGTTCCAATAATACGGAGCATAATAACTGAACGCTGCTTCTCCTTGTTTAGTTTTGACTCTGGGGACAGAAAGCAGACCTGATCCCAGACGACCTGAGAGGTCTGGATGGTTCATAACGAAGCAGAAGATCAGAAATATATTTTGGCCCTAAACCATTTAGTGCTTTGTAAACTAACAGCAGGATTTTGAAATCAATTCTTTGACATACAGGAAGCCAATGTAAAGACCTCAGAACTGGAGTGATGTGATCCACCTTTTTGGTCTTAGTGAGGACTCGAGCAGCAGCGTTCTGAATCAGCTGCAGCTGTCTGATGGATTTCTTAGGGAGCCCTGTAAGGACACTGTCAGTCAAGTCGACTGAAGATAAATGCATGGATAAGCTTTTCCAGGTCCTGCTGAGACATAAGGCCTCTTATCCTTGATATATTCTTCAGGTGATAGTAGGCTGACTTTGTAATTGTCTTAATATGGCTCCTCAAATTCAGGTCTGAGTCCATGACTACACAAAGATTTCTGGCTTGGTCTGTGGTTCTTAACATTACAGATTGAAGTCGAGCACTGACTTTCAATCGTTCCTCCCTGGCTCCAAAAACAATAACTTCAGTCTTATCTTTGTTTAATTGGAGAAAATTCTGGCACATCCAGTCGTTGACCTGCGCAATACAGTTACTCATCACCTGTATGGGATCATAGTCTCCTGGTGAAATGGTTATGTAGATCTGTGTGTCATCTGCATAATTAGGGAAACATATTTTGTTGTTTTTCATAATCTGAGCCAGTGGAAGCATGTTAAACAAAAGAGGTCCCAGAATGGAGCCTTGGGGAACTCCACATGTCATTTTTGTCAGCTCAGATGTGTAGTTACCTATAGACACAAAGTAGTCCCTGTCCTTTAAGTAGGATTCAAACCAGTTGAGTACTGTGCCAGAAAGTCCAACCCAGTTTTAAAGTCTGTCTAGTAATATGTTGTGGTCTACCGTGTCGAATGCAGCACTGAGATCCAATAATACTAAGACTGAAATTCTGCCACTGTCAGTGTTTAAATGGATGTCATTGAAGACCTTAACTAGAGCCGTCTCAGTGCTGTGGTGTGGTCGAAAACCTGACTGGAAGACATCAAAACAGTTATTTAGTGCCAAGAAAGCACTAAGCTGTTGAAAAACAGCCTTTTCAATTATTTTACTTAAAAATGGGAGATTTGATATGGGCCTATAATTCCTCATCAAGGCCGAAGTGAGCTGGGATCCCGCGGATGCAAGGCATCGCGGTGCCCAGTACCACGAAGTGGCTGGGAACCCTATTGTAATCATTAGGATTTTTATTTATTTTCTTCCGTGCATAAAACTCATACTGCAGCATACCCCGTAACTGCTAGGGACGCGAAACTCACAGGGTAGGTCACATTCACTGCACGTAACTCATGCGTAAAAATTTGCACACTTCTACCGCTAGGGGCGCTATAAGCAAGGTCAACACGTTTGGGCTTGGACCTCTTGACTATGAAGGCATATATCAAAAACCTTATATCCACGTGTTCGGGGGATCGAGCTACATCTTGTGGTATAGGCCACGTCCATTTTTGCCTAAACCTATTTTAATTAACTCCTCCAAAGCCGCAAGTCCCATTGGCACCAACCTTGGCACGGATAATCTCTGAACCAAGCTCTACAAAGTTTGTGTAGGAAATTTTTATCCGTCAAAAAATGGCGCAATTATACGCCAACAAATATTTGTCAAAAACGCCAAAAACAGGAACGGGTGTCAGATCTCAGGTTAGGAATGTCCGATCAACACCAAACGTGAGGTCCTTATGCACCATACCCCCCTGAAGGGCTGTGCAAAATTTGGTGCAGTTAGCCGCTAGTCGGCGCTACTCAAAGAAAATCCCATTGACTTTACATTCATTTTATATCTCCATAACCACAACTCCGATTCAAACCAAATTTGGTGCAATTGTTCCCTATTGGCCCCTGATGACACCTCAAAAATTTGGTCCAGTTCAGCCTAAAGGGACTGAGACGGCTCTAGTTAGGCGCTATAATCGAAGCTCAATTACCCCATTCATTTCAATGGGATTTTAAAATTATAGACGTTATGCCTCATAACTACAGCCTACTACATCAGACATTCATAAATCTTATGTCTACGTGTTTGGGGCATGCTGCCGATTCTAATGGTATAGGACACGCCTCTGTGCGATGACATTTTCATTTCACTAAATTGCGAAAACTGTAAAACCTATTTCAATTAACTCCTCTGAAGCCGCAAGTCCGATCAACACGAAACTTTGCACGGACCATCTCTGGACCGAGCCGAAGAAGGTTTGTAGAGGGAATTTTGATCCAACGAAAAATGGCTGAATTACAAATCTTTGCCAAAACGCTAAAAACAGGAAGTATAACATATCTCAGGCTTGGAAAGGCCGATTGACACCAAACTTGGGAAAGTTATGCAGCATGACTTCCTGAAGGCCTGTGTCAAATTTGGGGTCAATTGGCCAAACGGTGGCGCTATTAATCATATATGACAAAACACTCACTTACATGCATTTTATATCTCCAGTACCACAGCTCCGATTGACACCAAATTTGGGTCATTTTCAAACATGCCGCATTTTGCCTCCGTTTGGAATGGCCAATCGAGACCTCACTCAGGGACCTTACGCAGGACGTCGGCGGGGGCGCCCAGGACGACTCGCACGCCCTCCGCAGGGCCAGGGAGGCGACTCGCGCCGGCCGTGGGGCTTGGATCTCGTTTAAAACTGCTTGCAGTTCTAGTTGTGCTTGGAATTACTGCACTTTGACTGCACGTGCATGCACATCCAATGTTTGCAATCAATCAGTTTCAAAGTAATTTGTTTTACATACACAGGGTAGCCAGACATTGGTTCATAAACTCCATGATCGGCAGCTTGAGCTGTTCCTGGCCTTCCTGGCTTGCTTCGTGAAGGCCAAACACATTACTCAGGTAATTAACTCCTCCTTACACCCACTCTGCCTACATTATTATATTGATTTTATCCCTATTTTTACGTTTCTGTTGTTTTGCTATCAGTTGAGTGTTTCATTTTTTGTTAAGCAACCTGGGGTCTTTTGAAAGGCACTTAAGTTATTACTCCCATTAATTACTTACCTTACACAACTGTCTCCCAGGGCTCTGAGGGAGTTGGATCTGGAGGATCATATGCTGCTGCCCTCCAAGGAGGTCTATGTGAGACAGGACGCTGACATGTTCAGGAGCCAGAATCCCAATCATTCTGTAAGTACCCTGCATCACCTGCATGACCATTTTTCTCAATTGTTTTTGAGACTTCAAATAATTGTCAGTTTTTGGTGTTTTGTGTCAGCTGTTGGTGCCATTCCTAGCAGATGTCACGAAAGCCTTCATCACCACTGCAGTGTACCTCCAGAAGCAGCTCCTTTTGGCCAGTCTGACTCTGAGAGCCCTGTCTGCTCTGGACCCTCTTCTGAGAGGCCACTCACAGGCATCCATCCATTTGAAGAAGGTAAGAATAACATTTAAAGTTTTTTTGCCATATTACCAGGTACTTTGGGATTTTTGTTACCTCATGCCCTTACACTGATTTCAAATTCTCATCCATTCCTTGGCAGGCTGAGTGGTATGCTGAGGCACCTCTTGCCAGCAGACCAGGACATCCAGAGAGAACTTGTGTGGTTCAATGCTGACCTGACCTTCCCCAGTTTCAAGGAGGGAGAGAGCATTTTGGAGTGGTGGGGTCATGTCTTTGACAAGACAGATAAGTACCCCTCCCTGAGTGCAATGGTTAAATGTTGCCTGTCCGTCTTTCACGGACCAAGAGTTGAGTCTTTTATTTTAATGAATGATGTAATTGACCAAAGGAGTGGCAACATGAATGTACCAACATTTAATGCAATCCAGACAGTAAAGTTCACCCTACAGTCCAGGGGGAAGACAGCCATGCAGCTCTTCAGAAGGGACGATGTGAAGTTTGGGGAGGTGGACAGAACACTATGCAAGAACATCAACTCTGCAGCAGCCACATACAAACACCAGCAGAAAATGAATCAGAAAGAAAAGCAGCAGCAGCAGCAGAGCAAGTATGGCTCCCAAGCATCTGGCAGTGCTCAGAAGGCCAAGAAACAGACTGCTAAAGAAGAGAAAAGGGCTAGGCTGAGACATGTGGCCAAACAGCAAAGCGGGCCATGGAGACACTGGTGGTTCAGGCAAAGAAGAAAAAATGAGTCTGGTTCTGAGAGTATTAAACTGAACTGTAATATAAATTGTTATCTTTGCCAATAAAATGTATTAAAATCTGAATTACATAACATATTGTATTGGCTGTCAATCATGATGGAAGAGTAGACAAGTTACAGCATGTCCACCATCTCTTGTGGGGGTTATGCGGTTATGGATTAAGCAAATTGTATTGCCCTTAACAACTTGTGCCTCAAATACTCTAAATGTTAGACCCAGCGACAGGCTGGCATAAAATGGCTTGCCCATAATATTTTTGACTCATGGCTGAAGTTAAGTTTCTCCAGCTCTCCCCAGGTTGGCAAAAAATGCATCTCAAAATGCATCAGATTGATGCTTAAAAATATGGAAATATTTTAAATTTTCTTCTGGGGGAGCATGCCCCCGGACCCCCATAGAAGGGTAATGTCATTCTCACCCTTTTCACCCCTGACTCGTTTTCATGCCTGATGGTATTGTGTCTCCGGGCTCTTTGGATCACTGAAATCAATCTCAGACACCTGTGACAATTAGTTTGCCAGGTGAGCCCAATTAAAGGAAAACTACTAAAGAAGGATGTTCCACATTATTAAGCAGGCCACAGGTTTCAAGCAATAATAGAAAGAAAAATTATCTCTGCTGCGGAAAAGCGTCAAATAGTGCAATGCCTTAGCCAAGGTATGAAAACGTTAGATATTTCACAAAAACTTCACCGTGATCATCGTACTGTGAAGCGATTTGTGGCTGAGTACAGACGGGTTTATGCCGTGTTATGGCCCGGCTCTGAGGCCACAACAAATAGAGGAAACCATACTCGGGAATTACAATAAAAAGGATGTTTATTAACGAAAATAGCTAAATTTAACAAATATAACAAATGATTTTAAAGCTTAACAAATGCCGCTGGCAGAACATAGTGCCAGATTAACTAAATAAACCAAAATACAATGAAGCAAAATGACATGGTGCTGGGGACCAGGGAACAGCAAGCAGTCAAGCCCCCAAGAACAATCAGGAGAGGGCGGGCCTTTAAGCAATCTGGAGACAGTGGCCAGCTGCCTCTGATCTAGCTGATGGCCTCAGCTCTACTCCACCCGGAAGTTCACCCTGCAACGAAACACAGACACACACCAACCTGGCCAAGGCCCTGGGGCCGTCACAGCCGATAAAGGCATAATGAGGAAGGTTACTGCCAGGCAAATTAATCGGATTAAGGCCACGTTTACACATAGCCGGGTATTTAGAGAAACGGATATTTCCCCCCCTCCGTTTTCAATAATAACATCGTGCACACAACATCGTTTTCAAAAAAGTTGTCGTTTACATCAACCCGCATAAATACGCCGCCAAACCTATGGGCGGCAGTGTAGGGAGAAGGATAAAGCCATGCAAGCCAATCAGAATTGACAACAAACACGGGCGACTTCCTTTTCCTTTCAAAACAAACCAAAACAAACAACGGCGGCGACGTTGATGTCTTGGAAGGGAAAGCTGAAGTAAAAATGCTGATCTCCGTGCACTTCTTCGCCTCTGCTCCTCAATATAGTACTGTAGTTGTACTTTCAAATGCAAACAGGCCAAAAGGGTTTGCACAAAAGTAAAAATGAGAACTACCTTAACAGCATCCATTATCAGTAACGCTAGCCAAACAAACTGTAAACTTAGGGCTCACATGACGCTAAGCATTTTCTGGCGCATAATGACGCTTTGAGAACCTAAAACCCCGCTTCTCCCAGTTCACACGGCAACACATAACCGGCGCTTTCAGAAATCTCCACTTTGCCCGGAGTTTTTAGAAATAATCGCTTTCTGTGATAAAACGGCGCTGTAGTAATGAGAGGGCAAAACGCAGAGAAATATCTGCGTTTTCTCATCGTGTAAACGGGGCCTAAGAGAGCAGCTGCTAAAATGCCATTACAAAGCAGCAAACAGGTATTTGGAGTGGTGGTACTGGGTTGGACTTTCTGCTGGTGCCTCTGGAGTCCCACGAACCTCAAGGTGTAGGATCCTCCAGAGGCTTGCAGTTGTGCTTAAACCTACCATTTGGCCACCCCTAACCAATACTCAAAAGCAGAAACGGTTGCAGTGGGCCGAGAAATACATGAAGACTAATTTTCAAACAGTCTTATTTACTGATGAGTTTCGTGCAACCCTGGATGGCCCAGATGGATGCAGTAGTGGATGGTTGGTGGATGGCCACCAGGAAGTCCCAATAAGGCTGAATGGCAGCAAGGTGGTGGCGGAGTCATGTTTTGGGCCAGAATCATGGGCAAAGAGCTGGTAGGCCCCTTTAGGGTCCCTGAAGGTGTGAAAATGAAATGGGCAAAGTATGTAAAGTCTCTGACTGACCACTTTCTTCCATGGTACAAAGAAGAAGAACCGTGCCTTCCGTAGCAAAACCATATTCATGCATGACAATGCACCATCTCATGCTGCAAAAATACCTCTGTGTCATTGGCTGCTATGGGCATAAAAGGAGAGAAACTCATGGTGTGGCCCCCATCCTCCCCTGACCTCAACCCTACTGAGAACCTTTGGAGCGTCCTCAAGCAAAAGATCTATGAGTGTGGGAGGCAGTTTGCATCAAAACAGCAGCTCTGGGAGGCTATTCTGACATCCTGCAAAGAAATTCAAACAGAAACTCTCCATAAACTCACAAGTTCAATGGATGCAAGAATTGTGAAGGTGATATCAAAGAAGGGATTCTATGTTAACATGGAACTTGACCTGTTAAGATGTGTTTGATTTAAATCGCTTTTGATTTCAGTAAATATGATCTCCTTATGCTGAAAATTCAACAAATGATCATTTTCAGCTCTTTGCAACCTATAAAATGTTTTGAAACTCTGCTGTGCATAATAATATGGAACAGTGCATTTTCAGTTTTTTATTTTTGAAAAAAATACTGTTTTCATTTGGTGGTTTGTTCAATGAAATTCGACTTAAATTATACTGACTGTCATTTGCATTGACTATGTAGGAAAATCAGTGTAAAATATCATTTGCATAATAATTTGGAATGCAGTGTAAAATGTTAATTATTGGTACTGATATGACACTGAGTTTTGGTACAGATAGCTAAAACAGCAGTTTTCAATAACTCATTGTTTGGGAATATACTATAAACTAACCTTAACCTCTGGAAACTGTCTTCTTCTGACCTTTCGACCACTTCCCATGGGGTTCAACATATTCAAGTTGGCTCAGTTCTCATGACTTGGTGTAAAGTGTCACAGGTGGGGCCAAAACTAGACCCTCAACACATCCACGCCATCTTAGCGTGAACTCTGGTCGGAGACACCCCCAAAGCTGAACAGGGTGTGACGTCACCGCTGCACTCACTGCTGTAATGTGTGGATCACATAAACAGCAGTTGGATTAAGATTCAGGATTGATGTGGAGGAAAAGTGTCTTTTGCAATAACAAAACTGAAAGCATTTGTCACTTATTTTGTGTTTGTGTCAAATATTTCTTTAAGAACAGGACTTTAGATATTTACGGAAAGAAAAAGAAATATGTTCTTTTATGAAAAGACTATTCATTGTAAAGAAAAGCCTATATATTGGAACCTGTATCTTATCTGAAAAAAATTACATTCACAAATCCAACATTTCAATAGCAATCAAACATTATATTAAAGAATTATATACCCTGAAGAATTTAAATTAGTTAAAATGTATAAAGACTACTATTCTTTAATGCTTTTGTTGCTTGTTACTGATGCCCCTGTGTATCTAATTGGGTCATGTTCTATTATTTTGTTCTTTACTGCAGGCTACTTAGTTTTGACTTAAGATTTTCGTATGAGATGAATACGATTCAATAGTAACATTTTTATTGTCTGTCAGACGAGCATTTTTTTTTATTAAACACTATAACATTTGGGCTACGTTGTTAACCTGTGAATAGTGATGCAGAAATCTTGGGGGAGTTTCGGGAATTTAAAAATCCTACATGTTAACCGGCAGGGCCTCGCATTTGAAAGAAAGGCAGCAAAGGGTGTTACAGACCTTCAACAAGCCGGCATCAGTGCTCACTCAGAGGCAGGTTTAACAACCCAATGTGATTTGCAAATCAATCAATTCAATTATGAATCATCAAAAAAATCCTTAAGGCTACACTCCTGACATATAATACTTAAGGGCACTGTCAGTTTGCAACAGAGGGCATGTAGGCATTCAATTCAGTGATTTTAATTAGACATGAGCATAGAGAGGTATTTTGAACGCATTGTCTTGGCCATCACATCACCTAGGGTGAAGTCAGAGTCAGATGAAGAGACAAGGACGCAGTTGTATTGACTAATTTACTGCGCTCTCCGAGTGGGAATATTTCCGACAGCCCTTGAAGGCGGCAGCATGTTGTGCCTGCCTCCCTCGGTAGATGGCGTCCCTGTCCAGCCTGCTTCACGGCACTGAGACAGCTGAGTCACACATACATTTAGACCCTGATAAACAGATAGTGTGCGAAATAGAGCGACTACACTCGACAAATTGTCGTGAACATACTGATTTTGGACCCCAGCTGCCTCTGACACTGCGTCGAAACATGCTGACGATAACAATGAAGACCCTCCAACAGCAGACATTCAAAATAGAAATAGACCCCGAATTGACGGTGAGTAACGTTAGAAGTTAACGGGGCTGAAGTAAACACGGTCAGGCCGGGAGGGCTGGCACATCACTGTAGCATTCGGGAATGTTAGCTAATGCTGAGACATGGTCGCGGTAAAGGCTGCTTAGCTCTAAAAAGGAGATAGGCTAGTTCCTTTGCTTGTTTGAAAAAGCAGCGTTACGTCAATGTCACAAATATGCGGCCAGATAAGTTAGCGTTTGTGCAGGTCTTACTGTGACTGAGTTCATGTCAGGTAATGTAGGACTGAGGTAGTGCGTGAGACCGGAATTGAGAAGTATCCCTTCAAGGTAAAAGCGTAACAGTTTTAATTGAATTACGTTGAAATACAACATACACCCTACGCTTTGAAGAACAATGTAACCGAAGTTACATATTAATTAGGCAAATAATATAGTGAAATATACAAATATAGTTTTGACTTTGCTTCTTGGTATTCCTCAGGTCGTAAAACAATGTATGACCGGCTTGGAGGGTTTATATTGAAAACACCGACCGGAAATGTTTCTTCTTTCTTTCAGCTTGATAGTGTTTGACTAGTTTCAGATTCTTACCATGAATGACGATGCAGTATTTGAAACCTGTTTTCTGTTAAGGTAGTAACAGAAAGACTAATAAGTAAATCTTTTTAAAGTCTTGTGGAGTATTTTTACCATACAGTAAGCTACATGCAGTAGTTAATATTAGGTGTATTGAACTAACAGTGTTTGATGTTTATGTGAACCATATCATTTGAGGTATCTTAAACACAAGCGCGCTCCATTACACCACCTAAAATGTCTACGTTTTCTATTTTTCACCAAATATGGTAGCTTTGCTTCAATTATTGCGAGGATCTACTTATTTAACAATGCTATAATTCTCTGATTATTATTATTATTATTTAGATTATAGTTATTTCACAAATTGAAACTAACAGTAAAAATAGTCATCCATATTCAAATACCAAAAACAATACAAAGAATCTACAAAGACATCTGTGTCAGACAATTAATGACAAATGGATACAAACTAACTCAGACAAACAGATTTCTCTAAGTCTTTAGAACATGGATCTTAAAAAGATTGCATATGACATTAGAATTACTCAGAGAGCGTATATTGAATATCTTTCCATGTAGAGAATATCAACTTTGGCCAACAACATCTATAGCCAGTTTTGTATAATGTTGTTGGTTAACAGAAACCCTTGTGTATAGTCTTCTGACCTGGCTTAATACTAAATTATCTGAAGAACACCAATGTTGTTTATAAACACATTCCCATAATAACACATATGCTATTCGTCAGGCCTTACGCTGACCTTCTCTCATTTTCAGTGACACAGAGTAACATTTGGAGTGGATTCAGTTTCAGTTACTCTCCCAGTAATATCAATGTTTTATCTGTTGATGTGTGTCAGGTGGAAGCCCTGAAGGAGAAAATAGAGGCGGACAGAGGAAAAGATGCATTTCCTGCTGCGGGACAAAAACTCATCTATGCGGGTAAACAAAAGGATTTACAGAGCACAAAACACTTTGAAATATCATTCAGTTATACCAAGGCCCCAGAATATGCTCACATAACTTACATTGTTTTTATCAGTTGTTCAACTTTCAGAACCATTACTCAAGGTGTATATTTAATTGTAACCATAACAGCAGTGCTAAGAAATCACACACGTGAAACTTACCTAACCATGGGCTAAAATCACTACAAACACACTTCAAATTGGATGCTGATTTTAAATAGAACAGCAGTTTTTCTGTGCCCATGGTCAAAGAGCCAAAATACACTCCCAGGTGTCCACATGTAGAAAAGGATGGGCTAAAAAACAACACTTCAAATTTTGCCACACACTTCCATTGTTTTCTTAACTTAGAACAGCTCATGTTTTTTGCTTACTTAAAGTACTAAGGCCACATGAGAATACTCACTGTAGCACCTGTGAGCTTGCTTAGTCCAAGGTTTGATTTTAGGTGATGCCCCCCTTCCGCTTCCCCCAAACAGCTAAACGTGCTGTGACTGTGGAAGTGTAATAGTGTGTTCACACCGAAAGCCAATCCAGTGTTTTGGGCGACTTGATTACATACAAAGTCAATTAGGGCTGAATGATTAATTGCATTTGCGATATTGTCGTGATGTAAGAAAACGAGAATTTGTAATTGCAAAGGCTGCGATTACACTCTGGTCACATGACACCCAAGAGGAAAGCAGTCTGCAGACAAAGTTGATGCTTCGTCTGCACATGGCGCTGTCCCTTGACTTGTTGACGGTCCCTTGACGGTCTTAAGCTTGACAGGAGCTGAGACTACAGAAATTTAAATGTCACACAGGGAATGAAAGTAGCACCGCCACCCGCGGGTAACTTAAAAGACACGTGTAGTACGGTAAGCATAGCGATCTGTGCCTGTGTCACACAGCCACCAGTCAGCTCAGTAACTATCTGTGAAGCGGCGTCTCAAACCAAACTCACAAGTTCGAAAGAAGCCCAGTCTGTCCTGAGTTACAGCCAGTGCACTGCTCACCAGCATCAGAGGCTGAGGGGGAGGAGGGGGAACCCGGTGTTGTCGGAGAATTACTAAGCTTGTCTATTAAACACAGGGGAAGAGAGTTCCATAGGCGGGGGGCAGCATAACTAAAAGATCTGGCACCCATGGTATTTAGTCGAATCCAAGGTACCACAAGAGAAATTGAAGATGAAGATCTGAGCACACGTGAAGGGGTGTAAACATGGAGAAGTTGTGTAAGGTATTGGGGTGCAAGATTATGAAGTGCCTTATAAGTAAGTAGCAGGATCTTAAATTCAACTGTAAGTGACCAGTGCGTGAATAAGAACTGCATTATTATTATTTGAAAGAAAGGGGCGGAGACGCAACCTGGGGGAGCTGGGGATTGAACCGCCGACCTTTCGATTAACGGCCAACCCGCTCTACCTGAGCCACAGCCGCCCCAGTTGGGTAGAGTTGGGTGTCATCCGCATAACAGTGGAAATGAATCCCATATTTCCTCAAAATATAACCAAGAGGATGTAATGATGTAAATGATGAAAAGAAGCGGGCCCAAGACAGAACCCTGGGGAACACCAGTAGTGACTATAGATGTTCTTGATTGAAAACCTTTTAACTGAATACGCTGACTGCGTCCAATAGATATGGCCTAAACCAAGACAGAGCAGTGCCAGTAATACCAATAGAAGCTAATCTGTCAAGAAGTATCTTTTGTGAGACAGTATCAAAAGCAGCGCTCAAGTCTAGAAGGACAAGTATGGATAAAAGCCCAGAATCAGCTGCCAACAGTAGATCATTGGTTATTCTGACAAGAGCAGTCTCAGTGCTGTGGTGGGGATGAAAGCAACCATAGCAAATTTTCTGTCTTGTATTAAAATTTGATATATATTCTCCACCATTGTTCATAATAATAATTCTACCTAATTCATCATAACACAAGAAAGAACAGTGTAGTTCTATCTATCTAATATTGTGTTGGTCAGACTACACACTGATTTACTGCTTGTCTGTTCTGAATAATACAGAAGGTAAAGAGCTTAAAAATTAATCGCATATTAAATTGCAATATTTGTAAAAAAAAATCACAAATAGAGTATTTTCCAAAATCGTTCAGCCCTAAAGTCAATGCAAAAACTTGAATTCCTGAGAATTTGGTCCAGGCGGCGCTAATGAGGCCTTTGTTGTGAAATTCGCTGGTTTGCGTGAGTTCAGATTTTTCAACTTGGGCAAGAAATTTGCTTGACGCGATGTTGTTGCCTATCAGCATTGAGATTTTCCAAACGTCACTGGCATCTTGGGAGCGTTGTTTGGAGAGGACCAGGCGAGCGGTGTAATGACAATCCACTGTCTGACGGGGAGCTGCTAAAGAACAGGGAAGTGTATGGGGAGCAGCGCTGCAGCTTTCGAACAAATAGGCCCCCCAAAAGCGTTTTTTGCCAGCTGAAAACGCCACCTGCTGTTCTGAAAACGCGTAGCTGCCAGCGCTAGGGTGCGTTTTGAAGGCGCAGTGTTTTTTTTCGAGAAGCTGTGGTTGCTATGATACATAATTTCTGTGGAGGCGATGTGCTACAAGTAGAGTAGCCTACTTAATTTACTGAATGTAAAAATGTCACCACAAAGTATGTAGGCCTACTTGCTCTGGCCCTCGCTCTGCATGAAAAGAAGGCTGAACCATGAGAGTACAGACTTTTCCGCACGCGTGTTCATGAGATTTTGCGTCGAGGAAACACCTCGGCGAGTAGGCACATCGCTTCGCTCAAGATCGGATGTGCTCGGTGCGGTGTTTGTCCCGCCCTCCTGCACCGCGGATTGGACGGCTGGGTATAAAGTGACAGTGACGAAGCGCAGCGTTTTCCTAAAGTTGAAAATTTTTCAACTCTGGCGACGTGAAAAAACGCCAGCTCGGCGCCCGGCGCGAAAAAGACGCTCAGCGCCTCGTCACGCTCCTCGCGTTTTTAGCAGCTCGGAAAAACGCGGCGCTCCCATTGGAATGTATTGAAAAAAAACGCTTTGGTGGACACGGGGCCATAAACACCCGTAGAGGGTCTAGATTCTGCCCTGGCAACTACGCCGTTTACCTGCAGAAGGAGCTCAGAGTTAACAGCTTCTATTAAATTAGCTTTTTACTTTTATTTTTTGGAATTACAACTTGATTTATCTTCACTTGCGCTTCTCGGCAGCTAGATTCCGTGCACATCCGGTTCCAGTGTTGTTGTTAGCATCAGAGGCCACCAAAGTTCTGCTGGACTACTACTTCATATTTATATAAAAACCGGACAAAGCTGGACGTTACTTGGAGAAAACCACCGGTGGGCAAGGAAGAGTTTGCAGCAGTGAGGTATTTACTCTTTTTCTTACTCATGATGTGCAATCACCTTGCACTTTACTGAGCATTCTACTAGAATCTGAAGGCCAGCTGAGTGAGCTCAAACAACTGGGTGTGTGTCCCACCCACTGAAACCAACCTTTTGTCTTGGTAATCTGGAGGGCGATCTCAGCTGGGTGTAATCAGCCTGAATGCACCACACCTGTTGTAATTAGACTCACTCTACTTAACTGGAACCTATTACTAAAGCGTCAGTGTAAGCGTCTGCTCCTTGTGTGAAGACCTACTTGGGTAAAGACCAGCGAGTCTTCCTGTGCGAATCCACCAAGCAAGGCCGCCTACAAAAGCAGTGTCTTTCCTTGTCGTAAGCACTTCTACTCACCTAAAGCTGTCGGTTACAACTACACTCAGGCCATGTTCCTCTGGTCTCCAGTATGCGCAGGAGGTATCGTGCCATTAGGCACAGAAATAAGGCACTCCTCAAGCCTTTAAAACAGACACTGTCCACATCTGTTTACTTCACTGTTGGATCATGGAACTGCCAGTCTGCAGTTAACAAAGCTGACTTTATCACTGCTTATGCAGTAGGGGCGGCTGTGGCTCAGGAGGTAGAGCGGGTTGGCCGTTAATTGGAAGGTCGGCGGTTCAATCCCTGGCTCCCCCAGGCTGCATGTTGAAGTGTCCTTGGGCAAGACACTGAACCCCGAATTGCCCACAGTGTGTGAATGTGTGTGAATGTTAGTTCCGTTTGAGCACTTAGGCTCAGTGAGTGAATGTGTGTGTGAATGGTGAATGCAGAAGTAGTGTAAAAGCGCTTTGAGTAGTCGAAAAGACTAGAAAGGCGCTATACAAGTACGGAGCATTTATGCTAACACATTATCTCTTGGGCTACTGGCGCTCACTGAGACCAAGGATCAACCTTGTCCACCAATTACTCTTTCACCCACACCCCCCGGCCATCTGGGAGGGGGGGTCGGGGTGGGACTGGGTTCTTAATTTCCAACAAATGGAAATTAACACAGCTGCTACCAGCTGCCTCCTTCAAATACCATGCTGTCTTGGTGTCCGCTCCGGTAAAGGTCTCTGTGATTGTCATATACCGTCCACCAGGACAAATGGGGAACTTTGTGGAGGAGCTAGACACACTGCTGTTTTCCATACCAGAGCATGACTGTCCCCTACTTGTCCTCGGTGACATGAACATTCACTTAGAAAATTCGAACTCAGCAGACTTCCTGTCTCTAATTCAGACATTTGATCTAACACTGGTTCTCAGCCCCCAACCCACAAAGCTGGCAAGGTGCTTGACCTCGTTCTTGTACGAAATTGTGCCACAGAGTGCCTAACTGTCACACCTCTACATGTGTCAGACCACTATTTCATTCAGTTAACGGTATCCCTACAGGAAAAGCCCATTGGTCCAACACCGTTGGTCTCACACTGCCGCAACATCCGCAACATGTCTGCCGCTCACTTTGCCTCAGCACTTTTTCCTCACTTGAGGTCAATGATGCCACACAACCTAGATAGCCTGTGTCCTCTATCCACCAAGCCTGCTCGCCCAAACCAGTCCCATCCGTGGCTAACTGATGCCATCCGTGGGCTACATACTGATCTCAGAGCTGCTGAAAGAAAATGGCAAAAAACCAAAGACCCTGCCGACCTTAAGGGCTATCCTATCCTCCTTCTCGACAAGCATCAGTGCTGCCAAAACTGCATTCTATAATAACAGAGTGCTAGTAAATCCTTCTCCCCCTCCACCACCCACAAAATTGTGTGCTGATACCTTTGCTGCCTTCTTCACAGGCAAAGTGGAGGCTATTACTAGCCAATTCTCTGAAACATTCAAACTCAACCATTGTAGCAGTCCTACTACATCTTTTCCTCTGCCCTCCCAGGTCAGTGGATCTTCACTCTCCTCATTTACTCCTCTCACAGCGAGCGAAGTATCAGAACTCTTAACTAGTAGCCGTCCAACTACATGCCCACTGGACCCGATTCCTACCAATCTCCTCCAAGCCATATCTCCTACTGTGGTCCCGGCAATCACTCATGTGATAAATACTTCTCTGGCTTGAGGAACCTTCCCGACCACTTTCAAAAGGGCTCGGGTTACACCCTTGCTCAAAAATTCCTCACTTGACCCTACTCAAGTTGAAAACTATCGACCAGTGTCTCTTCTACCATTTTTATCCAAACCTCCTAGATCCATATCAGACAGAAACGGCTCTTCTGTCTGTAACAGAAGCCCTAAGGTCAGCTAAAGCTGCTGCCCAATCCTCGGTTCTTATCCTGCTTGACCTATCAGCTGCCTTTGATACAGTCAACCACAGGATCCTGCTGTCCGCTCTCTCATCAATGGGCATCTCGAGTAAAGCACTCCTGTTGTTCGAATCCTACCTCTCGGGGCTTTCATACAATGTTTTGTGGCAAGGAAAATTATCCTCCTCCCACTGCCTTTCCACAGGATTGCCCCAAGGCTCGGTGCCAGGGCCCCCTTCTCTTCTCAATTTACACCACCTCACTGGGGCTGATCATTCGCTTGCATGGCTTCTCTTACCACTGCTACGCAGACAATACGCAACTCTACCTATCCTTACCGCCAGGCAATCCCACCGTCTCTGTGCGGATCACGGACTATCTCTCGGACAAATCTGCATGGTTGAAGGCCTGCCACCTTCAACTAAACCTCTCTAAGACTGAACTCTTGGTCATTCCAGACAAGCAATCTATCCACCATAACCTCAAACTACAAATTGACTCCTCAACCATCACTCCAACCAAGGTGGTGAGAAACTTGGGTGTCTTGATTGATGATCAACTGTCCTTTTCAGACCATGTTGCTGCTGTCTCTCGGTCATGCCACTTTGCTCTATACAACATAAGGAAAATCAGGCCCTACCTCACTCAGTATGCCACCTAGCTTCTGGTACAGGTCATGGTTATCTTTCACCTTGACTATTGCAATGCCATCCTAGCAAGTCTTCCAGCTTGTGCAGTGAAACCCTTACAAATGGTTCAGAACGCAGCAGCGCGTCTAGTTTTTGATCAGCCCAAAAGGACTCATGTCACTCCATTACTCAGTGACCACCACTGGCTCCCCGTGGCCTCCAGAATCAAATTCAAGTCACTAATGCTTGCATACAGAGTGACCACCGGGTCTGCACCCATCTACTGAAACTCCATAATACAAACCTATGTTCCTTCTCGGCCTCTACGCTCCTCCAACGAACGGCGCGCCTGGCTCTGCCATCCCTTCACACAAAGCATTCTCAGTCCCGGCTGTTCTCATCTGTGACACCACGATGGTGGAACGAGCTACCACACGCCATCAGAGCAGGGGCATCCCTCTGTAACTTCAAGAAGCTCTTTAAAACCCATCTCTTCCGAGAACACTTCCTCTTATAACATCTCTAACTAACCTCTAACATGCACTTCCTGTGCTCTTCTTCTTCTGTCCCCCATAATTATCTTGTATTGACTGCACCTTTTGTTCTGATTGCACTTTCTGTTAACTCTTACTTCCTTCCCTAGGTATTTACCCATTGATGTGATATGTACTATGAGCTTTTACTAGTATTTATTGCTGCTCCTACTAGTATGTATTGTCAGTTGTAGATCTATATTTGATGCTCTGTTGATACTTGTAAGTTGTTCCTCAAATGTAAGTCGCTTTGGATAAAAGCGTCTGCCAAATGAGTAAATGTAAATGTAAAAGAAAGCGAAGTTGAACTACCCGGTGAGTTAAGAAAATATGTCTCTAACTTTATTCCAGCTGTCGTTGTACTTTACTGTGAACAGGTAAGCATAGCATAGCCCTGATTGATCCAAACTCAATTCAGAAAACAAACATTTTAGAAGTTGTTGTCGTGCTGTCCTGCTGACAGAACTGACAAAGCATGAATTCATATGTTTAACAAATCTGCATCATATTGTAGTTATGTCGGCATTAGCTCATCAGATCCATTTTGATCCTAACAAGAAACTGCCTTTGTTTGATTTTGTTCTATATTTTCCCATAGTCATAATTTTTTCTCATTTGCTGTTTCTCCTTTAATGTCACAGGCAAGATCTTAAATGATGACACCCCACTGAAAGACTACAAAATCGATGAGAAAAACTTTGTGGTGGTCATGGTTACAAAGGTTAGTGTCTCTTCAGATTGTTGTTTAAGACAGAGTATGTCATCCTCACCACTCTGCTATGAATGGAAGTATTGCTTTTGTTCACTAATTATTTTCAGCTTTAAGCTTTTGTCAGTGGTAATCACTTGGACTTCCTCCATAGACATTTTACATTAAAAATTGATCCCAGAAATAATTGTGTTTAATTAAATTATTTATTTAAATTATTTAATTATTTGTCATTTGAAGACCATTTTATGATGATATAATGATAATATCATAATAATGCAAATACACCCTATTGAAGAGCAACAGAATGTTTTATTCTTAAGAATATTTAGACATTAGAATCAAAATGTCAATTTAAATATCCTACATAAGTAAAACATAAATAAAATAAAACCACACAACCAAAAAAATGGTGGATACTAGGTCCACACAGAGCTCATGCAGACCCCCTCTGATAATGATGTTTATGGTCACACGGCCTCTCGCGTACTCGCGGACATGGAAAGTATAATCCTTGCTTTAACCTTACAGCTGTGCCAGCTACTAACAGGCCACAGTATATACTGAAAGCCACAAGAAAAGACAGCCCCAACTCCACATCACTCATTGTCCATCACAGACTCAGTAAAAGAGTCAGTCTGTTATATGCGGGACGCCACTCTCGTGTCCGTATCTCTACTCTCCAATCCTCGGTAAAATGACGAACCACAAACTGTGACATTATAACATTTTATTGTACTCATGGAATTGGTGCTATGGACATGTACGTTGTATTGAATTGACCATCTGAGACATCAAAGTACAGATAATTCCCCTTGCCATGTAACTTTTCCCCAAGTGGCCAGAATTCCTCCCGATATTGCTGACTTTTCCACAAAACGTCAGGTGTCTGTATCACAGACGTATAGAATTGCCTATACGGCAGTTCTGGAAGTGATGTTGACTCTTTTGAAAGAGGAGGAATTTCATGATATGTAGTAATGGTACGTGGTTTTGAGGACGTTCTTTCTACTCCCATCTGAAAGACCAGTTCAATGTCGAGTTCCTCGATTTGGATTTTAAAATTTGTTGTCAGTATTGATGCCACGTAAGCTTTCATCTTATGACCTTTGATCAGGGGCGTAGGAGCGACTTTGAACCTGGGGGGAAGCTGAAATGCTAGGTGGGTTCGGGGGCATATTTTTTAAATAAAGCACTTAAATGCTCATTTCCAGTGACTTACTAATGTTGCTGAAAGAAGATACTGTATGTCCAGTGACAGAAAATGAAGAGCAGACTGGAGAGGGGGATTTTGAAAACTCTGCTGCACAGTCAAAGAGATGGAGTATAATACAACTAGAACAAAATAACAACAAATGTTTGTGAACACAGAACTGGCTTCAATGCAAACTCTGATGACATGCCATTGGATTAACAAGGTCGTTTTACAATCTTTTAGAATATACTATGTCTAGTAGCTATCCATACAACTTACAAGCTCGTCCTCCTCAGTTTGTTCTACTCCTACTTCTGACCTTTGTCCTCTTTCTCTTAAAATACTGCAGGATGCAAATCTCTGTGTGAACATTTTGACTACTTCTAACTTCTTCATGGACATGTAAGAGTATTTTAAGGCCAAGGACAGTCACAGACAGGGGCACACAAAGGGCCCAGGAGTTTTGTCCCTGGTCAGCCCACTCTCCAGACAAAGCATTTGCTGGTGGCTCTGGGTTTTTGGGAACCTTTATTCCTTTATTCTTGAGAATTCTTCATTTATCCAAGTAGAGTACATCACTAAATTAACCTTTAAAATACATTTTCAAAACTAGAAACTACTCTTTAACTCCCCTAAAGTACAGAAATCAACTCAGCTGAGCCCTTGAATACAATAAGTAAATAAATAAGCCATATCATCATCAATCTAACCATAAACTGGTGCTTTGGGCTGTGCTGGCTTTGACTCTGTTCTACTATTGTCTTCATCTCTGTCTGTCTCATGTTCTCTATGTCAGCCCTAGTACTGGTGCCCCATTGGTAGGTAGAGTACTCAAAATCTTTACTCAAGAAAAAGTACAATTACTCCGATAAAAAATAAGAGGGAAAAAAACTATTCAATTAAAAGTATATTTAAGAATATATTTCATCTGCTGTGCATCAGCTTATTTCTGGGGACTATAATTTGCTTTGCTTGCTTATTATCTGTAATTTAGCTATTTCTGTTTAATAATTATTTTCCTTTTTAAATCTCCATGAATGTGTTGATAAGATGACTTTAAAATATCAGCTTGCTGCCCAGCCTACTGTTGTTGCCTGTATCTTTTATTATGGACATTTAGCCAACCAAACCACTTGCTTTAGCCAATAATATCTGATTATTCCTGAAGCATCTAAATAATCTTTACGACACAAAGAATTATTGTGGCAGTACCATGGAGCAGCTTGTTGTTGAAGAAGGTAAACCTGCATACAGAGGAAGCCGTGCGTTATGAGTAAAGCCAAACAGGACTGTTTTATCCACCATATTTTCTCTCTCTCTCTGTGCATCTCAGAAAATAATGTTTGCTGAATAACTGCTGGTAGCTGCTGAGTGAAAGATTAGTTTCACCGGTGACGTTCTGTTTATGGACTCACATTGCTATAAAAGAAATAGTTACCAGTGTGAAAGAAACAGTCTGATATCCATCAGAAGAAAGCGATGCTCTTTTCAACAACAGGATTCTGTTTATATACCTGAATCTTCATTTGCTCTGCAGAGACTAGATGCGTTTAATACGTTGTTAATGGAAAGTGAAAGTATTTCACCTGCCGTCTTGTTAAAGAATTCATATCTGTGAAAAGCGCCCATCTCTGTACACAAAGGAGACCAGGGCTCTTCTGCGTAACTGCGCACACAGTCTGATGACAGCTGATTTCTGTTTAATGAAGCCTGATCCAGATTACAGACTGGTTAAGTTAGGAAGGTAAGAATGGAAAATGTAGCGTACTTAAAAGTACATTACTAGCCTAAAGAAAATACTGGAGTAAAGAGTAAAAGTAGGCTACAGTTTTAAAAAAGGAACGTGAAATGGTGCCAATTACTTATTTTATTTATTTATTTTGCATTATGTGCGTTACTTAAGAAGTTAACTCCCCCTCTGCTGCAGGGGTCCTCACTACTGTCTTCAGGTAGGCTGTAAGTTACAGCAGCACAGAAGTAAAGTCTGTAATATTGAGGCACTTTGCTGCACCTGCATCCAGCAAACTCTTATTTTTCTCCCTTAACTTTTTCAGCACCACCTTTGCGTCACCTGTTTTCTATAGGCTAAACGATTTCGGATGTTTATTTCTGTCTGATGTGGAGTGTGTGATTGATTGACTAGTCACTCATAGGAAACCTTACCGGCAATGAGCCAACTCTGGAGAAAAATGTGGGGGACAAAACACTGATTTTCAAATGTGGGGAGGACGTGTCCCCCCATGTATAAAGGCTCCTACGCATATGCCTTTGATCCGCTCTGGTAGTTTGTGCAGGCGAAGACTGTTTTGTCGAGATTTATTTTAGATCGAGATCATCAATTATCATCAAAAGCTGTGACTCTAAATGCTTTGTCTTTTGTTCCTGATCACTCAGTTTTATGGCTTGATCATGAACATCAGAGGCAATTGTCTCATATTTTCTGTCAATTGAAGCAATTGTTTTTTCCATCTGATCAACTTTATCACTGAGGCAATCATTTTTTTTATTTTACATAGATAAGATGTTTACCTCATTTGTAAGACTGATTTTATAAGAGACGCACCAAATTTCTCAAGATGTGGGTAAATTTAAACCAAAATAGGTTGGCCAAGTTCTTTTCATTGTGTTACAAAGTAGAGGAGTAGCAGTGTTAATTTAGAAGTATACAGTTTATAATGGGAAAAACTATCATTGATCCAGAAGGTAGATTTATTTTTTGAAAGCAAGTCTTTACAATAAGCCAATAATCATTTTAAATATTTATACTCCCAATGATAATCACCTTCCTTTCTTTAATTTAGTTTTACAACTTTCAGTTGACTGCAATAATATTTAAGTAATTCTTCAATTCTCTACCAAATATAGACAAATCAAGAAACGATTTCAGATGCATTAACGGAAATATGTAGGGGGGCGGGACTATCTTATGTTTGGAGACTCATTCACAAAGAAGAGAGAAATTATACATTTTATTCAGGGGTAAATAAAAGCTCATTATGGGGAACTCAAGATAGTGTCAGCAATACTAGTTAAAAATTCATACTATGATACATTTGGATCCTGCTCCCATGCATTTCCATATCTTTCGGTCATACTGCTAATCACTCTACATCTTCAAAATGGACACTAAATAATTCCCCTTTGTTGGAACCTGATCCAGCCATACAGTCAGATGGTACTATTATTAAAGATCATCAAGGTATTAATAAAAGGTTTAAAGAATTTTATGAAGAACTATAGAAAAATGAAACTCCACCAACAGAAGAGATTTTTCCAGTGAAATGAATGTGTTGTCTTTAATTGATAGAAAAGAACTAATAAAGAAAGATGCGTTTTTTTTTGTTTTTTTTTAAAGAAAAAAGTACAGGTAATAATTACAATCCCATCTGTGTTGTTTACCCAGCTGTTATTTGAATACCAGCTTTTATGTGAGTTAGATAGTGCTGATATGGAAATGCTTTAGAAATTGAATGAACAATGCAGTGCTGCTACCTGTTTGGTCATCACATCCACGCTACTAATGAACAATTCTCAAATGTCATTTTAGCCTAAACCAGCCCCAACTCCACAAGCAGCCCCTCAGCAAACTCCCCAACCAGCTGCAGCTCCGGCACCGTCCCCAGCCTCAGACCCAGCACCAGCCTCTGGCCCAACACAAGTGCCCTCCACACTGACACATACAGTTTCTGCACCCACACCTGCCCCACAGTCAGTGCCTCTGTCTGAAACCCCTTCCCCAGTCCCAGAAAACACCCCGCCGGCTTCCGTTGCTGCTGCAGCAGCAGCTCTGGACTCAAACACAGCCCCAGCCTTGGCTTCAGCTGCTACTCTAGCCTCTGACCCAGCTTCAGCTCCTGAAGCAGCCCCGGCGTCTGCCCCGTCAGACCGCCCCACCCCTGCTGCCCAGCCAGAAGAGAAACCAAGGGAAGACCCTGAGAATCAGCCATCTGCCACTGAAGTAGTTCACTCCTCTGCTTCCAGGTTGGAGGACACCTATTTTCACTCATAGCAAGACATTTGTTACTGTTCAGTGTATCCTTTTTAGTCATGCTAGTGGGCCACCTCTTTGCTCAAGACTAAAATTTCTCAACAAGTTTTGGAAGAATTGCAATTACATTTTGTACAAACATTCATGTTCCCCCCAGGATGAATTGCAATAACTTTGCTGTTCATCACCAGGTCAAAACTTTGTTTTATGACTCAATACCTACAAAAATAATGGCATTCCCATCAGTCCCAGCTGTGTGCTGTGGTTAACCCTAATAAGCAACATGCTAAATTAAAATGGGTAACATGGTCAATTATATCTGCTAAACATTAACATGTTAGCATTGTCGCTGTGAGCATGTCAGCATTCTGTACTGCTGTAGGAGCACAGGCTGACAGAGCTAGGTAGACTTCTTCTTTGATAAAATGGATGCTCAGTGTAGGTGTTCTGGCTTTGGAACGTTGATTAACTGACTTCAGTGTTTTCTCTCTCAAAGCCTTGTCGATGAACTGGGTCTCCTTGAAGAAGCAGCATCAATACTGGGTAATAAATGTTTCTCCCCTCTGTTATACATGAAAAAATCCCAATGTACTGGTTATACTTTCCTTTTCCCTTTTTTGCGTTACCCCTGAGGGCCTGGTCAATAGAGTTCGGGGTGGTGATGGCGCAGTGGATAGACACATGCCTTTGGTGTGAGAGATCTGGGTTCAATTCCCCACTGTGACACATCCACCAATGTGTCCCTAAGCAAGACACTTAACCCTTAGTTGCCCAGAGGCTACTAGGGCCATGTAACATAATTAGCATTTGAAAGTCACTTTGGCTAAATGAGTAAATGAATGTAAATGTAATCAAAAATTGCACCTCTTGTCCTCGGTGGTAACAGCCATACCAGGACACACTGACATTATATTCTGTCTTCAGCAGAGCAGCCGGATAAAAGGAATAAGAAGTCCATTTAGCGTCCTTGGATTTCAAATAATTCCAGTTAAAGTCTGACTAAAATTGGTGTGAGAAGACAAAGTAGCCTCTGGAAGTCTACATAAGTCCGTTTCCACCACTGAACATTTGACTCTGTGAAATTCCGACACACGTTGAGCTTTGTCTGTCCACTCATATCAAGCTGTACGTGTGAAAACAATGTTTTCGTTTTACCCACCTGGCATTAACCTCCTCTGTCTCTGCCATACCTCCCTTGTTGTTTCCACAGTGACAGGTCCAGCCTATGAGAACCTGGTGTCAGAGATTATGTCTATGGGTTATGAGCGGGACCAGGTAGTCGCTGCACTCAGAGCCAGTTACAACAACCCAGACCGAGCAGTGGAGTATCTACTCATGGTGAGGATTTAACAGCCTGTGTGCTTCATTCTGAGCCGGCCTGCCACTGTATTTTAGAGTGTTATGTAAATGTTTATGTACTGTAGGGTATTCCAGCCGAGGCCAGTGATCTGCCACCTCAGGAGCCAGTTAGACACAGTGCTCCATCCAACCCCCCCACCTCTGCTGCACAACAAGCACAACAGCCCCCCGCAGTCTCCAACAGTAAGAGCACATGTTTCTTACTTCTACTCATGTCTGTCACTCACTTACGCTTACTGCCAGATTGTTTCATTGCTCGTTTCCACCCAATCAATGCAAAATGCAGCTCAATGGTAAAACATAAACCCCAGGCTGCTACAGCGTCTGCACCGCTGTATTCACACGGTAAACAGCACATGTCACTAGCATCACAAGGGACAGAAAGTACTTGTGATCTCCTTTCCATTTAAGAGGGTAAGAGTACTGTAAGAGTACGTTTTTTTTGCACTGAACTGAAAATGAACTGAACTAAGCTGAACTGAACTGTTTTTGTATTTGCACTGCTTTGTTGAATGAAAATGAACTGAACCCAGAGTGGGAAATTTAAGTTGTGATTAGTGGTTTGTGGTACGCCTTTTGTTAATATACGTTGCCTTTGTTGCATGTCATAATCGAGTTGTGGTTTTCATTTTTTACTGGTTGCATTCAACGTCCATATCACAGTATATGTACCCTTTGTGATATATTGTGGGTAGAAAACACATTCCGTGTAAAAACAAAAATATCTTACGTGTCAGGAGAGAAACCTGACTGGCACCCCAAAATGAACCCTTAAGTCAATCTGTCACATAACGCTGGTTGGAATAACTTCCCATGGGTTAGAAAGCCACACAGAAAGCACTATTTTCAATTATTAGTGAACAAATCAAACATTCCAGTAAAGATGAGATGTTGTTTTTGTCACTGATGTTGCGTTGACTTCTCATCCTAAAAAGAACACAGAGGAGAAGATAGAAAGAGAAAATAAAGTGCTGACAGTGCTGACAGCACAGTAGAGAAACAGTTATATAAACATATATTCTGGGATTATCATGAGACTAACACTATGAAGCTAGGTTTTGGGATTGGCCCTGGATGTTACCTAATTTTGTTAAAAACAGTTTTGGGAGAAAAAAGGCTGGAAAGAAAGTGAGACACATCCCTTCTGGGAACTGTTGCATATTAGTGAGCAGACAGCTTCATAGCGATAGTGGATTTCTATTTGATTTTAGTATCAATTTGATGAATTACCTTGCTCTGTCAGCTATTAAATTCTTTGAAATATCCAGACAGACTTTTCCATCTGGTCATTTTGTCTATATACTGCCTACCTGAATGTACCCTGATCACACTAAACAACAACAGTAAGCAGCCTGTCCCACCTCTAGCAGGGCCAGTGCCTGGCAGCCAGCCTCCCCCTGCTGTAGGAGGCTCTGTCTCCACAGGGAACCCTCTGGAGTTTCTGAGGAATCAGCCTCAGTTCCAGCAGATGAGACAGATCATCCAGCAGAACCCAGCCCTCCTGCCAGCCCTGCTGCAGCAGCTGGGCAGAGACAACCCACAGCTGCTGCAGGTACCACACCAGCACGCTCACCACGCTTCCCAGCTTTCTGCCAGGCATATCTGTTAGCAAGATATTTCAAAAACTCTTAACAGAGCAGCAAGAAAAGTAAGTCAGATAGTCTTTTATGTAGATCTTGTCATAAATAGACTGGTTCCAATGGAAAGGGCACTTCTGATCACTTCAGCGGTTTTCTTATGAGCACTTACTTGAATATGAACAAATAATGACAAACATAATAAAACGTTAATACTAAGAAAGTGATGTACCTAGTTGTTATGTATTTGAATGAAATAGACATATTTTGCAGTATAAGGTCAACTTATATTTTGAGATTGTGAATGAAGTAGTTGTGCTTTAATAAGTCTGACTAAATCCATCTGACACAATCATAGAGGTCAGCTTACCCTGCCTACTATTTACTGTTGGATGGGGAGTTGATCTGTAATCGTAATCAGCTGTTCTGTGTCGTTTTTGCTAGGGGCTGGGAACCTGTATATTAGCTGTATGGTGGTATTGTTTGTGTATTATTTGCAGCAAATCACACAGCACCAGGAGCGTTTTGTGCAGATGCTGAATGAGCCTAGAGGTGGAGACACAGGAGGGGACGGAGCTGAAGCTCAGGGGACACCACAAACCAACTACATCCAGGTCACCCCACAGGAGAAGGAGGCCATTGAAAGGGTAGGTTGCCATTGTCTGTAATAAGTCAGGTTACCATTATTGAATTGTCTTGCTGTCTGGATAACTGCACAACTTGCACTATGATCAAAATAGGGCACACACTGACATACTAGGGTTTTTAAATTCAAATTCATATTAGCTTTATTGGCATGAATGTATAGCAACATTATTGCCAAAGCTACATGTAAATAAATAAATTTCATACATTTCAATAAATAAGGAAATAAACCAGTAAAAGTTGTTTGTGTGTGTTAATACAAAATAAAATGATAATAATAAAAAAATATATAAAATGTAGAAATTCCTTAAAACTAAATATTAAAAATAAAAGTAAATAAATAAAACAATAAATGTGTGTGTGTGTGTGTGTATTAACAGACAAAATAAAATTAGTAAATTAACAACAAACAAAAAAAATCAGTATCAAATGTGAGATTTAAAAACACAAATATTACTAAAATATCAAACAATCAAAATAATAATGATTAGCACAGTTATTTATTAGTCTGAGTTTCCTCTGGTTGTCCTCAGTTCACGGCATGAGGACAGTTTTTATTACATAAGTATTACAGATTGCTTAAACACATTTCTTGAAATGATGCCTCTTTTTCTCAAAACTCTACACACAAATCCACAACTTCTCACCTAATTCCCCAAACATCCTATTTTCAGTTCAAAATGAAGCTCTCTACTCAAAATCATTCAATCTTGTTGAAGAACCAAACTTTGCCCTCAGACATCACACACACTACAACACAGTCTGACACACTGGTGAGATAAATTCAAAGCAATACTACAAAAACTGGTTATTAGTAATGCTGCTTGTGGTTCTGCCCCTCAGAAACCTTTTCACATGATGAACACAACAAAAGAAACAAGAAATGTGCACATTTGCACATTTTTTATTTCTTAATGTACTGTTCAGTACAACACACCAAACCACAAATAAAAAAATCCTTCTGCTCCAGCATATTCTGGGACCGGCCAGAGAATCTCTTCCTCCATCTCCTCCTCCTCTTCTCCCTACTCCTCCTCCAACTAATCCACGTCCTACTCTTCCTACTCTTCCTCTTCCTCCACATTTGGATCCATTCTTCCAAACCTGAATGAATCGACTCTGGTCCTTTTATCTATCTATGGGAGGTTGTGAACGATGTTGAATGTTAGTCTTTCTCAATGACCACATGATGTAGGTACTGAGAAATTAAGAGATTTGTGAGTTTTGAAGTGACAGTTCACCAAATCTGAATCATGCTTCAAAACAGAGGAACAGTGTTTACAGTTTAGTGTGCTTTTTGATAAATGGCGTTACGGTTTTGAAATTGTAGATCAAAAGCCTGCTTATAAGCAAACAAGAAAAACTGTAATAATAGTTAAATACACAAAGCTGTGAACGGATATTTGTTTTCCTTTTCAACAAGATGTTGGATTCACAAAACCATTCTTAGTACACATTATTAATATGAAAAGCATTCTATGTGTACACTGTACAGAATAAGGAAGCATAAAAATGTTTTCCTTTTTAACCCATAACAAACTGATGTTATATTTAAAGTGGCAACATTCTTGGTAACTCTGGCTGCTTGCTTGGAGAGTTCACACAGTGTTCTATAGTGATGGTGAGTACTGATGTATTGGTACGTTTTCTGTGTTGCTCATAGTGTATGGTAGGCAACGAATCAACAGAGCAATGTACAGATGCTGATGCAGCAACACAAGCAGCAGCAATGTTTTTAAAATAAGTCAACATTTGTGACACATCATTGTGCAATGAGTTCATTGACTCTGGGTTAAAAATGTGGTGTATTCCTATATCCTGTTGTGATGTGTTTACATGTGTGCACAGGTGCATGCACCCTTACCAGTAACTGTCTCAGACAAAGCTGTACGTATGTGTGTGAGAGTTTGTAATGTTAATGTGTGTTGTGTTCCAGTTAAAAGCACTGGGCTTCCCTGAAGGCTTAGTCATCCAGGCTTACTTCGCCTGTGAGAAGAATGAGAATCTGGCCGCTAACTTCCTGCTACAGCAAACATGGGACGACGAGTAACCACACATCACCTGACACATTACTGTTCAACAGAGGGCCGCAGAGTGGATGACTGCGCTACACAAGGTCCCCCAGGGAGAAACAAGGACTGGAGAGGAAGAGGACATTTCTTTTCACGCCATGTGACTGTGGTCTGATGATGGTGATGATGATGAAGACATGCTGTGCTGCTTACTCTACATTTTGCTGTGGTGATCATCATAGGAGCTCACACTGAGCTGTGCCTCACTGCTGCTACATCATTTCTGCTGCCGCTTGTGCCGAGCGATCACACTGAGAAAAGTCATACCAGAAAAAAGGCCAACAGTCTGCACCACCTGCACCACCAACAGGTGCCCTCTGCAGTCAGCTCACAGGCGGCTTGTAGAGCATGTGTTAAACATAGACAGTTTATTGACTGCAGAGTGTATCAGGAGTGAATATGTACATGACAAAACACATTTTCAACACGTGCAATTGCACCCTCCATGTTGGATATACCTGAAAACGTGATGCAGACTGGTGACTTTACTGTTTGAGAGCTAGCATTGCTTTATATTAAAGTTCAGGTCGGATCAGTTCATTTCTTCTGCTTCTTTTATCCCAATAACTCAAAATATCTCAGAATGAACAAGTCCAAATGGCACTGATGTGTTCTCCAGGTGGTGTTTTGGACCTTTCATTAACCATGCTATGTGAGGAAATGTGCAAGTTGAATAAAACTGCTGCTGTTTAAATTGCTAAAAAGTATGATATAGTAAGCAAATGTGTCATAATAATCAGAAATTTGTATCCTAATATTTTGACTTACTCATGGTAAGACAAAATAAAACATTTGACTCATCATTTTTTACCTAGGAAAAAAAGTTGACTTTTATGTTATTATTGACTCACCATGAGTATTAAGTCTATTTATATTTTGCCCAGCTTTTTTGTGGAAATGGGCTTCCAAAAACAGTAGACAAGTTTGGTCAAATGAAGCAGAGATTAACTTCTCAACCAGAACCGGACTTCATTGCATGTTCCAGGGTTCTGGAACATGCAATGAAGTCCAACTGTTATTGCAATCACAGTAAATTCTAATAACTTATAGGAATATGTGTGCTGTGCTGTATGTAGCCCCCGATGTAGCACTCCTCTTGAATTGTCACCATGATCTTTCACTATGAAGGGTTTGTTTGTTTTGTTCTTTTACAGATGAAGGATTTTGAAAGTACCACTAGCATGCTTTGTGAGCTAAACTTGAAATTTTGTAAAAAGAAAAGTTGTGTTCTTTCTCACTATTTCCTTTGCTGGAATAATCAAATAGCCCACTTCCTACTTTCAGACAATCTGTTTCTGTTTAGTTTGCCTCATTGCATCTACTATGCATCTTAAAGCTCTAAGTGTCTGAGCCATTGCTCCTTCATGCCTTATGGGTTGTTAAAGATTTTCATTTTACAATGGTGTTTTGGTTTACAATATAGTGATGAGTGTCCTAGGATTGGTGATCATCATTTTTTAGTTCAGTTTTAATTAGTGATAGTTAATCACTTACTGTTTCAAAGTGAACTAAATGGAATTTGAAGTGCTATAAGCCAAAACATATAAGCCAAAAGGAATATTTTTTCAGCTTTCAGCATGTGCTGTGCTGTTTCTCCTTTCACTTTAGTGTGATTGAACTGGGAACGACTGGACGTTTTGCAGTACATTGTAAAAGTACTGTGACAAATGCTGCTCTTTAGCTGTCAGAGGTTGTTTGCATGAGATTGTTAGTTATTTATAGCATGGCAGGGGGTAAGGAATGATGCCATCACTAGTGTGGTGTTACTCTGATCTCTGTTTATGTGTTCTTTTACCCATTTTGTCAATGTTTTGTTTTCTTTTTGGGTTTATAAAACATCTTACAACCTTAAATACACCAGTTGGGGTTTTGCTGAATTGTTGTTAAAACCTGTGTTTCAGCATTGTGTAAAATAAATGGCTTTTACAAAGTGGGTGCGACAAGGAGATGTTTTCTCCTGATGAGTGAATGAAGTGCAAGCCTCACATATGTTTACTGTCAGGTACACTTCCAGGTTAGTTTCAGCTGGTGATATGACAAAAGTGGATATGTTGAAGGAGTATACATCAGTGTATCATGCTTTCAAACATAGCATGCACAAAGTGATGACTAAAATATGTCAAGTTAATTCTACAAATGAATGTTTTCCTTTGTCAATTTAAGTTTTTAAAACATTTTAAACTCAATACAATACAATACAATATTTATTTATAAGGCACATTTAAAAACAACCAAGGCTGACCAAGTGCCGTACAGAGCGGGGAAAAAACTACAAATAGAGGAAAACACAACAATAGATAAACAATAGTCATCAAAATTAAGTAGTATTAAAAGCCAAAGAAAATAAATATGTCTTTAAAGAAGATTTGAAGGAGAAAACTCCACAATTTATGCAGTGTGATTTGAAATGTAGGGATCACACACCAGCGCCAATAATCAGAACTTATGCAGACCGATATTAACTGTACTGTGGTTCAGCGCACAATGACTAAATGGTACACTAATTTAACGTTATGCCGAATTAAAGAACTTGCCCTAACGACAAATAAAATATGTTGGTTATTTTGCAGACCATGTAACGTTAGGCAACATAAAATTAGTAGATCTTAAATGGCGAATCGTATGAGGGACTAAAAAAGACATATATATAAATAAATAAATAAATAAATGCAGAAATAAATTAAAATTAAATATATTTTTGTAATAAAAATGCTATTTCTGCATTTATTTCTGTATTTATGCATTTCTGTATATATGCATTTCTAGATGCTTTTGTTTCTGTATTTCTACATTTATTTATATATTTATTTATTTCTGTATTTCTACATTTATTTATATATTTATTTATTTCTACATTTATTTATATATTTACACAGTTATTTATACATTTATTTATTTCTGTATTTCCACATTTCCACATTTATTTTTCCTTGTGCCTGTTTGCTAATAGAGTGGGTGGTGCCAACATCAGTCTGAAGCAGGATTGGTTAGCTGGGGGCCGCATTGCAAACAAGTCAGAAGCAAGTGATTCATCTACATGACACAAGCCAGCTACACAGTAGATTCCTTTAGTCAGACATGGATTCATTAACGGCCCTGGTTATTACAACAACAGCTAGAGTAAGATTTTTCCACTGCTGGTGTACTTTTTCGTAGTTAAAAGACTTGGTGAAAGAATTACTCTGGGAAGGCCCGCCTAACTCCTCTTGGATTTCAACCATCAACCAACCGGATTTTTTACTGCGCCATTTTCCTCATTGAAAGTCTGTGGTAAGTGTCTCTAAATGACTTATTAAATCATTGTTTTGCATTTCAATAGAAGCAGCAATGTAGAATATTGATGTCCACCTACACTGCAGCTGGCTGTATGTCTTATGGCACGTTCGAGACTGGTCGTAACTGGGATATTTGCCAGTTGAAACTTCCGACTTCCGACATCAAAGCGTTCCAGGTGCATGGTGGTGCATGACGCCGAAAGTGAACGAAACGGAACACAGTTGACTCGGAAATTCCGACTTCCCATGTCAACTGGAACACAGTTGACAATGAATTTCCGAGTCAACTCCTTTCCAGTTGGCATGGGAAGTCGGAATTTCCGAGTTCCCAGTTGGAAATTTGTCATGTTTGAAATTTAATAAAGATTCTTTTAAATATAAAAGATAGACAGTTGATGGCTAACGTTAGCTCAAATGTGCCATTAAATGGACAAGCAAAAGGAAAAAGCCTTAACTTAATCCAACCTGCTAAGCTATATTTCAATTGAAAAAATAATTAATGCAAGCAGCAGGACCTTAACGTAACTTAAGGCACCGAAACGCGGTCTTAAACTGGCCCGGGGCTACGGCGTAAGTTACTGTTCAGGCTGCAGCCTCTGCTGCTCTGTGTCGGATCCAGCACACACACACACAGCGGTCAGCGGAGGGCGAGACCGCGTACACCGTGTTAGGAAGGGAGCTCTAATGCTGCGTTCCATTTACGTCGGAGGTCGGAGCTGGGAATGATGTCACATCCAAGTTGACGGCGTTCCAGTTAACAAGTCGGAAAACCTCGCTCTGCCAGCTAGTTTGTTTACAGCTAGCCAGGTTAGCTATTGACACGCCGGTTGATTAAAAAAACACATTATGCTGTATTTACTCACACTAAACACTGTAGCAACACGTCCACAGTCAGCTGTTGGACAGCACTTTGTGTACAAACATTTCTATGAGTCACAAGTACACAGAAGTGCTAATAAACAGTATAAACTACAGCTTTCGCTAACTGTTGATACCCCGGCAGCCGTCTTGGATCGCGAAGTCGGGGTAGTGCGGGTTGTCCCGACATCCCGAGTCGGAAATCCGACTTCAGGGGGCGTTCCAGTTGAAAATTCCAACTGGGAACTCGGAAATTCCGACTTCCCATGTCAACTGGAACGCACCATAAACTACACCGGTTTACCGCTGCTACGCTCGTTTGAGTAAGTAAGTGCCATAAAACATTCGTGACTAAAATTATATTACTTTCCAATCCACCTGTGTGCAGTGTAAAAATGTAGAAAGCATTATTTTAATCTGCTCTCTCCTCTTGTCTCTCATCTTCTGTGTGTTATAAGCACAGCTAACGTTAGCATGGCAATTAAAGTTAGCCAAACGTCACAAACAAGCTAAATTGAAAGCTGTCTTTCTGTAACATTAGTCTAACTGTTTAGCTTAGTTTGCCCTGTAGCTTACAATTTGGCACACTGTTGTAAACTCGGGTGCTGGCTGAAACGAACCAGCTGTTCCTCTACCAGGTAACGTTAATTCAATTAAATTTTTTCAATTCAATTTTATTTATATAGCGCCAAATCACAACAACAGTTATCTCACAGCGCTTTTCATAAAGAGCAGGTCTAGACCATACTCTGAAGTTATTTACAGAAGCCCAACAATTCCCACCAAGAGCAAGCACTAGGCTGACACAGGCAAGGAAAAACTTCCTTTAAGAGGCAGAAACCTCGAGCAGAACCATGGCTCAGGGTGGTGACCATCTGCCTCGACCGGTTGGGGTGAGGGGAGAGAGAGAGCAAGAGAAAGAGAGAGAGAGAGCAAGAGAGAGAGCAGAGGGAGACAACCTACACAGTATACACATAGAGGTACAGACAATAAAGGTGATGGTGCTATAGACTGAATGAAAATGGTACAGATATTTATAGTAATGTTAATGATAATAATAACAGTAATAATAGCAATAGGACTAGTAATAGCAATTGCAACTGTAGCAGAGGGCGTCGAGCAGGAACACGGGGGCAGCAGGAGACTCCCAACCACAGATCCAGACTCCACAGCTCCAGCAACACCCGCAGGAAGCGACAGGAGGGGAAGCACACGCACCACGGGAGAGGGAGAAAAAATCGAGTTAGTAACATGCATTAATGGGATGAGGTGGCACTCAGAGAGAAAGAGAGAAGAGGAGAGAGGAGCTCAGTGCATCATGGGAAATCCCCCGGCAGTCTAGCCTATAGCAGCATAATTAAGGGATGGTTCAGGACTCACCCGAGCCAGCCCTAACTATAAGCTTTATCAAAAAGGAGAGTCTTAAGCCTACTCTTAAATGTAGAGACGGTGTCTGCCTCCCGAACCCAAACTGGAACCTGGTTCCACAGGAGAGGAGCCTGATAGCTGAACGCTCTGGCTCCCATTCTACTTTTGGAGACTCTAGGAACCACAAGTAATCCTGCGTTCTGGGAGCGCAGTGCTCTGGTGGGGTAGTAAGGTACTATGAGCTCTTTAAGATAAGATGGTGCCTGACCATTAAGAGCTTTGTATGTGAGAAGCTGGCCGGAAGAGGCTGTGGACCTCGGAGGCCCTCGCAGAGAGTTTCTACGCCAGCTGATGGAAGCACTGGTAGAGTCAGACATGTTTGAAGGACCAGAGGGACACCTCAACTTGGCTCTCAGTTCCTCTGGTATGTATACCTGCATTTTTATAATAGTTGTATTAAGGGTGTATTTATTTGTTTGAGACAGCAGAGCAAGGGCCACTCGTTCAGAGTTTTGGCTAGTATTTTCTGGGTTGTAGTTTGTCAGGTAAGACGGCAATCCCGTCCCATCTTAATCAAAGTGATTCATGGATGCTAATATAATGTAGCATATTCATATTTCTTTTTTACAAGCCCTTGAGTGTTACATACCATATATCACATTGACTCTTTGAGGTTAATTAAAATTAGGTTTTGGTTTAAATCTGGTCATTGTAGGCACAAAGTGTCAAGGACATTGTAATATAAAATCAAAGAATGAAAGCCATCAGTTCAGTTGAATGTTACCACTGTTAATTCAGGGCTGCTCTTCTGATCAATCCATTAGGACAATTGCTATGCTGCCAGCTGTGCCATCACTAGTTTTTATTTTGTGTATTAACTTTTTCAGCTGTGAGAGGACAGGTATTTCATTGCTGGTAGAGCAATTGCTGTCAGCCTGGTGCATGGTGGCCCCCCACCATGTTTCTTCTCGGGAACACTGTTTGCCTGCATAGCAGAGGAACCTGATGCATGCAGGCCTGTGCTAGAGGACATTGCAGACATGGAACTCTATAGAAAACTGAAAGATGTGTGTAGAGATTTCATTTTGTTTTATTATTACTTTGCATAGTGCCTAGTTTGCTAAAGGCATGTTTATATTGAAACATCTCTCTCGTTCTCTCTCTCTGAGGTTTCTGAAGCCGAAACACTGGAGGAGTTGCGACAGCTGACTGAACCACTTACTGACTACCTGGCCACTGCTGGCTGGTTGAGACATCTTACAAGCCTGGTTGACAAGGACAAACTGTTGGAAGATGTTCTGATGTTTCAGGTGGTTCAGCGTGTCCATGCTCCCTTGGAAAGGTATATTTTGTCACAATGCAAACCTCTTAACCTTTCTTGTGTTGTGGTTTACACACAGTGAGAATACATCATGAACAGAGTAGAATGTTAAACACTACCATTAACAGTACTAATCTTAATGCACATAACTTTATGTTCATTGGATATTGTGCTTTATTAGCTCCTGACCTCGATACCTCAATATAACTCTGCTCATTGTTGATGTCACCCTTAGCCTTATATGCTACAAGCGTGTATGTGCTCTCTTGTGTGTGTATATACATTGTGTGTGTGTAGGTTCAGTGATGGATTGAGAACACTTGGAGTGCTCCAGAAAATAAAACAGCATCCTGAAGCCTTTTGTCCTGTCCTGTGCTACAGCCCTGGGACCCTGACTGCTGAACTTATGGATGACTTGTTTCACATAAGATGGTCAGAGATGGGCAGTAACAACAGGGCGAACGAGAACAGGGAGGTTGCCTACTGGTTGACGTTAATGTTAACTACTTAATGTTTGATATTTTAGGTGTCCTAACCTGACAAGGGATTATTTGCAGGACGCTGAAGGTGGGTAAATTTGTTATCTGTAGTTGTATATGTGTGGTGTCTGTGACCTGGCATCACTTTGCAGCCAGTGTATGGATATAGAATAGTGATTTAAACTTGACTGTAACTATGGGTGTTGTATAGTTTTAATTAATACCTATCTGCCTGTCAGAATTAAGGGTTGTAAAACATTTTACTCCAGACCCTATTACACTGGCAGCAAAAAAAGATTCGCTCATCTTGTTTTTGTAAAAACAAAAATGCATTTGGCTGCAGTCAAAAAAGTGGGCTATCCTTCTTGGGAAACCTGTTCAATTATTTTGTTACTGAACTGTTAAGTGCACCTATCTAAAAAGGAATTTTCTCATCTTTTAAATAATTGCTTAGTTCACTGAAATAAATAATAATAAATTCCTTTGAACACATAAACACAAGTTTATTATGCATGTGGGAAATTTGTTTTGATTGACATTGCATAACATTGCTTCACATCTATGTTCAATGGTCACTGTATTAAGAATGGGAAATCTTAAAAGTAAATATTTTACTTTGAGTTTTATTTGAAGCCATTGATTGTAGCTTCCGCCTTTAATCTTGTCCTTTTATTTTTCATGTTATCCATCAGAGGAAGAAGGACCGGCAAAGCTGGGAGATATCCTGTCATTTGCAACAGGATGCAATGTGATGCCACCCATCGGGTTTTCTCCTAAACCCTCAGTGGAATTCCACAGAGGGAGATACCCGATAGCAAACATGTGTAAACTGTCTTAGAATACCTCTTCATCGATCCTACGAGGACTTCAAAAGTAACATGGACTTTGCAATCCAGAACACTGATGGTTTTGGAATGGAGTAAGCATCCTTATTGACAGTTCTTGGTGAAAACCATCAGTTCAGGTAGCCTAGTACTCACAGTTCTGATATCTGTTACATGCAAATGTTTTTGTTTCACAGACCTTACAGCAACAGCAATATATCTTTCATATATTTATGCTTTATATTTGTTTTTTGTTAGTACAGTGGGTCAAGGAAATTTTCATTGTTACTTGATATGTTACATATTTATTTGTGATACAGTCAGGTAAAGTGAGTTCAGTTGTAGGCTACTGCTGTCGATACGTTAGGATTATTACCATTCTTCAGTGCTATTTTTATGTCTGCACTGCTAGTAACAAAAGTCTACACAAGTTGTTTTGTTTCAAGAAAACTTACAAGTGTCACAAATAAATTGATTGCATGGTTACCATCCTCAGTAAAAGGATCAACAGCCTGGTTGATTTCCTCCATAGTGGTGTCATTTACATGAAAGCGGTTCTCAGAAATCTCAACATTGTTATGAAGTTGAAGCTCAGGCAAGGGTCCACTGTGATCAGTTATTGAAGTATCATTACCATTAACAATACTGTTCACTGCTGTGCTCTTCTGTCCAACATGTGTAATCACACCTCTATACCACAACTGTAAAGGTGTCATGTGTCTCTCGGTAGATAGTGCATGGTTATTCCATTGGTCTCTAAACTCCCTGGCGGCTCGTTGGATCCGAGGCAAGTAAATATAGTGCAAACTAAACATGTATAGCTCAGAGAGTGAATCAAGTATACATTCATTCTGCATAAAGGTAAACAGGTCAGAGTAATAGAATGAAACAACACGATTAAGCTCAGCCCAAAGTCTTTCAATACGTTGATTGTGAACACTGCGACCTGTTATTATGCTGCGCCTGTTTAGTCCTCTTCGCCTGAGCATGTATCGAGCTACCTCAGTGTTTTCTATTCCACGATCACATCTAACTTGTGAAGGTAATCCAAAGTTTCAAACTCCTTCCTGGAATAGTTGTAGTACACTGGAAGCCCTGTTGTTGTTGAGACATTCAAGGTATATAATTGTGCGAGTGTATCCGTCGACACAGCCATGGAACACCATTCTCCAGCTGACAAGTTTATGGTTTCTGTTGATATGCCTGTCAAAACAAAAAAGGTACAAACAAAGGTAAATGTAAATGCTCTGTACTTGTATAGCGCCTTTCTAGTCTTTTCGACTACTCAAAGCGCTTTAACACTACTTCTGCATTCACCTTTCACACACACATTCACTGAGCCTAACCGCTCAAACGGAACTAACATTCACACACATTCACACACTGGCGGAACAGCCGCCAGGGGCAATTCGGGGTTCAGTGTCTTGCCCAAGGACACTTCGACTCGCAGCCTGGGGGGAGCCGGGGATTGGACCGCCGACCTTCCGATTAACGGCCAACCCGCTCTACCTCCTGAGCCACAGCCGCCCCTAAACTATGATGTAACTATGATGTAAAGCGTGACGTCACTTGGGAATTCACTTTAACACGGGAATGAGATTTTTGTCTTTTCCCTTAGCCTATATAATTTAGATTACAATCACTTTATTGAAGAGTAAATCACTGACTAGGTAACATTATTTTCTGTTTATCAAAATATGGTACTTACCACAACTCAGTAGGTCCCCCTACATGAATGGCTTGACTTCGACGAAAGCATCGCCCGATTGGGTCCATTTCCTGCAATACTTGGCGGACCCTCCAACGCTGAACACGTATTCCTCTGGAGCGAAGACTTCCGCGGACATACGTTTCTCCGGCATTAGGTGTATTGACTAAAATTTGCCCAATAACCGATATCAAAGTCTCATCTGACAGTGGTGTGAAATACTAAGACGCTGTCTGTGACAAAATAAAGTTCGCCAATCGATCCCAAACAGTGAAGCAATTCCTTGCCAATTCAATCCTAAATCCACAAAATGGTTAATCTGATCCGCTGTCAAATTGTACCTTGGGCGACCAGGAGCGCCGCTTCGAATTGTCGGCGGAATGATGCCTCTTTGGCGTGTCTGACTTTGAGGTTGCTGTAGAATAAGTATTAGTTGCCTGTGTAATGTTTCTAAGAGAGCGGTGCAGTCTCTTGACTCCGGGCTGTCACCATGACGAACCACAGAAATCATAGAATGAATAGTCCTTGTATGGTGCCAGAGCTCAGTATAGTGTCCGGCAATAGGGTTATCCTGAATACATTGGATGCAGTACACTACACGGGCGAAAAATGTATAAACATCATTAATGTTAGCAGTGACAAATGGCTGTCCACATGCTAAAAGTTCTACTAAAATTAACACTCGGCTTATAGGCCTAATCAAGTTTGGCAGGAAAACGCGGGGGAGTTGGTCCAGGTTGCAGCTCTGAAGGCCTTCCTGTTACAATGAAATAGCTTCCGGGCGCACTGAAATTATTTTACACACACGCCCACACACACAGACACATAGGCTGTTTCCGGGTAAGGGTCAGAGTGTGGAGCCTTTCATTGTGTGTGTGGCCGTTTTCAGTGCGTGTGCGTCTGTGTTTCGGTGTGTGTGCACACATTGTTGATGCGTGTGTGTCTGTGTTTCGGTGTGTGTGCGCACATTGTTGATCCGTGTGTGTCTGTGTTTCGGTGTGTGGGCGCACATTGTTGATGCATATACGCCTGTATTTCAATGGTTTCACCCTAAACGGCTTCTCATACTTCCAGACTGTTTCTCTTACACGTGACAAACTGTTAATCTCACATCAACTTGACGTCAGATAAATAACGACACATGATACAAATCCTGACTGGCAAGACAATGTTGGTAACGGTTGCAAAGATAGTGGAATATAAAGGTGATCAATGGTACGAAGCTGCATCACAGGTTAATCTGGGCGCTCTGCTGCAGCTAACAGCGTCTCCACTTTGCGGTCAATCTGTGCGTCAAACACCTCAGCCTGTTTCCCTTAAGAACAAGTAAAACACATGTAAACCGACCGTAGCACAAATCAGAAAGACAGCATGCACTTTTGGACGGTTTATTGACGTTTTGCAGTGTTTTGAACAGCGACACAGTCTCCTCCATGATCAGCTCACAGTCCTGCTTTGAACTAATCTGCAGGTGAGAGACATTACTGCGAATCATCGTGCAGCTGACGATGTAGCCTGCAAACTACATTCAGAAGCAGATGTCTACATGAAAATACATTACGCAGATAAAGTTTTCTGGATGTTTGCAGTCAGAGGATCCTGAAGCCACGCTGGCGACACATCTGGGACTATCACCAGTTCATTTCCACCAGTTTTTTGCAAACATCACTCAGTACTGTCGTGTCAGATGTTGGCTTTATATTGACTTTGCTGTTGTTAACATTAATTTTGCAGCTCTATTAACAGCATTTAATTGTATTTTAGAATATTCAACACAAACCCCATATTGATTTTAAAAACAACCAGGCAGCCAATATGCACACTTAAGTATTTTTTTTTATTTATGGCAAGTGATATCATCATCTGAAGGTATAACAGTTTTATAGCAGATATTCCTCTCATTGTTCAGGCCTTCCTCATGCCCTCGTTCGCCTCATTTCTTATTTGGTCTGTTGCTTGCTAGGATGGCTGAACACGCAAAATGGTCAAAGGCTTGGACACATTTTATTCAAAGCCAGAGATGGTGCTAGCAGTTAATATTTACAAACTAATGAAGTGTTGCAGGCTGCGGTTGTGAACGCTGGTTTGAAGTCAGTACATCAGAGAGCAGTAACTGTGTTTATTGTGGTAATGCTAATAAGTTACACACACAGGGTGTGAGTAACTTATTAGCATTACAGCAACTTATTGTGTGTGTGTAACTTATTACAGCAATGATACACCAAATCCACGGTTCGGTTCAGACTTTGAGTTTTGGGCCACGGTTCGGTTCATGTCACGGTTACCCCCCTTTTATTTTTTTTTTATAAAGGTGAAATGTGTCAAAAAAACCTGCATCATGAGATGCTCTGGCCTACAAGTCTTGTTCTTGAGATTTAAGAAGTCATATTTGTTTTGTTACAGTCCCCAGTTTCTTTCACATAGTGATATATTTAATAGTTTATCCAGTGAAATTTAAATATGAAGTTCTAATATAAGAATTCCCACACTAATTGTGAGTTATATAGCAATATCATGTTTCTACTACTGATTTGTTGTGACCAGTGATTAGTATCATGGTCAAGAGGTATCGATGAGTGTGTTTCGGGGTTTACCCTTTGGTTATCTTACCTATCTGACTCAGTTTGTGTTTGTTCCCTAACTTTCATCGAGTTCTCCATCCCAGCTGGCAGCAGAGGCATGATGAGATGGGAACTAATGTGGATGCAGACGTCTCTGAAGAAGTACAGCAACCCAATGGTGTATTTACTATCAGATCTGACAACGGTAAACTTGATTCCCATTTCTTTCACCATAGTCTATGGATTATGACTAAGACCCAGTTATACTTTGGTTGTGAAAAACCAACAAATGGTGTTTATTTCTTCTCTCCTCCTCTCTCTCCTGAACTACACTTAGATTCCAAGAGGACAACCTCTTCCAGCTGATCCCAGTCCACCAGGCCACTGTTTGATGTCGTAACCAAGTCAGCACTGTACGTTTCAGCTTGTGTCTCGGATGATCCCGTCATCCTGGATGAGATTTATTGTGAGAGCCTCCTTTGCACAGTTTTTTGATTGGTAGCTATTTCTGTGGGTGTATTTACTGTAAGTTGTTCATGATTATTTATTTTAGTGAATACTGTCTTGTCTTCTACTCCTTTTACAGTTGGTTGAATCTGCACTGACCAAGAAACCTGGTGGAAGTGGTATCATCAAGGCGAAGAAAGCTCTGACTGCCTCCTCACAGCAACAGATGATTAAAGGATGATCTCAGTATTTTTAAACCTGGGCCCCATTTTCACTTAATTTTGGTGTTGAAATGAGTCATAAAGGTACAGAAACTTTTAAATCAGTGCAGTAGGCTGCAGCTAACGATGATTTGAGTATTCAAAGCTTTGATAGATTATTTAAATGATTCAGTGATGCATCGTTTAAGTACTTTGCTTGGCGCAGCGGTGTTGTGCTGTTCACACTACGTGACTGATCGGTGACAGGGAGTCACAAACACTACAAGAGCTGGTGTCTGTGTCACCTGACGCTGGTCTCCAAACCATGTTTTTATTTCAAGAAAACACGTTAAATGTGAAACAGGAAATGAGCAATCCTGAGCAGGAAACAGCTGTTGTTTGTTATTATAAAGATGGCGTTTATAAAGACAAGGAATATGGCTAAAGGATGGATTAGCACACGCAGGTAGCAGGGATTGTCTGAGCTACAGAGAGAGCGGCAGGTGAGTTAAAAGGTGCAGTTCCCCGACTTAGATCATGACTGTGAGGTTACAACTCGCAGCTCAAAAAGGAGAACAACAGACGCACGTGGTCATATTTTCAGCTGAGGACTGCAGCTGATTTTGGCTTCAACTCAACAATAAGTAATGACTTTAGTTAAATGCTGAAGTTGCTGTTACTGTTACCTTGTCTGTGGTCCGCTGGCAGAACACTGGCTGCTTTCTGGTCAGGTACCGTTGTGCTGTTGCTGAGGCGATATAAATTTTGTTTTACGGTGGACGGACATTACAGAGTTGTTTTTGTCACAGTTGTGTGCTTGAAATAATCCCAGACTTCGGACACTTTCTTTTTTGTCCCTCGCTGTTTTTTCTCTTCCTCCACTTTGCAAACAGCTCCATCATAATCACGTCATGTTTACAGCGTAAGCGCGATGTGCGACAGTAACAAATGCGAAACACTGTTCTGTATCATTACATGGATTAAATGAAGCATCAATGCAAAGAATTTGGGTAGAAGCATCTAATGAATTGATTTTATTGATTTAATCGATGTGTTGTTTCAGCCCTACAGTGCAGTATAATAGTGAGTGCTAAGAGAGCTGTTCCACTGAAACAACTACAACTAAACATTGAGGTTAAATGTTTTTATTTATAATAAATTGTATGGATTACATGGATGTTATGGTGGTTGTTGTTTTTCCCACTGCAAACATTAAAAGTTTTACTTGTTTTAAGTGTAAGCTGGACATGCTAAAGTAGAAAATTGTAAAAGACTTTTATTTCAACATGGTGTTTGGCAAGAATAACACTTACGGTGAGTAAATATGAGTGAATTTATTATTTGCAGGAGTCAATGAAAAGGTTTAACATTCACGAAGAGTGAATTAATAAGAGCAAATAATAACAGCAAATGTTATATTTTTTAGTGTAGAACTTGATTTGCATTTCTTAGTCTGGTGTAGTGTTAAATGTAACTTCACACTCTAAATGTTCAGACTTACTGCTGACTTTACTGAGTAGCTAACCTTGCAGTATAATACACAGTAAATTCACACAATAGCTTCAAGAGGGAGGCTGCTGGCAGACCTGCTGTGGGATGTGGCTGACCAGCTTGAAAACAGGAAGTTTCAACTGTTAAATCCAGTGCTTGAATTGAAAAAGTAGTTGCCAGTACTCCCCATTCACATATTGGCGTGTGTATTGGTTGGTTCATCCAAGGAGGAGGTTGGCTTGAAGGAGAACAGTAGCACAGTGGCATCCTGATGCTACACTGCAGAGGCACAAAATGAATGAGTAACTGGTATAAATTAGTGTTAATGTAATCTTATGCCATTAAATAAAATGTATATTGGTGATATATGCAATAATGAATTACTGTGATAATGCATTTGGACCAGTGACTGTGTTGCCCTGATGACTTTCTTTAGCGCTCCTAGTGGCAGCAGAACAGAATTGGCTTCTGCCCACTTCAGTGAAGTCAAGACAGTAGTAGTAGATCTGATCACATCGCTATAACCAATCCTGCTTCAGACTGATGTTGGCACCACCCACTCAATTAGCATATGCACACAGGCATAAATAAATATGGAAATGGGGAAATAAATATATAAATAAATGTGAAAATAAATATATAAATAAATGTAATAATAAATAAATATATATAAATAAATCAATAAATGCATAAATATATGTAGAAATATAGAAATAAATGCATGTAGAAACGCATAAATAGCGTTTTTTAAATGACCAAAATAATTTTAATTTCTTTCTGCATTTAATTAATTTCTGCATTTATATATGTCTTTTTTAGTCCCTCATAGAATCGAAGTCTGTTCCCCGGTCGATAAATGTTTCCCTGCGGTGTGTGAGGGATCAGCTTGTCCGCTAAGGGGAGTGTTGCCCTGGAGAGAGAGAGAGAGAGAGAGAGAGAGAGAGAGAGAGAGTGGGTGCGTTCCCGCAGCAACAGGGAAGATGGCAGCTCACACATCTCTCACTCAGGTATAGATGCACCAATTTACGCCTCTACACTTTAATTTAAGGCTAAGATAAGAAATAGCATGATAGAGTATGTGTCATTCATGACATTGCATTTTATTTTACTTTGAACAAAACATGAGCTCACTCTGGACTGCAGCTAGAAATGAGGCAGTCAGCTGGTCGAATAAGGCCTGACGTTATAGCAGGACCGTTAGGTAGCGGACTTGTTAGCCTCAGCTGGTGTTGCTAGCCGTGTAGCTATTAAATTGCGACATAACATACACTTAACTTACTAATTACAAATTGAAACATAATGAGCAACGTGGGCACTATATAGAAAGTTAGACCTGGGCTGGCCTCCGCACGGTAACACAGCATCAGAAACTGATAACGCTCAGTGCTTAAGCTAGCAAACCTTAGCTAGCCTAGCATTGATGCCAAGTAGTGTGAGGATGGAAATACGTATGCTCGTGTGGCTAGACTGCAGGCTCTAACATTAACAGCAGGCTAACCTGGACTAAGCTTTCATTAATGGTGCTTAGTGTTGGCTCAGTAGTCTTAACGTTCACTAGAGGCCAATTTAATGCTAAGGCTAGTGTGCACCCACTGTAGCCAGTGCCGTGCCTGCTGCGGTTGCGCAACAGTCATTTAATGACAGTACAGTTGGTGTGTGATATCATTGTTATTGATTGTGAGCAGAAGGGCTTGGGAGCTCTTTCAACAAACCGAAATTCAAAGCTTATTTCAGCTGGTTGAAATACGCTGGTAATATAAGTGTGACTTAAATTTTAGAATACACTGCTGAAATGTTATCGGTGTTTGTATCTGAAGGAACCTCACCTGTAGAGAGAAGTGCATGGGGTTGATTTACAGTGCAAAACTGTTCTCTTTCTGTCACAGTTGTCAAGTGGGAACCCTGTATATGAGAACTTTTACAGACAGGTAAGACGAAGACTCCAAGCAAATTGCTTCTATACTGTAACACAGGCTGGAGGCCTTGGTCTCCTCCAGTCTGCATGCTGAAGTGTCCTTGGACAAAATACTGAACCCCAAATTTCTGAGTGTATGAATGTTAGTTTCGTTTCAATGAGCAGTTGGCACCTTGCATAACATCCACTGCCATCAGTGTGTGAATGGGTGAATGTGATGTGCAGTGAACACTAGTTAGGCCTATATGTCTTCCTTTTACATTAATCCTTATTTATGAAAAAGAGTTGACCATGAAATGAAAAGGGCCATTCCACCGAATGGGTGCCATTATGTTGTTGTAACCCTTCCAAAATAAACTTCATTTTTTATGTTTTTTCAACACTGAATCTAATAACACACTCATTAAACTATTTAAAAAATATATTGGTCACTACTAGGCAAATTTATTTAACTTTTACAAGGTTTCTAAGTGTAACATGGCTACATTTTTTTCTCAGTCCTGTTGCCAAAACCCATGTCATTTTAAAAGCAAGTTTATAAACAACTAGTTACTTTGTTTTTCCCTAACAAAAGTGTTCATTGTTGGTTACATGTTGAAAAAAATGTACATTTGTGACACAATCTAACAAAAATGCAACTTTTTTATTTTAAAAGAGAGCAAAACCTCAGTCTGGGTAATAGGAATGATAACAGGAATAATCACTGGGTAACAGGAATGAGCATTGGGTACAGTATGCTGAAATATTCAAATACACTAGGCAAAAATAACACATTTATACCAAATGCGAACAACTGCCTGGTACCAATGGATGCGTCAGGTAACCTAGTTTTATATGACACTAGTATCATTACTCTTGAGTTAAAATAGAGCCGACTACAGCCCATAACAAATTCTAAAGATCCCCTCTGGACATGCCGCTAAGGAGGTTAAGAGAATGTATTTGAGTAATAGGACTGAAAGTAATGGGACTGAGTTTTTAAACATAGAATTAGCAAATACATGAAATATAGTCACTTGGCGTCCACGCTAATAGCATGAGGACACCAGGCACATTCTAGTTATTTACCTCAAATTTGTGTTTTTGTAATAAACAAACATGTCTAAGAAATTATTTACGTAACAGGAATGAATATTGTGACTGACCCTGTCAGTCATAGTTAAAATATCATCAAATATAAAGAAAAGAAAATTAGAGAACTTACTTTAGAACTTACCAAGACCTTCAGAAGATTTTCTGGCAGACTGGTAGAATGTTCCAAATTCTTTAGAGGGCGTTGTATTAATGCTGTTTTTCCGTGTTCTAGGTAGTTTTTATTAAAGTGACCTATGTGTTTGCTCCAAGGTGGATCCTGGGAATTCAGGGAGAGTAGGACCAACAGAAGCTGCCTTGTTCCTAAAAAAGTCTGGACTCCCTGATATTACATTGGGAAAGGTAGGCAAAGCAGCAGGCTGTTTGTTGTAAAGTGGCTGATGGTGCAGTGTTACTCCACACAGAGCTGGAGAGGTGTGTTTGTTTCAAGGTGGTTACAGCTTGTGGATCTTAATTGTTCTTACTGCAGTGGATTGTCAGTGGACTGAAGGTCAACCTCTGGTCTGTGGTGTTGTCAGTCTGTGTCTGCTGTCAGCATTGTTGAAAAATGTCCAAAAGAGCAAACTTTTCCATGCTCAAATCTGTAAAAAGGGACTGTATCAATTAGAACCGGTTATCTGCACACAAACATTAGGGGCTCTGTGCATTTTTACAGAATATATACACTGATAGGTTTGTAGACCTTATATTCACAGGACTAATAATATTTGGGACATGGAGCAAATTGTAATCACAAATCCACTGTGATTGACCAGCTCAGCATCAAACAGCAGACAGGCACAGACCAGCTGGTGAACATAGAGGAACAGTTGGAGGCCAAAGAGCCAGATGATTTTTTTTCAGGAGACAAAGCAAATATTGGACTTAGGTTGTGTCAGAAATCACCCACTTCTCACTATATAGTGAGCTCACCATTTTGTACTGCGGTCCGAATGTACAGTGAGAATTATTGTACTCTATATAGTCCACTCAAAGTATTCCAGAATGTGTTTTGAAAAGTAGTGTACAACTGATGGTCACTAACCACGCCATATACCACCCTGCATTGTGCTGACAGAAAAAACACTCCACCAACCAATTGTCCAACAGCAATGACATACTTAACGGTGCTGAGATAATGACTGGAGTAGTGTCCAAAAGTGTTTTCATGAGTGAGCTCACTATATAGTCCTCTACATACAACTCATTAGAGACGGAGTAGTAAATGAGTGGTGGTTTCGGACACAGCTTTACTTTCATCTGGTGGAAACAAATATGCAAGTGAATTATAAAGGTTGTTCTTTGTCTATTGGATGTTTAATTGGGCAAACTGTTGGCTAACATGTTCACCATATCAAATTTATGAGCTGATAATATTTGCAGCTTTAAACTAGTGCAAAACTGCATTACTGTTTCTTATTTTTGAAGTTAAAGGCCAAGGTTTAAACTAACCATGCTCTGATGCAAAGCACCTTGCAAAGATATTATATTTGCTTTGTCTTTTCATCTTAAGATTAGTGTTTTATTGTAAAAAGTGTACTATTTTTATGATATTACAAGGTGTCTTTGTTTCAGACAAGGTCACCCACCTTCACTACACTGCACCCGGGAAAGTATTCACAGCGCTTCACTTTTTCCACATTTTGTTACGTTACATCCTTATTCCAAAATGGTCCAAGCTTAAGGCCGTTGTACAACCAAAAGGCAAGGTCAGCGTAACGTGTGAAGTTGATGCTTCCTCTGCAGACTACTTTCCTCTTGGGTGTCATGTGACCAGAGTGTAATCGCAGCCTTGGCGATTAGAAAATCTCGTTTTATCACATCACGATAATATCGCAAATGCAATTAATCGTTCAGCCCTATCTAGTACGCCCACCCAGAGCCCCATTGAACATCTCTGGAGAGATCTGAAAATGGCTGTGCACCGACGCTCCCGTCCAACCAGGTGGAGCTTCAGAGGTCCTGCAAAGAAGAATGGGGTAAACTGCCCAAAAATAGTTTTAATAGCTTGTAGCATCACACTCAAAAAGACTTGAGTCTGTATTTATGGGGTATTTGTAGACTTTTGAGGGGAATGAATTTCATCCATTCTGGAATAAGGCTGTAACATAATAAAATGTGGAAAAGAAGAAGTGCTGTGAATACGTCCTGGATGCACTGTATATGATACTGCAGGAAGCCCTGAGGTCCAAAGCAAAATATTGGCAAAGCTTAGTGGGTCCTGAAAATAAGTAAAGTGATAAGAAACACCCTGAAAGAATAATACACTGAAGGCCTCAGTTTTCAAGTGAAGTAGTTTGCATGACGTGTTTTCTGACAATATCTAAAGGCAAAAATGTTTATTTACATAAGTGTATGTAAATCCCACCTACGTACATAAGTGGGAAATGCTCACATTACATGGCATCTGGAACTTTGGAGAGGTGTATCAGGCGCTCAGGAATGACGTGAGAGGCTGAGAGGGTGGCTCTGATACTGAAGGAGGTAATGGATGGGAGAAAGCATGACGAGAAAGACTGCTTGGCGGAAGTGGTGGTGGCCTGATGAACCTGAGCGAGTGTGAACGGGGCTTCTTAGGTTCTGGACGACAGTGATTCGATTACGTTGTACTAGTTGTGACGGTGGCAGGAGGTCTTCAAGATGGCCTGTAGCACGATAGGGAGAGAGCTATGTTATGCCATGCTATGTTGACTGTATGCTCGGTGTGAGCCTGAAGCGACTTTAGCGCAACGTGAATGATTTAGCTTAGGTTGACTTTGGTGGAGGCGACTGTTAGCTCGATGTGAGCTTGAATGAGCGAGTTTAAAGCAAATGAGCTTGAGACAACGTTTGTTTACAACGACTCGATTGTTTGCAATAACCGTGAGGCTGATGTGCGCTCAACGACCGTGAGCCGGATGAGCGCTCGAAATGACCGTGAGCTTGAGATGACTGTGAGCCACATATGTCAGCTCGAACTGGCTGTGACCGGATGTTGGTTGAAACGACGGTTAGCCGATATTGGCTCGAACCAAGTGAGCTGGATGTTTAGCTCAAAACAACTGGGAGGCGGATGTTACCTGAAATGACTATTGGCTCGAAACTATTTTAGTTTAATGACAGTTGGGTTGGAGGACTCAACGTTTGCTCGAGGGGACTGTTAGCGCTAAACTACTTACCTTGAAGATGACTTAACTAGAACCTATTGGTTGCTTGAAATGATTATACCAATTTAGCTACGAGACGACTCGGAACACCTTAGCTAGAAAATGGTGTTGGTTTAAAGGAGAACTCCGGGCAATTTTTAAGTTAATCTTCCTCCTTTAAGTGACTGAGCTCGAACGACTGTTGCCGCATGATGGTACGAAAGGACTGAGAATGGAATGTTAGTTCGAAACACCGGAGCTTTAAGCTACTGTAAGCCTGCGACGACTGTAAGCCGGGTATTACAGATTTTTTGAATTGCTTAAGCACGATTTTCAAAACAGGGCCCGTGTTTTCAAAACACTACACACAATTAGCACAACCACACACCCAAACAGCAAAACACTACAGATCCTTTGCATAATTAAACACTCTTGTAAAAACTATACACTTCTGTTTAAAAACCACACTTTGTTACCATATGAAACACACACCTTTCACATTACTATACTGTTTGCACGAGTTACACTCTGCTGTGATAAACCTAAAACACTTTTAGCACTTCTACTTCCCTATGATTGGAGTAGGCTACAATCAACAAAGTACAAATATAACACTACACAAGACCAATATTGCAGACTGAAGAAACTAATTTATTTCTCAACACGCCCAAAATGTTGACATGGAGATTCATAATACTGTAACAAAATGTCACTTTACGTATTGTACTGTAAATTGACTGTAAAAAAACAAAAAAAACACCCAAAAAACTAGACATTGTCCCTTCGCCTAGCTGGATCTGGCCAGAGAATTTCATCAACATCGCAGGCAATGTTGTCATTAGCAAGACACCTTGGAAAGAAACATCTTGAATGACGAATCCATCCTTGTATTGCTGCTACCTCCATCTGGTCACAGACGTCCTCCATGGCTTGGATGAGGGGTACCTCAGCCTGGAGACGGAGATCATATACCTTCCACCGCCATGCCGAGAAAAACTCTTCTATAGGGATGAGGAATGGAGAGTATGGTGGAAGATACAGGACGGTGAAATGTGGATGTTGCTGAAACCAGTTCTGCTGGATCTCCTCTCCATCCATTCGTAAAACTCTCTGAAGAACAGTGTCAGGCAAAATTGTGTAGTTCAGTGTAGATCTAGTGTACATAATACAGTACAGTAAAAGATGATGAGACAGTATGCAAGATCACACTGCTAAAGTGAATACACACCTCTGCATAATCATGCCGCAGTCGTTTCACCTTTTCGGAATTGTGCTCGAAAGGCACTTGATAAATTTGCTTCATTTGAATATGGTTTTTTTTTAGGATGCGTGCCAGTGGTGATGTTGAGACCTGATGGATATTGTTGAAACTGGCATGGTTATTGACAATGTTAGCTTGGAGCTGCTTGAGTGTTATAGCATTGTTGGCCAAAACCATGTTTACTATCTCCCTCTCTTGCTGTTCTGTAAACATAGGAGGCCTTCCCCCTTGTCTTTCCTGACCCTCAATCCCATGTAGAAAAATAAAAACAGTATACAATAGTACAGTAATTTCACAGGAAAAGGTAACAGAAGTGCTGATAGTGTATAGAATACAGTACTGTAAGCAGTTACTGAAACCGTGCAGATGTTTTTGATATGATGATAGTTTTACAATACCTATTTTCCAGTCGAAATTTTCTTATCACACTTGCCACTGTGTATCGGTTTAGATTTGGCTGTACTAGCAGTCCAGCCTCCCTCACCGTGGTTGACAACATGGTCAACCAGTGTTGCGCGGATCTCATTTGTCAGATTCGGTCCTCTTTGAGCACCTTCCCTTCTTCCTCTTCCTCTGTTGATTCCTCTTCCTCCCCTTCCTCCTCGTCCTCCTCCTCCTCCTCGTCTTACTCTTTCTCTGACTCTTTCCATTGTGCTTGAAGACCGATTAACTCACCTGCTACTTTTTATAGTGCTTACACCTGATTGGTGTGTCTACAATTAAGCAAACAAGTGTTTGCACACCGTGGCCCTGCGACAGACTGGCGACCTGTCCAGGGTGTACCCCGCCTTTCGCCCTATGCCAGCTGGGATAGGCTCCAGCCCCCCCGCGACCCTGTACGCAGGATATAAGCGGTTGACGATGGATGGATGGATGGTGTTTGCACACCTGATGACTCTGTTGAACCAATTGGTTGGACGGAGCTGTAATTTGACAGTCAGTGCTTTGGTATTGCAAGGAAGTGACTTCATGATAGATTTTTGTGTGTAATGTATGTGAAGTGTGTTTAGTGTTTTGCAAATCACTGTGTGTAGAGTTTTGCAACAAGTGTGAGGCTGACAATGTGCTCATAGTTGTGCAAATATGGGCTGATGTTTTGCTTCTTGAGTGTGAGGTTTGGTAATAGTGTACTACTTTTAATTTTAGTGTGTAAGCAATCCAAAAAAACTGTAACTCGAGACTACTGTAAGCCGTATATGGACCTGAAATGACTGCTACCCGCATGTTAGTTGGAGACGACTGTGAGCACGAAGCGACCGAGAGCTGGACGATTGCACGAAACAAATGAGAGCTGGATGTTAGCTCTGAACGACGGAGCTTGAAGAGACTGTGAGCTTGAGACGACTGAGGGCAGGACTTTAAAACAAAACGACTGAACCTGACGATGGCACGAAGCGACTGTGAACCGGACGATGGCACGAAGCGACAGAGTTTGAATTGACTGTGAGCTTGAGACAACTGTTAGCTCGAGACAACTGTTGGCCGAATGTTAGACACGACTGTGAGCTCGAAACGAGTGAGAGCTGTATGATGGCTCTGAACAACAGAGCTTGAAGAGACTGTGAGCTTGAGACGACTGTTAGCCGGATGTTCGAGACGACTGGTGGCTGAATGTTAGTTGGATACTACTGTGAGCTCGAAACGAGTGAGAGCTGGGTGATAGCGCGAAGCGACTGAGCACAAGCGACGGAGCCGGACAATGGCATGAAACGACGGAGCTTGAAGTGACTATGAGCTCCAGACGACCATTAGCGGAATGTTAGCTCGAATGACCAGTAGTCGAACTGAGTGCGAAATGACAGCGTGAAAGAAGTGAGATGACTATTAGCTAACGAGACGACTGCTGGCCAGATGTTAGATGTGACTGTGAGCCAGATGTTAGCACGAAACGAGTGAGCACAAGCGACTGAGAGCCGGACCATGGCTCAAAATGAAGCTTGCAGTGACTGTGAGCTCGGGACGACTGTTAGCGGAATGCTAGCTCAAATGACCGTTAGTCGAATGTTAAACATGACTGTGCACGAAACGACTGAGAGCCGGATGCAAGAGTGAAACGACTGAGAACGGACGTGATCCTGAAGTGACTTTAAATGCAAGATGACTGTTGGTTAGAGGCGACCGGCTCGAAATGACCGTTGGCCAAATGTTAGACGCAACTGTGGCTCGAAACAAGTGAGAGCCAGACGTGAGCGCGAAACGAGTGAGCACAAGTGACTGAGAGCCGGACGTTAGCGCGAAACGAGTGAGCATGAGCGACTGAGGCTCAAAACAACAGAGCTTGAAGTGACTGTGAGCTTGCGACGTCTGTTAGCTGAATGCTGGCTTGAATAACCGACAAATGTTAGACACGACTGAGCGTGAAACAACTGAGAGCCGGACATGAGCGTGAAACGACTGAGAGCCGGACGTGAGCGTGAAGTGACTTTAAACACAAGATTACTGTTAGCTTGAGATCTTGGTGCCCAACGTTCCTACTGACGCCCTCTGCTGAGGTCAGTGGTAGGGTGCGGCGGGGACGCGGGCAGCTTGGTGCAGAACTCCTACTGCAGGTAGCTGCTGAGGTTGCTTGAGGTGTAATTGCTATCGGTTACTGTGGTTGAAGGTGGGCAGCCGGGGGCGCTGGCATCCCGGTGCCTGGAGCCCCGACTGAAGCTGGTATCCCGGTGCCCTGGCAGGAGTCGGTTGCTGAAATCACCGCTGTCATGTATGACTGGGAGTGAAGGCATCTTGGTGCGGGGAGACCCGCTGCTGGTGCTGTTGCTGTAAACACTAATGCGAGGTGGAGGCTCCGGAATTCAGTCGTTGGAATCCTCCTGACGTCACAGCGTGCGTAAAGCTTCACCCTGAAGGGAGCTGGTGTTGGCGGAACTGTGGGCATGCCATGCTGCCATGACATCGTGGAAAAGTTTGCTGTATTGTCTGTTCTGTAAACGGGATTCTTTCATCTTTAACAGTTTTCTAAAGAATGGCTATAGCCCATTTCAAAATCGTTTATGGAGACTGTTTCGACACGGGGTCTCGCTGCATCGGGGTAACGCTGTGATCAGCTGTTCTGTGAGGTGGAGGATTGTAGGGTGAAAGTTCCCAATTGTTGCGATGAAGCGGACCATGGAAGAGATGGAGTTAAGGCTGGACTCACCCTCTTCCTGGACGGCTTTATGAATGTGGAAAACAGGGTCTCAGCACGGAGACGGAGGAGAAGAGATAGTCTTGTGGTGCAGGGTCTGCTGACGTGGACATTGGTAATGACTGTTCGTCCGAATAATTCTTCATCCGATGGCGATATACTGACGCTTCTTGAAGAGGTAAGTGGATGAATGGAGTAGGACGTGTGGGTATTTATGGAAATGCATGCGATGATGTGGTTGATGTGTGGTCCGCTCCTGAAACTCTGCTAATTAGCACTTAATTGACTTTTTGCAACACCGGGTCAAAATTTGAATAAAATACCCTCATTGAAAGTAGTGATAATTTTGTAGTTTGTTTAGAGCGTAGTGTGGAACCATCCATGTTATTTTGGTATATTTTTGAAACAAAATCATTACAAAGAGGTTCAAATTTGACCAGAAGACAACACAAAGGTTGTCGCGTGATATGTGTGTGAAGCGCCAGTTCTCAGCGCAATCTTGTCAACATAACAAGGCCAGTTTTGTCAGATTGTAATCCATCGATAGGCTAAGGCTTTTCTGGCAAGTGGTGTCAATTTTGATTATTAGCAGTGCCTAAAGTGGGTCAGTGGGTACCAGTACTTCTGCTTTTACTCTTCTGCTTTTACTCTTAGGCGTAGTGGGACTTTTCATGGGTACCAATGACCTCTCCATATCAGGTTCTCTGGGCTCTATGTGACGCTAACCTGTTCCTGTTCTCGCCAGCCTGCTAATCTCTCAGTAGAAACAGATGAGAAAGAACCTTGGGTGCCTTTCGTGCAGGTGTGCGTAAAGTTGCTGATCAACGTAGATTTTCGTGAACCGACTAATCACAGCTGTAAGCGCCATTTATTAGTAGCAAGTTTGTTTATGTTATAACTTTTGTTACTCACCTTGTCTTGTTAAAACCAGACAAGACGAGGTATCCTCTCATTTGTAAGTGCAATATATGATCCTTTAGGGTTTCTGTCACCTGTCATTCTTCCAGCAAACATGATCTTGCAGGAGCTGTGTGGCATGAAAGTCACCTGGGATGAAGACATCCCTGCAGAACTGGCTCGAAGGATATTGTTATGGCTTTCTGACCTGACAAAGCTTCACGGTTTTACTGTGAGTAGATGTCTGAAACCGACTGGCTTTGGAACTGTGACTTCTGCTCAGTTGCATCATTTCGCAGACGCGAGTGAGAAAGGTTACAGAGTTGTTTCCTACCTTTGCATGACAAATAAAGACGGAGAAGTTCACTGTTCGTTCATCATCGGCAAGTCCAGAGTGGTACCGTTGAAACAAACAACAATTCCGAGGCTGGAACAGCGGCTGCTGTTGCTGTAAAAAATGGATCGACTCATGAGAAAGGAGCTGTATGCAACTTGAAGAATCTGTGTTTTGGTGTGATAGTACTACAGTGTTGAAGTACATTGCCAGTGAAAATCTGAGATTTAAAACATTTGTTGCAAACAGAGTGTCACTCATTAGAGACAACACAGAGCCAAGTCAGTGGATGTATGTTAATTCAGAGTTGAATCCCGCTGACCATGCGTCGCGAGGAATGCCTGCAGAAATATTCAAAATGTGCCAAAACTGGATTGGTGGGCCAGAGTTTTTGACAAAGGACAGGAAACACTGGCTAGTTTCACAAGACATGAAAGACCTACAGAAAGATGATGCTGAAGTGAAAGAAGCAGTATGTGTAACTGCCACCAACATGCATGAGAATCCACTTAACAAGCTCATTTGTTATTATTCAGAGTGGCATTGTTTAAAAAGGGCAGTTTCATGGATGATGAAGGTTAAAAAACTGCTTCAAAATCTGAGCGCACAATGCAAGCTTATCACGTCACAATTACGTCATCATTTAAGTCATGAGAAGAAAACTGAAATGGTTACACACAGAATGCAACAGTTCAAGTCAACTGTCAAGGGATCTTTGCTGACCACTGAAGATTTTGTTATGGCAGAAGTTTTGTCAAAATCAATGCTTTAGCAATGAACTTAAAGCTCTTCAGAAAGGTGGCAAACTTAAAGGAAGCAGTCACATTGTCAAGCTTGATCCTGTTGTACAAGATGGGATTTTACGTGCTGGTGGAAGATTGCATCAGTCTGCACTGCCAGCAGATGTTAAACATCCTGTGATACTTCCAAAAGATCAGTCATGTCTCCACGTTGATCCTCAGACATATCCACAAAGAAACAGGACATTGTGGGAGAAATTACATGCTATCCCGGCTGAGAGAGAGATTCTGGATCCCGCAAGCAAACTCTGCTGTTAGGAAAATATTGTCGAAGTGTGTACCATGTAAAAGGATTTCAGCAAAACCTGGAGAACAGAGGATAGCAAATTTGCCACAAGATCGCCTGATGCCTAACAAGCCACCCTTCACTAATGTGGGTATAGACTATTTTGGGCCCTTCGAAAGTGAAACGTGGGCGAAGTACAGTAAAAAGGTATGGTGTGTTGTTCACCTATCTCACTGTTAGAGCAATTCACATTGAAGTTGCCAACACACTTGAAACTGACTTGTGCATAAACGCATTCAGGAGATTTGTTGCTAGGAGAGTGAAGTGTCTGTTGTGAGATCAGATAATGGAACGAATCTAGTGGGAGCAGAGAAAGAAATGCGTGAAGCAATTCAAAGATGGATCCACTCAAAAATCTCAGAAATGTTCATCCAACAGGCTCACATTTTGGTGGCGTCTGGGAGAGACAGATACGTTCTGTGAGGAAAATCCTCAACCACATTCTGAAACAGCAGCCTCTCGACGACGAACGTCTTCATACATTGATGTGTGAAGTCGAGGCAGTTGTTAATGGCAGGCCTATAACACGAGTGTCAAGTGACCCAAAAGATTTGGAGGCACTCTCACCTAACCATTTGCTTCTCCTTAAAGGCCAGCCTGTGCTGCCACCAGGACTGTTTGACAGAGACGACTTGTATGGCAAGAAGAGGTGGAAACAGGTGCAGTACCTGTCTGACATCTTTTTGGAAGCGATGGACTAAAGAGTACTTGCCACTGTTGCAAGAGAGGCAGAAGTGGACAGTAACAAGGAGAAATCTGAAACCAGGAGATGTTGTTCTTATAGTTGATGACAGTGCACCAAGAAGTTCCTGGTTGATGGGAAAGGTTGAACGGACACTTTCTGATTCAAAGGGACTTGTGAGACGTGTATTTGTCAAAACTAAATCTAGCATTTTGGAAAGGCCAATACATAAATTATGTGTGTTGCTTGAGATGGAGGAGTAAACTAAGTGAAGGAATAGGTTATATGTGTTTTAACTATACTTTTGTCTAAGGGAAGATGTTGAAACATGCTAAAAGTGCATTTTGAGTTCACTTGATTGCAGATTTGAAATATACTGTTAAGGTTAAGAAGGTTAAGTACAAGTTTTTGTTTGTGCAAATGATGAATCCTTAATTCTGAGAGAAATGACGCTTTAATATTAAAGATGTAATTGTTATGTTGCAGCATTAACAATTAGGGGCCGGAATGTAAGCACCATTTATTAGTAGCAAGTTTGTTTATGTTATGACTTTTGTTACTCTTTCATTCTTGTGTTTATTTTGGTATATCGGTGCAACTTCTGTATTGGAACTCTTATTTTGAAGTTTGAAGGAAGCTGTAAGGAAGGTAAATAATAAACGAGTGTGGACGGCGGAGCAACACGGTTGTTTTACCGTCGTTGGTTCTCTCTGAGCCAACTCAACGCGTAAAACTGTCTTACGTCATTCATACAATGTGGTTATGATAAGAGACGTAAGTTTAGTTGAAGTTTATAATTACGAACAATTAAGATAGCCACTACAACAGCCTAGAAGTGACAGGACACTAAAGAAAGTTTGATTCGCTACAGCAAACCTTAGAAATGTTGAACTGCTGTATAAATGATTATTGATGAGTAGTACTTAGCATTAACTAATTAGAAACTGACCACCCTGTAGATAATTTTTCTTACACAATTTTATTATACTAGTGGTAAGATATATATAGTAGGCTATCTGGAATTATAATGAATACACTACCATTAGCCCTAATACAAGGCAACATGTAAATGGGAGTACCAGCAGTGCTGGGCATCCATCCATCCATTGTCAACCGCTTATCCTGCGTACAGGGTCGCAGGGGGCTGGAGCCAATTCCAGCTGACATTGGGCGAAAGGCGGGGTACACCCTGGACAGGTCGCCAGTCCATTGCAGGGCCAAACATAAACAGACAACCACTCGCACTCACATCTACACCTAGGACAATTTGGAAGACACCAATTAACTTAGCCTGCATTTCTTGGTGGAAGGAAGCCGGAGCACCCGGAGAGAACCCACATTGGACACGGGGAGAACATGCAAACTCCACACAGACAGTTTGAACCCACGACCTTCTTGCTGTGAGGCGACAGCTCACCACTGCATCACCACGGTGCCCTTAGGTGCTGGGCAATAAAACAATAGTAATAATAATAATAATCTCAGTATAATTTTTCGTGATAACAATATGACAAATGTGCAGTAAATGTTTAATTTAATTCATTTGAATCATAGACAAATCAACACTTATTTTTCTGTGTAGATATTTATTTTGTTGAGGAAAATGGACTGAAATCACATTGGCCCTCATTTATCATTCAAAATATCGTGTATTTTAATATTACTATGTTTTTCATTTGTAAACAATTTAATACTTTTTTATTCGATGATTTAAACTGTACACATTCTTAACAAAATGTTCAACGCGTTTAAAACTGGACACGGGCAATCAGATGAGCCATCCTGATGAGCCTGATGAGCCATCCTCCTCTGGCGCTGTCAGCCCCAGAGGAGGATGCGCTCATTCCGGAGGAGCAGGCCAAGAGCCTCTCTGAGCGTTTACTTTGATGAACGGAGGACATACGGACAGATACGGGGCAGTGAACCCCCAGCGTGCAAAACAAGCCTTCATAATGTTTTATGTAGGGATGAGCGAGTACAGCATTATCTGTATCTGTATCTGTATCTGTTAACCATATGAATTATCTGTATCCGTATCCGTACTCGGATTGGGTGGGATTTAACCCGGAAGTGGATCAGGTTGTCTCGAAATGGGCATGGGTATGTTATTTTAAGCATGCAATTTATATGGGTTGATCAGAAATTGTTATATTTATTGCTGATTAGAAAACTATTTACATGACAGCATCAGCATTGAGCTTCAGATCAATGGTTTTGATCACAATAACAAACAAACACACATTGCAACAATGAATACAACACATGCGGTTGCAATTATGAAGTAAAATGTATTGAAGAGTTTTCATACTCAACATAACTTTCTTTTTTTTTAACTTTAAATTTTTTTATGAACGGCTAACCTGCTCCCAGCATGTTATGTTCCAAAAAAGAGATTAACTCTGTGAAAACGCTGCCTACTGACCAATCAGCTCTCTGGAAAATGACATCACCATCTGTAGGAAATCCCACAGACTGTTTTAGCCAATAGGCTAGAGAAACTCTTGACTATGGCACAGAGACTGATTAAAAGCCTCAGGCTAATGTTGCCTACAGGTTTTTACAGTACAGCAGGATCAGCCTACTTACTGACTTTAAATGTCTTTAATATTTTTTATTTGCTCCCAGTCAGTTTCACACAACCTGACGCAGCCGTTAAATAAATGGATTTTATTTTTCTTATGAGAGGCTGAATATGATGAACAGTTTGGTATTGAAATACTAAATTTTAATATGAAAGTAGTCTGTCTATTTAGGTTAGTAAAGCTTTCTAAGGCCGACTTCAGAGACTGTAGTCATGTTCCGATGCGATGTGGGCGTTAAAGGTGGGACGGTGAGTTTTCAGCAGCCTAAATGTTGAGATTCAGTCTTTAAAACATTATTTGAGCTCATTTCATGGTATGAAGGGATTTTCCGTTTCACTGCTTTATGAAGTTAATTTAGACAAATGTTTGGACACTTGGAGTGTGTTAAATAAATGAATCTCATTTTTGAAGTGGTGACAAGTTTTTTCAAAGTGAGGGAGAACGGCCCGAGTCTTTTAATGTGGAAACGCTGACACACAGCCGAGCTGTGTTTAATCCTCTTTCGTAAAATATGACGCTCTGCTGACAGTGGACCTGTTCATGTCTGTTTGGTCATCTGCAGCTAACACTTTTATGTGAACACGCTCCCAGCTGGGTCGGGAAACACTGGCTTAATTTACCGAGTTGATAACCAGCTTCGTGGTGCCGCTTGTCCTGATCACGATTTTTAGTGAAGCCAGATAACGAAAACATATCCTGGATTTGTTGAACTCGCTTAGTGGTGCAGGACCCTGGTGTGTGTGTGTTGTGTGTGTGTGTGAGTAAGAGAGAGACAGAGAGCCCCTAACCCTAACCCCCCCATGTTTGTGTGTGTGTAGCTTAATTTGTAATATTATTTTAAATAATTTATTTATACCACAACTACCTTTATTTTTTAAATACAGCAAAGTGTCAGACACTCAGTGACGAAGTAAAGAAAACTGGTTAGAGCCAGCTGACAGTTTAAAAAAAATCTCGATGACCGGAGAGAGAGCTTGGTGCACAGTCAGCTACGAATGAGGATTTTTTTCAATCCGAAAGTACAGATATTGACTCCTATTACTCGTATAATACTCGTACTCGGCAAAAATGCTTGTACCGGATACTCGTTTCAGCCGAGTATCCGGCTCAACCCTAGTTTTATGGCTTTGGGAAACAGCTCTGTGCTGTCCTGGGACTATTACACACGGATCTGGACGTGCACAGACTTGGATCTGACCATCCGTGGTGTAACTTTTCTTTTATGTTCAGAGTGAAACATTGTCCAAACACAATGATGAGCTGCACCACGTCTGTATCACCTGTTTGTGGAGCGCGTTCTGTGCAAACTAGAAGTTTTTGTCTGTTCCTAGAATTATAAATTGGCTACTTGTGGTGCTCCAAGAAACAGATTTAGCACTAAAACCCCCATCAAAGTCAAGTCCCAAATAAGCTCCAAATAAAAGAATGTTGCTCTGATAAAAAGCTGCTCCATCACCTCCGGGACTGGGCTTTACGCACTGACCCAGGACTTACACATGGACAGAGATCAGCATGCCAGAGTCTGGGGACGCTGGACCTTTAGTGGGGTGTCGGTGTTCGCCAGCGGTCATAATATAAAGTTTGTCTGATAATAAATGCAGGGCTTTGTGCACGACGTGCCCGCCTCACCTAAAGGGCGTGGGGCTGTGTCCATTTCGGCAGCCAGTCTCAGTGCTTCAAGCCATCCGCTTATGTTCTTCGTTGTTTTAACATTTTTTGCTTGTAGCCTTTTCATTTGAAGGTACACATTTTATTAAAAGCAAACCCAAATAAAAGCACCAAAAGCTACGATAAAATAGTCCAAATACTTCAGAGCATGTTCTGACTGCTCAATAGGCTGTATAAAGTCCATGTTGCTCAAATATAAACACCCAAATTAATGTTTCAAATGTTGTTTCTGTTACAGTGGGTCATAATATATCATGTATTTTAGATTGTCAGTGCGTTTTGTGCTATTAGGAAATGATTTCTGCGCATTTCGGCTCTAACTCAAAACTTGCGTACATGTACACCACCTCCTGAGCTGGCGTAGGATTTGAGCGTGCTGTACGCCAACGTCCATATTGATAAATCTCAAAGTCACTTTGGTTTTGGGTGTACGCCAGGTGTACGCTGGAAATTTGGTGTACGCACTTTTGATAAATGAGGGCCATTGTACCTAATGTTACTTGCATATTTGTCAAAAAAATATTTGTCATAATTGTTTTGAATATTCTGTGCTTAGATTTGTGAAGTGTCCACTGTTTGGCATTAAGTGGCAAAATTAACTGTTCTCCAACTTTAACTCAGAAGCAAAAATCAACCATTAAACTTGAAAGAAACAATGATTTAACATTTATTGTGATAATTATCGATATCCAATGATATTTTTTATGGTGATAACATTTCTGGCCGTATTGTCCAGCCATTTTCCCACTTCAAGCATTAATTATAGGTGGCAGAAAGGTTTTACCAGAATGCAGGAAATGTATTATTTAATGCTCAGCTTTTTCAGGGGGGGACCCCCAGACCCCAGATTGGATATTTCTTCCTAACAGTGTACAATTATTTTCTCGTCTTGTTCTTGCAAACCCAGTATCGTAATTCCTCATGTATCGTGAGCTAAGTGTATCGTCTTACCCATAATCTGAGCCACACAGTTTTCAACACAGTCACACTCTTGCCCCTTACCTTTCATCTTTATTGAAACCCCCGAACGCATTTCAGGCACAGAAAATTGTCTTGCTTTAAGCCCTGTTAAAATAATAAACATTTCTTAATAAAAGGCACGTTAAAATGCAAATTTACAAATTTTTTTGCTAAATATACAAATTGCTTTGTACTACCTAAGCGAATATGTACATCACATTGTATTGAAAACAGTTCAGTGACAGAGCATTGTACTGCCCTTTCTCCACCTAGTGGTAGCTGTATTTTTAGGCCACTTGAAATTTGGAGTTCTGGGTTTTGACCCTTTGGGGATGCTGTATCTAGTCAGTGAGGCATGCTGAAAAAGCAGAATAGCAGATCAAGCGAAGTGAAGTTAGCAGCTATTTTTTTATTTCAATCAAAGCTCAATATGTCACTCAAGAAATGTATTACACACACACTATATTGTGTGTGTGTATATACTAATAAATATATATTAACGACATAGTTATGCACAAAATGGAATAATGAATTCTTTAACTTAAATGCTATATACACAAAAGTGCAATAGCATGTGGTTTGCAAACACAAATAAGGTGCTTTTCCCCAGAAGTATTCCCTTTACACAGTAGCAATAAAATATTTCTTGTGAATCTCAACTTAAACATTAATGTAATCAAATCAAATATAAAACCAAAGCAGCCACTGCCAGGGAATTACCTTTTATCTAGCTTGTTAAAACAAGTTACCATCAGAGCCTTCTGATTAACAGGTTAACATATAAATCTGTTTTCTTGTTTGTTTTTTTCTGAACAGGTATCAGTAGAAACATTTTTCTTCCATCAGGGAGCAGCAGAAACAGTCTATGTTCAGTAGACTGTTTCCCTGTTGTTGTGCTTTCAGACCAAAAGCGAAGCAAGCGTTCGGGGCTGTGAGTTTACATACAAAGTCAATGTTAATGCAAAGACGTGTTTCCTGTCGGGCGGCACGAAGTGACCCGAAGGGGGCCGGGCCGGCAAGGCAAAGACGCAAAAGCAATGCAAATTCACGCGAGTTGAATATTTTTGACTCAAGTAAGAAAGTCGCATTGATAGCCTATCAACAGTGATAGCCTATCAACGTTGAGATTGTCTGTACGTCACTGAGGCTTCAGAGCGTTGTGTGGAGAGGGCCAGGCAGAGCAGGCGATTTAAAATCTGCTGGACTGCTGGATCTGCTAAACTTCAGGGAGAGGAGCAGGGAGCAGCGCTCCAGCTTTTGGACGAATAAACACCCGTGGTCGGACTGGATTCTGCTCTGACAGTTACTCTGAGCAGGAGCAGCTCAGAGTCAACTGGTTTAAATTAGCTTTTTACTTTAGTTTTTGGGATTACAACGTTGATTTATCTTCACTGGAGCTTCTCAGCAGCTAGCTTCTGTGCACATCTGGTTCTAGCATAGCCCTGATCAATCCGAACTCCATTCAGAAAACAAAATTTTAGAAGATGTTGTCCTGCTGACTTGCTGACAGACCTGACAAAGCATGAATATTTAACAAATCTGCGTCATGTTGTAGTTATTTCAGAATCAGTTTGATCCGTTTATTTCTATTTAATCACAGAAAAATGTTTACTTTGGGTCCATACAGCTGTAGTAATGGTGAGTTGTAACGTTATTGCGTTATGTGTGAACACTCAGCAGTTGTCCAGCGATAAAACCCCTGCGAGGAGAGGGTTACGTACAGGGATTGTCATTAACTTTTTTGCTCACTAGCCAATGTGGCTAGCGATTGTGGCTAGTTACAAGCCACACAGCATTTTCGCTAGCCAAATTTTTGTTTTTGGGAAATTACATTTTATACGATTTAATTAATTGACAATGGTGTGCTAAATGTACTAATATTATCATTAGCTCTGGTAAGGTTGTGTGTAAAGCTCCTTTTTTGAAAACATGTAGTCTATTAAGATAAACACATTAAAATAATAGCTTCTTATTATATAATAAAACTGCTGCATGGGTGTAAAAGTTTGATTGAAAACATAAAAACTAAACTGAAAAAAAAATTCACCAGAATCCATTCTGACATTCTGACTGGATTTATGTTTATCATCATGAAGCTGTGGTCGCTCTGAGTAACTAGAGATACGAAATGGGTATACAGGTCTTTTTCCCAGGTTATTCCCATACAGACGCATGTTCTGCTTTCCACACGACAACTTTTATTAAAGCATAGTTCTATATTTTAATAATCAACTCTGTAAATGTAGTTTTGACAGGACGATTTAATGTGTTACTACTAGCATTTATAACACATGATTACATCTGTAATTTTACAGCATTTAAGGGCCCTTTGCTCCTGCCTTTTCTTTATCTCAGCTCTGCCTTTTCTCTTTCTCTCATTCTGCTGTGCATTTCTTCTCCACACTGCTCGGCCATGCACACTTTATGCACTGACCGCTGTGTTGATGTGTGTGTGCATGCGACCAGTAGCGTGTGATGACAGAGATCATACCATCAGGTTAAAAGCAGACTAGAGGCTGACGGTCTACAGGTCTGAGGGACTGTGGCTGCCCTTTGACAGATTCAACTTTTGTATTCTCTTTGACAAAAGTCAGGATTTCATAATTGGCGTGCGCACCCTTGAGAGAGAGGTGAGAGAGTGAGACGCGCATGTTGTGTGGATTCTCGTGATATTAAAAAAGCTTGCTTTGTCATCGCTGCTGCTGGTTACGTTGATAATTAACGGCAGGCCAAACAGCCCTCGGTCCACGGCCAGTCCGCAGGTTTAATTTCCACAACGTGTTCTTGTTTACAGTGTTGTCAGTCAGTAGTGCGCAAGGTTATATGCTTCACTAATGAGCAAACACTATGGGCAGGTAGTACTACACTATGGGAGTTGTAGTGTCGTAGTGTTGCATTGCAATTGCATTGCAAAGTGTTTTGACAAGACTGCAATTGTTCAACACTCCAAAGTGGCTAGTGGGAGTGACTGTGTTACCTCCCATGGGTGAAATTCACCCGCATTTGGCGGGTTGGCGGGTGTTAAGGTCAAGCCCTGCATGCGTATTAAATTCGCGTTTGGTCTGAATGTCGCATTAGAGTGAGGTGAAGTGGTCTAGCACAAGGTGTAGCAACAAGCGGGTGTGTTCCCGTTAAACTGTCGCCGTCTTGCTCGTCTTATGCACGCCCGTCCACTGGCAAAGGTGAATTGTCTTGAACTTTTTGTTTGTGGCGCGCTGCACAAGTCATCCTCGCTGTTTGTGAGTACTAAATAGAACATCAGCATAACTACAAAACTAGATGAAGGCTTATCAGGTAAAATTATGTAACGTTAGCCTATAATTTTAACTGAAGTTAAATAGGCTACAGCTGCCGTTGCCATGGTTACTCTCCATAGAGCACCAGCGGAGCGCGGAGCAACGTTATGATTTGAAGAACATTCCTAAGACCGACATCTTCCCCAATACTGATCAGCATGTTGTGTGTAGCTACCCACTTCACTGTGTGTTTGATCGCTTGTCTGGCTTTTATTTATCTGCTTCTCTCACATGATGCAACGTAGTCTGCCGAAGCCTCCCTCCACTGCTTGTTAGGGTGGGTTATTTGCAGGCTGATGAACATCTCCCCCCGTGACCCACGGTTTGACTGTATGTGTATTCAGAGCCAGTGAGCAACGAACTTTCAAAATAATAACAAAATAATAATTTAAATTTAAATAATTTAAAAAATAATAAAATAATTGTCTGTGTTAATTAATTAATGCGTTAATGTGATAATAAAGCGTTAACGTGTCCAGCCCTAATATATTTTTATGTATGTTTTATGTATATATACACATGCACAGTAGTGTGAAAAAGTGTAAAGCATTTGCCCCCTTCCTACTTTATGTTTTTGCACGTTTGTCACATTGAAATGTTTCAGTTTTTAAATAAATGTTTTTATTATTAAGGGAAAAAATCCAAACCTACATGGCTCTGTGTGAAAAAGTGTCCCCTAAACCTAATAACTGGCTGGGACCACTTAGCACCAACAACTGAGTCTTTTACAGCTCTGTGGAGGAATTTTGGCCCACTCATCTTTGCAGAATTGTTGTAATTCAGTCAGGTTTTCGAGTCTTAACTGCTTTTTTAAGGTCATGCCACAACATCTCAATCGGATTCAGACTTTGACTAGGCCACTCCAAAGTCTAATATTTCAATTAGCTTGATAATCTGAAACATTTCAGTGTGACAAACGACAAACAACAAACAGTATGTGTTTATATTTAAGTATATATATATATATATATATATATATATATATATATATATATATATATATATATGGAATTGGGTCACTTCCGTATGTGGTCCAAATCCGATACAGATTGGGTCTTTTTAAGTGTGACCTCAGTCTGGACACTCGACTTTGACGTCACTGTAAAGCAGCAGTTCTGCTGTAGACGGAGCTGCTGTGAAGGAAAAAGCTCCACAAAAAGCCATTATTAAACATTTGGCTCTCTTCCTTCTCTACCTCGCTATCATCTGCTCACAAATTCCCTTTTTTATACCTAAAATACACCGGACCACAAGCTCTCTGCTGATTTACACGCATTCTACTTGTCTGAGTGGACACAGTGGGGCCAGAGACAGGGAGAGAGAGACGGAGTGAGTGAGTTGTGGTGCAGTTGCATTGTACAGCTCCAGAAACTGTAAAGAAAAGAACAGAAAGTTGTGAACACTTGTCATAATTCGGGAGAACTGTAACCCGTGAGAGGACAATGAAAAATGGGAGTCTCCCCGAGCTAACATCTGTTGCTCCTTGTTTACTTCTGTAGCCTGCAACAGCATGCTGCTGCATGTGACATCGTGTTCTTCTTCTGCGCATGTGGGTCACTTTCAGGCCCTGGACAGTTCACACTGGAGTGTGATATGGGCCACATTTAAACTGTAATGTGAACTGTCAAACAACAAAAATCAGATCTGGGGAAAAATCGGAATTGAGCATTAAGGCCTGCAGTCTGAATGCAGCCTTAAAACAACACAGCGTAACTCCAAGTCAATCACACTCCTGTGAAATCAAACTGTCCACTTACGAAACAACACTGATTGACAATCAGTTTCACATGCTGTTGTGCAAATGGAATAGAAAACAGGTGGAAATTATAGGCAACTAGAAAAATTGCATTTCCTGCGGAACATGCGTGTGAATGCTGGAAATGCTGAACTGAAATGCATGAAGTAGCTGAATTGCAAAAAAAGGTCCAAAACATTGCAAAAGCAGCTGAATTGAAGAAACAACTGCAAAAAAGAGCAAAATAGCGAAAAAAGCTTAATTCAAATGCATTAATAAGCTGAAATGCAAAAAAAGATCCACAAAATTGTAGAAAAGTCAAGATTTTAATTCAAATACTTGAAGGAGCTGAAATGTATTTTAAAAAGGTGCTAAATACTGCAAAAAATTAAAAAGAGCTTAATTGAAATGCTCAATGAAGCTGAACTGCACAAACAATTGAAAACATGGCAGAAAATTAAAAAAACCTGTAAATTGAATATTTTAAACCTGAATATTTTAAAAACCATAAAAGATAGCAAAAGTTGTATACAGGCCTAACTGTCCTTAAAGAGCTGAACATTTTAATATTTGAATGGTTGTTCTAGCACAAAGTATGCAGAATTAGTTAGCTTTGAAAGTTGAAGAGTAGTAGCAGTACTAGGTAGCAGTAGTAGCAGTACTAGGTAGCAGTAGTAGCAGTAGTACTAGGTAGCAGTAGTAGCAGTAGTACTAATTTGCAGTAGTAGCAGCAGTAGTAGCAGTAGTACTAGGTATCAGTAGTAGCAGTACTAGGTATCAGTAGTAGCAGTACTAGGTAGCAGTAGTAGTAGTAGTACCATGTAGCAGTAGTAGCAGTAGTACTAGGTATCATTAGTAGCAGTAGTAGCAGTATTACTAAGTTCCAGTAGTAGCAGTATTAGTAGTCCTAGGTATCAGTAGTAGCAGTACTAGGTAGCAGTAGTAGCAGTACTAGGTAGCAGTAGTAGCAGTAGTAAAAAGTTCCAGTAGTAGCAGCATTAGTAGTACTAGGTATCAGTAGTAGCAGTACAAGGTAGCAGTAGTAGTAGTACTAGGTATCAGTAGTAGCAGTAGTAGTAGTACTAGGTATCAGTAGTAGCAGTACTATGTAGCAGTAGTAGCAGTAGTACTAAGTTCCAGTAGTAGCAGTAGTAGCAGTACTAGGTATCAGTAGTAGCAGTGCTAGGTAGCAGTAGTAGCAGTAATAGTAGTACTAGGTATCAGTAGTAGTAGTACTAGGTATCAGTAGTAGCAGTACTAAGTTGCAGTAGTAGCAGAACTAGTTAGCAGTAGTAGCAGTAATAGTAGTACTAGGTATAAGTAGTAGTAGTACTAGGTAGCAGTAGCAGTAGTAGCAGCAGTAGTAGCAGTACTAGTAGCAGCAGCGGCAGTAAGACAGTGCGACAGACCGTCAGACAGAGAGAGAGGTGGACAATAAGGATGTGACAATAACACTGTGAGATAGAGAGAGAGATGGACAATAACACTGTGAGACAGAGAGAGAGGTGGACAATAAGGATGTGAGACGGACAGTGAGACAAAGAGAGAGGTGGACAATAACACTGTGAGACAGACTGTGAGACAGAGAGACAGGTGAACAAAAAAGACTGTGAGACAGACTGTGAGAAAGAGAGACAGGTGGACAAAAAAGACTGTGAGACAGACTGTGAGACAGAGAGACAGGCGGACAAAGAAGACGGTGAGACAGACTGTGAGATAGACTGTGAGAAAGAGAGACAGGTGGACAATAAGGATGTGAGACAGACTGTGAGAAAGAGAGACAGGTGGACAATAAGGATGTGAGACAGACTGTGAGAAAGAGACAGGTGGACAATAAGGATGTGAGACAGACTGTGAGAAAGAGAGACAGGTGGACAAAGAAGACGGTGAGACAGACTGTGAGACAGACTGTGAGAAAGAGAGACAGGTGGACAATAAGGATGTGAGACAGACTGTGAGAAAGAGAGACAGGTGGACAATAAGGATGTGAGACAGACTGTGAGAAAGAGAGACAGGTGGACAAAGAAGACGGTGAGACAGACTGTGAGACAGACTGTGAGAAAGAGAGACAGGTGGACAATAAGGATGTGGAGACAGACTGTGAGAAAGAGAGACAGGTGGACAATAAGGATGTGAGACAGACTGTGAGACAAAGAGAGACAGGTGGACAATAAGACTGTGAGACACAGAGACCCAACTGTTCCCAATGAAGAGAAGTGTGTGTGTGCATTTGTGTATGTGTCTATGTCTGTTTGTGTACCTCTGTGTGTGTCAGTAGTACTACCAGTAGTAGTAGTACACTGTAGTATTAGAGCAGAGGCAGTACTCTGCATGCAGTACACTGAATTTCATTCAGAAAATAGCTCAATGTCTGTCCACCAATCAGAATACAGGGCCAAGTTTGTGTGTGTGCGTGAGAGAGAGAGAGAATGTGTGTGCGTGTGTGTCTGCCTTTGATCTTTGTCAGTTATCCTATACAGACAAATTGGAAAATCTGTCAATACTTTGCTCGAACAAACCTCCCTAGAGACAAAACTCTAGGTCGTATCAGCTGAAATGACCTGACCGTGAGCTGCAGACAAGGCCTTTGCGTAACGATGTGATATATTTTTTGTGTGGATAGAGTTGAAAAAGGGACCACTTTGGCGAAGTTGAAAAACTGGTTCATAATGGTCCGGTGACTAAATTTCAGCTGGATTTATAATTGCTGTCAATGGAGGATTTCCTGTCACTCTTGTCCTTTGGAAGGACACAGGGAAAAAACTATAAGTCCGAGGGATTTACTAAACACACGTGAGGAACCACAACAAAAATACCCACGTTTCTAGTATAATTTAATGGCCGAAGAGTTAAAATTGTGGCCAGGCCAGCGATTTCAAAATTATTTTCCGTGATTAGTTTTCTAGCTGGCTCCACTCTGGCGATGACATCACGTGCTCTAGCTCTCAACATTCCGTCTCATCCGCTCCCATTATAATCTCCGAAACGGCCTGAAAAACAGCATGAGATTTGAGTACAGATTGTGAAAAAAGTATAAAGGATAGCAAAAAGTTGAATACACCATGAATAGCTTAAAGATTTGTAAATATTTTAAAGTTGAAATGAGAGAAATAGCTTAAAGTATGCAGAAGTAGTAGCATTTGAAAGCAGAAGGAGCATAAAGAAGGATTTGAAGAATTCTCCATTGACTTACATTGTAAAAAAATTGCATAAAAAGCTTAATAGTGTAAAAAGTATAAAAGGTATAAAAAAGTTATATACACCCCAACATGTCCTTAAAAAGCTGAACATTTTGATAGTTGAATGGTTTTTGTAGCACAAAGTATGCAGAAGTAGTAGCACGGCGAAAAACGTACGGAAGAAGAATAAGAATAATAATAATAAAGATTTGGATTTCAAGAGTGTGAATGCTTCCAGCATTCAC